>MU270021.1:1391356-1499699 GCA_021432635.1 Thozetella sp. PMI_491 | reverse complement strand
TCCACCAGATACACAGAGAAGACCAGACCAACAGTATGAACCAGTTTTAGCCCTTTGTTTTACCCCAGGAATGGGATCCTAGTATTGAACCAACAGTAGAAATATAAAAAAACCACCCCCAAAATGCTAAAAAATAAGGCTATTTTTAGCTTTTTACGGGCATAGCCAAAGTATGCAATTTCCGGATATGTTAATAACGGGACGCGCCGAGGCTAGGCTTTTAAAGGCTCGTTCCTCCTTGCGCCAACCTCGACGCTTATCTCGACATTCTCGTTGCCTCCTCCACGCGGTAATAGTAATCGCAGCAACCTCCTTCATCGCATTCACAATGCAATGGATTTTTCCGTGAGCCCTGGGGTGGGATCGATGCGCATTTCACAAAGACAGCCGACGGCATGCAAGGGTTCGTATCTCCGGTTTCGCAATGCGACGTCGCCTAATGTCCACTAATTTGCTGTTCAGAATGTACTCGGAGGAAGGTTCGCTGCGATAAGAAAGTGCCATGCTCCCGGTGTGTCAGGTTGCACAAGGCCTGTGCTCGGGAAGTCGTTCGCACTAGTAAATCCCTCTCAACGCACCGGGAGGAGTTAAACTTCCTGCATGGACTGAGAGACCAGCTCACCAGTGAGGTGGGCGCCTCGAGCCTAGAAGATGCCGTCCAAGATCGCATCAGCTCGCTGGAGCACGGTCAGCTCTCACCAGTTTCTGAACGACAGGATGTACGCAGTTCTAGCCAGCCTATCTCGGGGTTCGATAATACAGGGCATACCGCCGAAGAGGTCGATCGAACAACCAACCTAAGCGTGTTACGAGGCGCGACAGCCAATGCTCACCGCAGCTTACCTTCCTCGGCAGCGCCGCTGGCAATACAGGAGAAGAACCAGGCTGAGAACGCCGCAAACGTCTGGGGAGTTGAGTCGCTCGTATGGGGCCGGAACCGAGGCGCCTGCTACCCGCACCGGCAACAATGCCATTGTCGACTCTATCGTAGTTACGCAGAACTGGCCTCTATCAACTGCGATATGGATGACCAATCACTCATCTGGGTGCCAGTGGAAGTCGACCCTGCCGTCTTCCCCGATGAGGTGACCTCGAGGAAGATGATGGCATTTCACATGAAGAATATATGGTGGCACCATACCACCACGCATGGACCTACTTTCCTCAAGCAATGCGAGATATTCTGGCGTTCTGGCACCGTCATCCACCCATTGTGGGTAGCGCTCTATCTTGCCATCACTGCGGTACGGCATTTCGCTTGTGCTGAACGTTGCGGTCACTAATGAAGATGTAGACTACCTCGTGGGTATTGCTAAATAGCGATACTCACCTCAAGGGACTCGGACTGGGTAAGCAAGGAGTCATAGACACTCCGTATATCTTCTAACAACCGAATAGATCTTGCCGAGGACATTGTAGAGCGACAGTACCGTGCGATGCTGGGCGTACTATATCGGGAGCAGTACCTGGAGCACTCATCTAGTAAGTCTTACCGTCGCCAGGTCCTCCTTATCTGCTAATAAAGACTAGTGTTTGCTATACAAGCGATTGCAGTATCTACTAGAGTAGCTCACAGTCTTGGTCTTAGCGATTTGAATGCTAAACTACTTAGCTCCTCCGTTGGGATCGCACAATCCCTCGGCTTGCACAGAATACGCGCCTGCCAAACGCACAGCCTGAGCGAATCCACGTCGGAGGCGTCAAGAAATACCTGGTACGAGACAATCGAGACCGAGGTAGGGAAACGGACCTGGTGGCAGCTTGTTGTCCAGGACTACTTCGGCATTCCATTCACTGAGACCTTTCGTAAGTTGTAACTTCCCACATACAGGGTAATTGCTAATTTGCCATGTTGCGTAGTTATTAATCGGGCACAATTCTCAACCCCTATCCATGTAAACTGCGACGATTGCGACATGGTGGAGCGCGAAGAGGCAGTACCGACCCTTAGCTCGTATGTGCGAATCGTTGCGCGAGAGGCTGTACTTATGCCTCCACTTCTTGAAGGCTTAGGTTCCGTCCTATCTCGTCGACCTATTGGAGAGATCTATCATCATGTACTGCGAAGCGATCAGGAGCTGCGGAAGCTGATGCGGCAAATACCCGGGTACTTGGCCCGAGACAACACATATCTGCACCAGCATTCATGGCTGCCAGCTGCCAGGAGAACGCTAGCCATATCTGCCGCTGACAAAATTATTATGATTCACCGGCCAGTCTTGTTCTACGCTTTCCAGAACCCGGCATACTCTCAGTCGCGAACAACCTGTATCGCGGCTGCCACGACAATCTTACGTGAGCACGAGCAGGCCACGATCGAGCAGACGGTGTCGACTTGGACGCAGTCTGCGTTCTGTATCACAGCAATCATGGTATTAGGACTAGAACTGCTTCACCGGGCTTCCCACACCGACGACCAGGCAAACCAGTACCGTGACATGCTAGCGAAAGCAGCCGAGAGACTGCGCGGGCGCAGAAGTGATACCCTTGCGACCAGAGGTGCTAAGCTCGTTGATAGCTTCCTCGGGCTCGAAGAAGATTTGGTAATACGCGTCATGAGGAAGAGAGGTGGTAGTCTGGAGGAGAAAAAGATACAAATTGTCCATGACGTGATTTCCAACAACGAGCTGCTCGCACGGTTTCTCGACGCTGATCTGGCGAAATCCACATTCGCCTCGCCTCTACCAGTCCTGGATCCAAGTCCCTTCTTCGAGCCCAATTTTGGCGAGCTAGATTTGGATCAAGGCGTCGAGGATTTCGACATCTGGTTTAATGAAATTTTTGCGCCAGACTATCTCTTGTCTACCACTTGACCGTACCAAGAACAAAGTTCAGTTCAAAGACAAAATTCTTACATTGGATACGTCCCTTTGGTTCTACAACTCACCGAAGGTCGCTTGTCGTGACTACAATTTGTCCATCTGGAATAAAGGCCGCCCTACCCGATTCTACCTCAGACAAAGGTGATCTTGCGATCACGAAGTCCGTCCTTCCGATGGCCCTTCCTCGCTCGTCAATTGCCTCGGCACTCACACTATATTGCGAGGCCTTATTCGGCTCAAGAGCTATCTTCAGAGCGGTCTCAAACCCTCTCCGCGGTGCATCCTTCTGAATTACAGCCTGATTCCCAAAGTCGTTCGTCCGAATCAACGTAAACCTCCAGAGTTTCGTTCGCGTGTCGCCATTCCAACTGACGTATACAGACAAGGTTGAATCGCGATCGTCCTTTTCCGCATATACTGCAGGAGTTTCGGGCGAAGATCCTGTCCAGGGATAGCGGAAAGCACGATAGTTTTGGACGTTGATCCCCAGCAGGCCACTGTCTAGGTGAGCATGAAAGATAGGCGTGCCATCCGGGGTGTATTCGGTGATTTGTCCTTCGGAGCCCCAGTTTATCAAAACATTGCCGCTGGGGAGCGTCTGCAGGGAGCCTTGAGATTTGGTCAAGATATTGTTGTCTGGCGGGTGAAACGCTTTGACGAGAGTAGCGATCTTGGAAATATGATCGATAGCGATGTACTTTCCACGCGAATAAGGGTAGATCCGGACCTCTTTATCCTCATCTGCGGATTCGGAGCAGTATACAGAGTTATCAAAGAGAGAGATTAGGTCAACCGTCTCGTTTCCGCCAGGCAGGTAACGGGCGTGATGCTGGAAGCCGAATTCCACTTCAGGGCCGAGGACGAAGTTAGACCGCTTCCCACCGAGCCGCCAGATGACAGAACCGTCCGTCCCATTTATCTTGAATATTGTCGATGCATGGCGTGCTGAGAGTAGGTAGTTGCCATCGTCGGCCTTAGTGATACTGTTGATGTGAAAATAGTCCCACGCCGTAGAACTGTTGTATGCGATCCCAGCTTGCCCTAGCGGCAGGGGTAACTTCGTTTCTAATATTCATCAGCAATATCCGCCAAAAAGCCTGTCCAATTTAGCATACCATCCGGAGACACATGATCCAAACTGTGCCACTCAAAGAGAACCGCGCCTGTCTCTATGTCCAGCTCTAGTTCCCAGGTGGCGTCAGTTTCGTATAGGAGGGTCGCGGCAAATAGGAGAGACGTACCTTGAAATATAGCATCCACAATCCATGTTTGTTTGCCGTTACCCCCGTACGGCCGCAGATCCTGTTGGGTCGGATGATAGATCTGGATAAGCGCGCTGCTTTCGTTGATAATGATGAATTCGTGTTTATCGCTAATCAGATGCCCACCAGCCCGTATTTCGCGTATATTCTCGTAACGGTTATCTAAAATCGTGTGGTGCCCGTGCCCGTGCCCGTGAGGGCCATTGTGAGAGCCCTCGAAGCTAAACAAAACATCCTGCCCTTTCCAACGCGCCGCCTGGAAGTTGGCCGCCCAAATGCTGAAGTACGCGAAGCCGGACCAGACCAGATCACCTGTATCGGTCAAAATGTACGGCGCTGCCTGTGCAGGTCCTCGGTTGTAGCAGTTAGGGAAGCCGCAGAACGGGGCGACGAAGAGATAACCCTCATCGGAAGGGGATATGTACGGGATGGTTATGTTCAGTGTCGGTGGTGCTAGATCTGGCCTACTCTTGAAAGTAGAATCGGCGAATGCGAGGCTCGCAGCAAGGAGAAACGGTAGATTGTGTAAACTTCGCATATTGGGGAGATGCACAATGAAAGCGAGGCGTGCTACTAGGATAGGAGCTCGTGGTACACATTATATGGACGTAGCATGGCTGGTGCTTGGGAAGAGCGTAATCGGTATTGTAATGTCATACGGTGTGCGCTTGGCCACCATCCAATAATTGATTGCGTGCTAGTTTCCCGCCCGTATTCGTCGCCGTTGTCTGGGACTAACGTGTAAAACAAGGATGATAAGAGCGGGTGGGCTTGTATACTCGGCCGCCTCCGCCGCCCCCGGTGATCACAGTCTTTCCTTACCAGGAAAGACGTGTCGTTCTCTAACCCGCCCCTCCCATTAGAGATTAGACTCCCCCCCCCCCACACCTGTTAAAGCAGAAACTTGCTATCTCAAAAGTCGCCAGACGAAAGACGTCCACAGGGTACCAGTCCTGATATGATGCCTTATCACGCAATCAACATCATGGCCGGAGCATGTCACATCTTGGTCTTTATATCAAGGAGGACCCGGACGATTAGGTTAAAGCATGCGTAGACGACTGATACCAAGCTTCATCAAGAACTAAATTTACATTAGGCGGTAATTTGCAAATTCAGAGCTCTGTCTGCCTCCGACTGCAACCTCACAATGGCCGTCAAGAAAGATGATTGGTCCCTAGAAACACCACCAGCCTGGGCGGATGAGAAAATTGGTGGACATTTGTCGAGCGGCGCAGATCCTGCCGCTAGTTCGTTTGGGGATTGGACGGAGAAGGAGGAGAGCAAATTGGTGCACAAGGTCGATCTGGTCGTGATGCCCATCTTAATGCTTTGCTTCTTCGCCTTGCAGCTCGACCGTGCCAATATCGGAAACGCCCTGACGGACCACTTTCTTGTCGACGTCGGCATCACGCAGAATTGGTTTAATGTGGGCCAGCAGCTACTTAACACGGGAATCGTCCTCCTTGAAATCCCGAGCAACATTGTCCTTTACCGCCTTGGACCTAAGGTGTGGATCAGCTGTCAGATACTCGCCTGGAGTCTTGTCGCGATTTTCCAGGCCTTCCAGCACGGTCTCGCGGCCTTCCTAACCACTCGGCTCCTGCTAGGCCTCCTAGAAGCTGGGTTCATCCCCGGCGGGCTCTACACCCTCTCTTTGTGGTACAAGCGATCCGAGCTCAGCAAGAGGTTCGCTCTCTTCTTTCTTGGAAATGGCCTGGCCACGGCTTCCGGCGGTCTGTTTGCATACGGAATTCTACACATGCGTGGCGTGGCCGGCCTGACAGGCTGGCAATGGATGTTCATCCTCGAGGGCATATTTACCGTCCTCGCCGGCGTCGTCTTCGCGTGTCTGTTTCCGGGCTCACCGGACGCCCCGGTATCCATCATAGGAGTGAAGTATTTCTCAGAGGCGGAGCAGGAAATACTGCGAATGCGTATCATTCGTGACGACCCGACAAAGGAGATTCGCGACCCGCACATCAGATTAGCGGATATTGCCCACACCCTGGCCGACCCTAAGCTGTGGCCTCACATATTGCTGACTATCATCGGCCTAGCTCCGAGCACTGCTCTCTGGTCGTACGCTCCAAGTATAGTGGCGAGCTTTGGCTACAATAGTCTCACGGCGAATGCCATGACGTCTATCGGGCAGTGGATATCGGTGCTGCTAGTGGTCATCGCTGGCTTTATTGCGTACGTCAATGTAGTATTCGCCACCGGCCCAGTATCTAATACAACTTGCAGAGATCGATGGGACCGTAGGGGCTTTTTTGTCCTTGTCGCGGTTACGATTGAACTGGCATTCACGGTAGGACTTAGGCAACCCCCTATGCAAATGTCTTCTAATCAACGTCTACTAGGTCGCGTACAGATGCCTAGCAGATGACGCTAAACAAGGCACTAAGTTCGCAGTGCTGACCCTTGCTGCGGCTACATGTAGCTGGTGGCGTAAGACATAGATCTGGCAGGCTATTGCCTTTAGTCGATGCTAACAAGCGAGCAGACGCGGTCCACGGCTCTTGGCTATCCATCAACGCGCAATCGCCAGCAGAACGATCAATTCGCATGGTACGTCCGCCACCTACTATCTAGGCCCAGGCACGCTTATTTGCTCGGGTATCAATTGACCGCGGCTTAGGCCATCTTCATCATGTCTGCCAACTGCGCTGGAATTGTTGGCGGCCAGCTCTTCCGGTCAGACGATTTGCCGTACTACCACAGAGGCTGGAATATTGCAGTCGCATTCATGGCGATGTCGGTAATCTGCGTAATCGTCTTGATTGCACTTTACGCCTACTCTAACAAGTCAGTCCAAACAACCCGCGCCAGAAGCGATACGAGTGCGACTGGCACAAGCAATGATCGGGGGGAGGAGACCGTGGTGGGCCGGTTTACTAGTGGCAGGGACCGAATGTTCTTGTACAACTTTTAGAGCATATAGGATTGTATAACCGGATTATTTGCTACTCAAGTTGATATATGCTTAAACAAAAACTTCAAGAAGTGGCCCGCACACTGGATCTGGGTCCTTGGGCTCCACATAGAAGGTTTGTTGCAATAGTATAATGCGACCTTATATGGCCAGTCAGACTTGAGGCGTATCCAGTGTGAGTAATACTTCCAACTTCATGCGCACTAAGCCAGAGTGGGGTGTGGCCGTCTCAGCTCCGTGAGTATTATCGATATTCTGAGACTAGGGACTTTTGCTCAGCAGCTTTCTCTACCCTGGCTTGGCCCTGTGTCAGACGCCACGGCGGGCTAGGATATAAGCTCGTAATCATCTCTCTTATTATTGGTTAGAACTCGAACGGTGCAGGGCCCTGGAAGCATTGGTCTAGCAGGAACCCAAAGGGGCCCAAAGGGGGAAAGTTGCCGTAGATTACTGCTGAGTGTCAGACGGAATAAGATAACGCGTAGTAGCACGTAATGGAATATTAGATATATAAACACCTCATGCTAGAAAATATTAACCTTCAGAATCTTGAAGGGTATTTTCTTGAAACTCAATTGACTGGTTACTAGGATTTACCCATTATCAAGATGTCTCAAGATCTGCATTGGGGCGAACGTCCCTTCGCGCTAGTCCCTACGCCAACGTGGAAAGCGGATAAGGTACCATGAGTTCTGCCTGTCATCTAAAACTTGCTTCTTTGCCATTTTTCCGTTCTAACATAGGGTTATAGCCTGATGTTATCGAGGATATCACGACTGAAATGGTGCTTGCCCACAACGTGATTCTAAGGGGCCTGAACGCCATCTACAACCAAGCAGGCTGGGTCCAGCCTGACGACGTCAATTCGTTCCTGAACTTTATTACTGTATGGTATGCAATCGTGGAAGCTCACCACGGTGGGGAGGAGAAGCACTTTTTCTCCTGGGTCGAGGAAAACACGGGCGTGCCAGAACTCATGAATGGGAACAGAGAGCAGCATGCGGCGTTCCACAACGGACTAGAGGAGTTTATGGCATATACACATCGATGCCTAGATGGTCAAGAAACATATGACGGTACAAAGATCGTTTCTCTCATCGATGTGTTTGGCTCGGTGTTCCAGAAGCACCTTACCGATGAGATACCGACTCTTCTTGCGCTGGAGAAATACGCGGACAAGCTCCAGGACATTCGAAAGGAGATGGATAGACATGCAGGAGAAGGGATGGTGAGTTTCACACGATGGCATTCCGCTCCAGATCTTGGCTAACTGCGCGCAGCAGGAAATGGGGATGGGCAAGCTTCCTATAGCACTAGTCGTACACGATGTGACGTGGGAGAACGGCAAGTGGACCAAGTTCCCACCTGTTCCGTGGATCTTCATGTTCATTCTGAGAAATGTTCTGGCCCGGATTCATGCCGACTGGTGGAAGTTTGGGCCGTGCGATTTGCACGGGAAGCCTCGGCCACAATACGCAGCCGCGCCAGCTTGAAACCACAGTCGAGTGAAGCCATATTATACCTTTCATTGTTTAAATAGCGTATATGCATTACCCAGTGTCGGCGTAACTGCATATTTCATACGATATTGCTTGGACGCTTTCATGAAAATCTGCCGTCTTTATGGAGCTACATAGGTGAGAAGCTCCGAATAAAGTATACTATACCTTGAGAACCGCAGAAAATAACAACTCCCCCTCTCTGCGAAAATTTCCGCCCTGTACTACAGGCTCAGGGAAGGAGCTTTGCAGCAGACTTCTCAACAAGCCATACCAAGAGAGCTCCGAACACAGCAGCTAACTAACTGGGAGTCACTCGGAATGTCCTCTCCTGGGTAGTTGATTGGTAGGTAGTTGAAAGGATCTGGGCTAGATTTACTTGTATAACAATTTAATGATCCTCACGCAACATATGATATGTACAAAGAGATGTGCCAAGCCACTGGTAATCACAGCCTTTGAGGTCCTCCAACTTGTCAGGGCTTGGTTTAGCTGCCCACTGAAGGTATTACTCATAGGTGCAAGTAACAGTGCTTCCGCTTGTGGAGCAGCTGGTTAGAATATTGCCATTCTGTTCGATGTCGATGATCGTGGCTCCGCTGGGAGTTACGGACGAGCCGCTCTTTGTGGCGGAGCAGCCAGTAAACTCAACAGTGCCAAAGTCAGCAAAGGGCACGAGGCTGCACGAGCTTCCTTCACACTCTTCGAAATCCTCGACAATCCACTCAGCGTTGGTCTCGCAAAGCGATCCAGAAGTCTCGCCGCTGAAAGTCTTAGTAACAGTTTTACCGGTCGTGAGGTTCTCAAGGACAGCCGAACCGCCCGTCTTGGACGTAGCTGTGACGGTCATCTTGATGGAGTCACCCTCGGACAAGCTGAGACTGAAGTCCTCTGCTCGATGTTAGCAACTGTAATATAAGAGTCATCTCGACAAGGCAATGAACACCTACCGGAATCTTCTGGGTACCACTCGTACCATGCATCATAAGTGCCATCGCCATACCAGTCGATACCGGTCTGCAGGATAGCGGTCTCACAGGTGTCGCCGTCAATCCCAACCCAGGCGGCACCGGCAGCGTCCGCGGCACCCGAGACGCTGGGCACGGTCACAGTTGCAGTGACGCTCGTGTAGCCGCTGCCGATGAGGACGGCACCAGCCCAGTTAGAGCTATACTCGACGAAACTATTATTGGAAGCCATCTCGCTCGCGATCTTGGGATGAGTGCGCTTCACTTTGTTTTCACGGCGAGCCTGGCGGCGAGCCTCTCGGCTTGCACGGCGGCGCTCCGTGTGAATGGCACCTAGAGCAATGTCGGCGCATAGAAGCGCGGAGACCAACGCGGCAGCTGCGAACTTCATTTTAGGTATCCAGGGGACGTCTTAACAATCAAACGAAGATGTTCGTTGTAGGGGTAGCTAATGAGCTTGGAAGGCACGCGGTAGCTAGTTGCGGGTAGAAGACTGACAACGGCGGCCTTTTGGAAGTTCATTTTATCTGTCCTTTTATGTACCGACTCGTGGTGTGGCTTCTCTCTTACAAAGTCTCTCCTCACGAGAAATGCGGCCACCCATCATCCCCTTGGAAGCGGGCAGTTTGGACACCGAAGGCAGCGCAAGTCCACGAGAAGGCTAGCCTATCGGGAAGTGCAATAGAAAACACCTTCCCAATCCTGGCCCTACCTCCGGATCTGCGTAGGATGGAGGAGCTTCTATCGAGCCTCGTCGATTGGACATCCCGTTTGTGGGGACACCGAGCGGACACGATAGCTCAAGACATAGCGAAGTAGAGTGAGCAAGCAGCACCATCGTGCGGGAAGGTGGGATTGGAAGATGTGCCAACTTTCAATAATGACTTCTTCCGATGGGGCAAGCCGTCTACAGCAATGGCACGAGGTTGCTGAATTGCTGGCTGCGGGGTAGTTGAGACGCCTAGTTGAGATCCCCCAAGGCACGGAGATGAGCTAGGGGAGAGCCTACGGTACGTCGGCATGGCTTACGTATTCTTGATGCAGCTGCACCGTCTAGGGTAGGACCCAATCCCACCTATGACGCGCGCGCGACCGACTCCTTTCCTCGGCTTTGAGAGAGATAAGCCGCGACCGGTCACCTCAAGGCGGGCGGGAATACTCAACTTTGTCGCTCGACTGATAAACTTGCATTAGCTCGCCGCCGCTGCTAGCGACAGAAATCCCTCAACCGGCGGGGAGAAAGGGCGTCTCGCCGCAATTGTACCAAGGAAGTTGGAAGAGGCTCACCTGTTGATAGGTCTAAGGTAGGGTAGTGCAGTATATACCTACGGTAGTGGATGCACTGCCATCGGCACTTGGCATCTTGGCGTCTTGGCATCAGGGCTGACAGAGCCTCATTCAGTCTTGGCGATTCACAAATGGCAACCAAATACCGAAAATCCTCTGCGAACGACTCATCGCCGCTATTTAGCTGATTGGAGATTCCTCTTTCGCAACAGAGCGACGCAAAGACGGCCTCGCCACTGGACCCGGAGTGGTGCGGCATTTACCTGACTGCTGGCCGGCATGCATCTTTGAGGAAGGTACAGTACCTAGACCTTTTTCGCCAGGATAATCACTGCCGACCCCGCTGCGGCCACCCCCTTTACTACTCACGCGAACCCTCGCAGATCAGGTCTAGCCGTGTCGCACAATGCACACCACAATGTTGGAGGAGGAATCTCCGCGCCTGGAGCGTTGCTTAATTGGCTCCTGGGCCTGGACCAAAACTTGATGAGTACGGAGTTTACATTCCCCTAAGGGAAGTTCCCGAGAACGTATCGCCTTTTCAAGCAGGTATGTAAATTTCAGGGACGCTGCATTCTCTAGCCGCTCGCTAGGTGCTTGATCAGGTTTACCAGCACGGCATACCCCATCATCTCCGTTATGATATTTCTCGCAGACCCTGGCTAAAGTACGGAGTAGCTTCCCATAAAGGCAACCCATTTTGGACTTTGCTCCAAGGGTTCCAACCAACATTGGTCATGTGGTTTGGACCGTTTGGATAGCGTTTGAGTGCGGTTTTTGCGGGTTGAACATGACTAAGGCAATTGGGGACCGAAATGAATATTTCGCACCGCAGCCGCTTTCTCCTGCGGGTTGAAGGCATGCATTATCAAATTTAACACTAGAGAGGTCGTCTGTTGCCCCTTTCTCTGCGCTTCTGCACCTATGGTTAACTACCTCGCCAGGTCGCTATCATGTAGCTCGCGCTTATTTGAACAAGTCTGTAAGCCACTCATCGGGCTTCCTAAGCACCGCACTGAACACAAGAACTGTAGAGTGTCAACACCGAGGCGTTCTGGAAGTGAGGCAAGCCGTCCCAGAATGAGGCGGTGCCGTCCCCGGCTGGCCGCGTTTATCAAGGTAGCTCTTGATTTAGCCATATTAGATAGACTTGACATGTTTAGGATGCCTAGGCATGATATCTACTTCCTATAGGACTTAGTATTTACCTCATTTTGACTACTGGTATTCCCTTTACTTCTGTCGAAGATCAATCGGTTCACAATTGGCAAGAGAGGCAGTCCATTACCGATCCGCCCACAGATACACATAAGCATTCGCATCCTTTAGCAGAGTACCAGCATCAAGCATCCAGTGCCTAATGCCTGCACAAGCCAGGAGGCCGGCCCGCTAAGACAGTGCTGGTCTAGTGATATGATGAGGAAGGAAGGAAACAAAACGAACGTAAGCCCCCTCCGAGCTAGGGTCAGAAGTCAATAGTCAACGCATAAGGCGAACCCTCGTAGTAGTGATATATGAGCGCATTTGGCTGGTGGGCATTGCGTTATGTTAAAAATAGAAAGCATTGCGAAGAGGGAGATCAAAGAGAACGCAGCATTGTCTGCTGGTCTATTTACAAATACAGAAATGGAATGGAGAAAATCTCGCACGTGACAACGATGGGCTTATCCCCGAGCAGTCCGCTGAACAAAGGAGGAACTACAACGTGAAGCAGAAAAGACTGCCTTACCCAGGCGCCTCGCACCAGCTTGCTCCATGTAGTGCGTTACGGCATTTCTGGTTAATTATGGGGATCCGTTAACTCCGTCGCTCCCGATGTTTGGCTCGACATGGATCCCACTCGTTACCTTAAACTTAAGATCGGCAGCTGCTGCCGTGAAAAGTGGCTTAGAGGGGCGATGGGCATCAATTGCAAGTGGCCTTAGACTCAGTTAGCCATCACCTAATTGGTTGCCTGATTGACCTCTCTTGCGTTTGCTCGTCTCTTTAGGAGGTAGAGCCCATGTGTTCCAGACGCTAAACCGCAACGAGGAAATACAAGTATCGCGGCTAAAGCGGAAGCGCTAAACTGTAAAGAGGAATTACAAGTATCGGGTCAGCGCGTAACGGTTACCGAGTACGTCAGTGCAATTGTCCCGGTCCGATGTCTCGCTGCCTGGTCCTATTTATGGGGCATCTTGGCGATTAAACGAGACCGGAGACGACCTGGCATGAGACACGCCTACGAGAGTGCAAGCCATTGGCAATCTTAACACTGGCGGGATTCCGGCGACTGCCTAGAAGGCCTTCCCAATCTTGTGTTAAAAGGGATGCGTTTCAAGAGATGCATCTCGTACGATGGGATCTAGGCGAGTCTACCCTGTCGAAGCCGTCTCATCATTACATCCCATAAATAAAGGCCACGCAACTTGCCAGATCGCTCACGAAGAACTCTCGACTTCACCATTCCGTCTGCTCAAGCTCGGCAAAGTCTTCTAAACCCACCGTTATCGCACTACTAAGGCAGAAGCATCTACTCAACCATGAGCAGCAGTAGTCAGCGAAACTTGGTGTCTTCTGCAAGCTGCAAACCTCCCGGTATTCGAAAAGATGGGCTCGACTCTCTGCCCCCAGCCAACAGGTCACCAAACAACTATGGATGGCGTTTCTGGGCCGTCTTCGTCTCTCTCTCGATATCAGCATTTCTGAGCGCTCTCGAGGGTGCTGTTGTCTCGACGGCCCTGCCTTCGATCTCTCGGGCTGTCAATGCAGGGGAAGACTACATCTGGATGGTGAATGTGTTCTTCCTTACCAGGTATCACTCCCCAGCTTAAGCCACCTCATCTCCTTTTATGCCTTTCGATCAGATACTTACGCGTAAGGGTAGCGCAGCCGTGCAACCTCTCTACAGCCAGCTGGCGGATATCTGGGGCCGAAGATGGCCGATGATCACTTCGCTGGCTATCTTCGCCTTGGGCAGCGGCATATCCGGAGCATCTACCTCAGCGAGCATGCTAATCGGCGGTCGAACGATCCAGGGACTCGGGGCTGCAGGTATCAACGTCCTAGTCGAAATTATCATTTGCGACCTCCTTCCGCTTCGAGAGCGCGGGCAGTTCATGGGGCTGATGTTCCTCTTTATCGTCGTCGGGTCGGTGTGCGGACCTTTCTTGGGTGGCATCCTGGTGGACCGAGTGTCCTGGCAATGGGTCTTCTACCTGAATCTCCCATTCTGTGGACTCTGTCTGGCACTCCTGCTACTGTTTCTACGAGTGCAACACCCTGATACCAACCTGTCCACCCAGGATTGCTTGAAGAAGGTTGACTTTCTCGGGCTCTTTATACTCTGTGGGGCAATTTCTTCGCTACTCTACGCCCTGACGTACGGAGGGACGCGATACGACTGGTCGGATGCTCCCATAATCGTCACCTTCGTTATGGGGATGGTCGGCATCGCCCTGTTCTTCGTCTACCAGATCTCACCTTTCTGCAAGAACCCCGCCATGCCCAAAGCCTTGTTCGGGAACAGAACATCAGTAGCAGCTCTCTTGGCAACTTTCATGCAGCTCATCGTCTCGTACACTCCTCTTTACTTTCTCCCTGTCTACTTTCAGGCAGTTCAGCGCGTGTCCCCTTCCCGCTCTGGAGTACAAATCCTCCCATTCTCGGCGACCTTCTGTGTAAGCGGACTGGTTGGAGGGATGCTGGTTAGTAAGCTTGGTCGCTTTAAGAGCATTCATATTGCCAGCTTTGCCCTCCAGATAGTCTCCCTAGGATTGTTTACTCTCCTTGACCGCGACTCAACCACGGCTGTGTGGGTCATTCTTCAGCTCATATACGGATGGTCGCTTGGTATGCCGAACCCATCCCTCCTGACAGCCATCCAGGCCGAATTACCCGACAGTCTTAACGCAGCGAGCACGGGCGCATTTGCTTTTGTGCGAAGCGTTGCGACTATATTCGCCGTGAGCGTGCCGGCTGCGGTGTTCGGAAATCGCTTTGATCAACTCCTAACAACCACTGCAATGGTGGACGACCCCGCCGTGCAGCAGGCGCTAGCTCGGGGCCTCGCGTATGAGAAGGCTTCGCGAGACTTTATAAATTCCTTTCCGCAGGAGATGCAGGATGGTATCATTACCCTGTACGAATTAAGCTTAAGGAGGGTATGGTATGTATCCATGGCGTTTGCTGGGGCCGGCTTCCTCTTTGTTCTACTCGAAAAAAACTTGGTGACAAGAGAGGGGAAAGATGATTCACAATTCGAGCTGCAGGGTCATAAAAGTAATACAGCGGACAGCGGAGCCGAGGAAAGCCGGGCCCGGGAACATTAGGACTGGGCAATTGGCCACACTGAAACAACATTGATACGCGATATGTTCGATTAGAAGTCAGGTACAACTTCCTTTCATTCACCTTTGGTAGATAGTATGGGGCTCAGCGGGTGCCAGAGCGAGCGCATCTTGCAATGTGGACTTTGCTGTGGCTGGGTATTATTGTATTGTTGCCCTGCTTGCAGGTGCAGGATATGTTATGTACCGTGCAAATGCATCGTGCAAATTGACACGGGTGTTTTTAATATCTACAGCCCTAATCTTGAGGGTCGTCGAAGATAACGATTATCTTGCGTTCCTGGGAACGCACCGTTTTTTAGTATGCCATAGTCCTGTGGCCGTACTGGTCTATCCTTCCTCTCGGGGAAAGGCACGGCGGGGAAGCCGCGATTGCAGAACTTTGGTCCGTGCTCAAGACCCTCCTGCGATTAGTCTTGCAGCCCATCCGGGCTTGTAATCACATCTTCAAGGCATAGGCAAACGTCCGAGGTCCACCCAGTCAGTCCCATTTAGCTGGACCTCAACAGGCCAGCCACCACGCTGAAAGTAGCAGCGTGTCAAGTTCGATTGGGGCGTAATATCCAGAGGAATGCCATATGTGTCATTTGACGCAGACGGCGTCATACAAGCGATATTAGTGCCATAGTCAGCCACCGCGAGGGCCGCGGGTGACGACGACTGCCAGGTCTGGCTGTCGTCCGTCCACACCTGCTTGATCGAAGCGGTCTCGTCCTGGTATAGCACAAATGTGGTGACAGTGTCTTCATCTGTGTCGTTGTTTCTAGCATAGGAAAAAGCCGCAAAGGATGCGCGGGCGGGCAATGTGATGTTTGGAAAGGTCGAGGCTGCGTCGCGTTTCATTAGTTCGCTTAATTCCCCAAGATGGTCAAGAAAGTGAGAAGAAACTCACTGGATGGCCACGATGCTGTGGGATCTTCATCCCCCCAGACCGTCGGACCGGGAACGGTCGCTGCAAGCTGCCCATTGGCCATCTGGTAGAAGACCCCATAACTGCTGTTGGTGATCTTGGTGTACTTTGTGGAAAGAGGGACCACTGCTAGCTTTGTACCCTCTATCGCCACCGACTTCAACGCCTTATTGCTGTACGGTGGATCCGCCATGGAGTTGGCCACGTTGATGAACCCTGACCAGTCCTGGAACACTACCCAGGGCCAGTAGGCAGCGACATTGCTGCCAGACTTGACGGAATACGACCGCTGGTTAATCTCTTCCTGTGTCGTGCCGGCAGCCGCCGATGTGTCGATGTACTTGACGCCGTTGATGAAGCCAGTCTTGTTGACATAGAGAGCCATAAATGTTACCTAAATGGCGGTAGCTTTATTAGCACTTCGGTCGTGGAGCCAGCGCAAACCCTGCGATCGAGGTAATGGAAGGGATATCTTACACTGTAGATAGGCTTTGACGTGTTCCCGTCTTCCCTTAAACTTGAGGAGGCGAAGCCGGTCATGGCAAATCCGGTCCCATTTTCTGGCAAAGACGGCGATGTGACTGACTGCGGCGTATCTTGCCACGACGAATTTTTACCCGCAAGCGAGCCCCAGGATGAGATGGAAAGTGATGCCTTCATTGATCCGTCGGGGGCCTTGTATGCGAGAACGATGACACTGCCAGTCGGAGGGCCTGAAGGAGCTCCGCCACTTGTTGTTCTAAACGATACAGCGGTCAACGGGGAGTTTGCAGTAATAGATAAGGGTGTCGCTGCTGCGGTCTTCGACGATGATGTGGATGGTGATGTCGCTGTGGAAGTAGAGTTTGTCGGTGAAGGCGACTCTGGTTTTGTCGATGGGCTAGTTGTGCTGGTGTCTGCTGACAGTGCGTTCTCACTGGACTGATGAGCCGCTCTCCAACCAAAGTAGCCGCCAACACCGCCCCCGATAGCAAGCAGCAGAAGCCCTGCGCCAATCCACATGAAGAGCTTCCGCCTCGAGCGGCCCTTCGATGACTCTACCAGATCTGACTGCCCGGAGAAGCCAGGTGATCCGGGGTTAGACTCCTGTCCGTCCCATCGCACCCCTTGGTCCCCGAACGGATCTTCCGGGTGACATGGTATCGGCGGGTTGTCGATGTATACACATTCCTTGTGCGTATCTCTCTCCATAGGGTCGTCAACCTCCAACCCACTTTCGGGAACCCATCGGTTAGTCGCCTCCGGGAGCGTGGAGGGTTGTATCTCGGAATACCGCGAACTCGTCGAACTCAGGCGGCTTACTGCCTCCTCCTGGGGAGTCGAGGGGTCCATATCGGAATGGCGTGAACTGATCAAGCTCGGGCGGCCGGTAGCCTCCTCCGGGGGAGTCGAGTGGTCCATCGCGGAGTGACATGAACTGGCCAAAATCGGGTTGAGTATGGAGGAGACTCGACAGCCCTTCCGATAAAAAGCAACGGCGCCCGGGAGGCTGGAATGACATACACCACGCAAGGCTTAATAGTCTCGCGGAGAACGAACCCCACCCGTCGGACAACAATTGCCATAAACGGGAGGGGGTAGCCTCCTTGCGCTATCCAGCCAATGCAAGGAGGTCCTCCGATCACCCCAGTCCAGGCTACCTCCTCTTGGCGGACAAAAGGAGCCAATGTTTGGTACCCGGCAGTCAGATCAAGCGAGCCTGGGTTTTGGGACTTCGCTACGCCCCTAGGGCCTTGCAGACACAGCCCCGCATTGACACCCCTGCAGGAGATAGACGAACTCCTCGATTAGAGGATCGGTGAAAAGTCCCGCATAGCTTCTTGGGCTAGGTAGGCCTAGACCCGTCACTTTCCTACTTGGTCACGACATCATACTTGGTCCTTTGTCGGTGGTAGTGTCTCGAGGACTCGAAAACATCGCTTTACCATACCATCTCGTTATCTACTGATTGCTATGTCAAAGTTCAGCGGAACTGAAGTCGGTCTAAGAAGGCTGGCACGGCTTGTATCAACTTGCAGATCAGCTGTCTAGAGAGGATACCCTAGCCCCGACGGGTTGTGGCGTTGAAGCGACAGCCAGTAATCGTCGATTGGCGTGCTCTGCGTGGTACCTTTGCCCTGTATGTACATAGAAGATGGTGTGGGGATTGTGCAGCCAGTGGTCCTGACACACCTCGGCTAGAAGACGCCTGCAGACAAGGGGGGCATGTATCCTGAACCCTAATTCCACCGTCCTGGGCCAACAGCCTGGGCTGGTCCATTTTTGCTTATCAATATCGCATTTTTGGCCGCTACACTTTGTACAGATCATTCGTATGTTTCCCTTCCCCAAGTCTGCCGGCTATGCGTATTTAGGAAACGCGAACCGCATTTTACGGCAAACACTGAACGATCGGCCAAACATGCCTTTGACTTGGGTAGAAATTATTTCTGTTACAGAGCGGCGCGGGGCTTCATGCTGGTACTGCAGTCCTCCTCTATACCCTGCACGGGGTGGCGCACAGATTTCCGATTCGGGGTTTTCAGCTCTCGGCAGCGCGCACAGGGTTACATCCAATCATGCGAATGTACCACACTGCATATCAGCGCCATGTGAATAGAGACTGTACTGTGTGTACCAAGGAATGCCACTCGAGCCGACCTCCCACAAAATCGGACGACGACATGCAGGGCAGTCGTCGGCCGGCCGGCCTATGCCTGCGGGGCCGTGAAATTGATTATTATGCGATGAAACGGGCGCTCTAGTGTAGACCGAGGGATCTTCCTCTAGGGCCGATGAGGCTGAGAACGATGGCTCTGGTAGATCTTGTTTGGAGTTGGGCCGCTCATAGTTCAGACGGGCCCAGATAGGTCCAATCCCGACCCTCTCTCGCGTGCTACGTACGTATCTGGTTACATGACCCGGTAGCCAACCATCCCTCTATTTTGACTGTCTAATGACCCAGGACTTGAAGATGGTAGCTACTGATCGGCACACTCGAAAGGGTTTGCGAGCCTGAGGACAGCGATCCGGCCCGCGCGAAATCACCGGCACTTCGAAAATCCGCCAGGCTTAGATGCTAAGCCATAATCAGGTTCCATTCGTCCCACCTAACACATAAAGGTCCAGTCGCTCCGCAGCACATGCGACTCAGAAGACCTCTCTACCGCCATTAGCTTCCAGGAACTGTCTCTCTACCATTCGTATCCCAGCTCTCCGGTCCCGTGATTCTCCCTGTCTGGTATATTTGTACCCCTCCTGTCAGCTTGAAAAGCTGCCGCGCGATATTCTGAGCAGAACTCATAGCAATTTGCTTCTGATCCTTTAGCATAATGTCGGGTCGATTCCCACCCGGCCTCAGGTTTTAGGTGCGCTAGAGAGCTGTATCGAGCAGGGTACAATAACGTGTCAAGGGACGGGTTCACGCGTTCCTAGCCCATTGGCGTAGTGTCCGAGGTGCTAGACGATACACCTGCACTAGACAGGCCCCTAGTGGGATTGGCGGTGCATGCGGGCCCTCGTCATCACACCTAGTGAGCGAGGCTCCAGCACGCTGTGGACAGCGAGAATACGGATGCCGCTGGGGTTCTTCGCCACGACTTGGCTCCTCAGGAGAGACCCAAAAGTAAAAGGCGAACGAGGAGTATATCTGATGGACAAGAAGGCCGCTGGCCCGTCTTCACACAGAGTCGGCGAGACGTGACGGCGTTACCTCTACGTCCAGTCTTTTTGTGTCTGCTTCAGCCACCTCGGGTTCCGAGACACGTCAGGCGCAGAGTCGAGGGGAATGCGACCTCCCTACCGTCTCCCTAGAAGGACAGGCATTTGCAAAGAAATAGGGGCTATTGTGGTAACGAGACATCGATCGTCCAATGCCTGCCTGCAATGGCCACTACAGACTGTTCAGCCACTGAGCTAGTAGCATCCAAGCCGAGTACCTGAGGTACCCACACTGGCTTTTGGGGTTAATCAGGACAACTTTACGAGCTCCTGCGACACTCTAAGGCTATCCCCAACTGCCGGAGCCTATGAGAGGACCTAGAATGACAGCTCCAGCATCCGGCAAGGTGCATGGGTTTTGGGGCTGGCAGTTGGGCCAAATCCCGCGGCTGTGGTATAACCACATATGACGAGACCTATCAACATGCTACAATGAGGTCTTCTGTAAAGCTATTAGATGGGGTGAGGGGGCTCTATTGCTTTCGTTAGTACAGATAGCCAATGAAAGGGCGTCTCGACTAGCGTGGCGGTAACCCCAATGCGAGAACGTGGCTACTATGATTCAACCCAGGCCGCCTCCCACCAGGGTCGAGCGACACAAAGATAAGCTGGCACTTTATACAGAAGGAGGTCTATTGCTTCCTATTGTATATGGCGAGTAAAGAGCATGACGGGGATAGGCGTAGCTGTAACCCCGAAGCTCCAGCGGTGCGACGTTAAATCCAGTCCAGCTAGGCGATGACAGGACAGGGCTGGGACTACCAGCCCCAAGAAAGGTGGATGCCGGGCTAAGCAATTTCGGTTCAGCGCGGACTTCTGTGTTGGTTTGTCCACGCTGTGGATCAGGCTCAAAATAATTAGGTCGAGAGACCGTAGAAAAGGAGAAAACTCGGCCGTCCCAGCACTCCGTAGACACTAGTTGACGCGAGTGGATACTTGGCTTAAGGCCACAAAATATCTAGGAGAAAACTAACAGCTTTTCATATTTTTTGTTTGGGTTCTGACGTTATGTCAGGAGAAAGCTAAGCCTAGTGAGGTACAGCTAGACCGGTTAGAGGCACAAATCGAGGAGAATCCTGACTGGCGCCGATCAACCGGGGGGGGGGGGCGGGCTGGTCGAAATTTTTCTCAGTTTAGATAACTATACGGAGTACGGTAATAACACGACAGACACGCGACGAGCTTGTTTATGGCTAAGAAGATTCGACAGGGATTGTAATCCCTTGGAAAATTTCGGCGATTTCTTTTGAGCACCCTTTCTTCTGCGGAAACCATCCCGACATATGCTGGCGTGAATACGATTACTGTTATCTACATTCTGCAGGCTCGGGGATACACACTACGGTAACCGATGTATTTGCGATATCGAATCTTCCATGGCCGGCTTTAATCTCCTCGGGGGGGATCGAGCGGTGGCCCCGCCGCTGGCGGCCGGCGAAGATGTATATCCGGTTCACCTGCTAGACGACATGATTGGCGTCGTCGAATCAAATCCTGTCGTTCTGATGCGCTTCAACGATGTGCTCGACGCCGATAAACTTCATGCCTCTCTACTCAAGGTTCTTGAGCAGGGCGATTGGCGAAAGGCAAGCGGCCGCTTTCGCAGAGACGCTTCTGGTAGGCCTCAGCTCCGAGTGCCCGCGACGTTTACGCCCCAGCGACCGGCCTTGCGATATTCCCATGCCGCGTTTGATGTGCGCATCGAGGAGCACCCGCTCGGGCAGCAACTTCCAAAGGCAACCGATCAGCCCTCGTTGCAGAAGACCACCGATCACTTCAAACCCTTTTGCTGGGAGCCCGGCGCTCCCGGCACCCTCGATGAGTATCTACAATGCGACGACCCACCGATTGGCCTGCGCGTTACCTCCTTCTTGGATGCGACACTTGTAGCGGTCTCCTGGTCTCATGTGCTGGCGGACGCCGTGGGCTTTCGGAACATTGTCACAGCCTGGTGCCAGGTTCTCGCGGGACGGGAGCGCGACGTGGCTCCCGTGGTCGGGGCACGGGTGGATGCTGCACCGCCGATATGGGAATCGGAGCCGCCTAACAAGGAGCCTTACATGTGGGAATCAAAGATGCTCGAGGGTTTCAGCTTTCTCTGGTTCGCACTACGAATGGTTTGGCAGATGATCTGGCAACCGAAGCTTACCTCGCGAACTCTCTTTCTACCGGCGTCCTTCATTAGCAAGCTTCGGCAGGAGGGAGAGAAGGGCATCCCCGAAGGCTCCTTTATTAGCGATGGCGACCTCCTCTGTGCCTGGCTTTCCCGACTCATTGCTTCTGCAAATTCATGGACTGGACCAGTGGCTCTGCTGAATGTAGTTGACATCAGGAGCCGCGTCCCATCCGTCCTTAAGCCGGAAGCCGTGTATCTCCAGAATCTTACCATGCCATCGATGACATTCGTAAGTGCGCGCCAGCTTGTACATGGCCCTTTGGGTGCTGTTGCGTCGGAAGTACGCCGCTCGATCAGCATGCAGACTACCGAGGCGCAGATCCGCGCCATTTATCGTCGCGCAATGCCTTACGTAAAAAGTAAGGGGCGCCCGCCGGTTTTTGGGGACCCTAACATGCTGTTGGTACCAATTAGCAACTGGACGAAGGCGAAGTTTGTTGAGACGATCGACTTCAGCCCTGCCGTTATTCGCCCAGGCGACCAAGGAGCCGAACGGCGGAACGCTCATGGCACTATGCTATACCAGCTCACCGGCCAGGTAAAACAAATGAAGATGACTCGCAATACGGCTGTGATTATAGCGAGGGATCATTCCAAGAACTACTGGGTCAATTTATACCTACCAGAGGCAATACTTGGTTCAGTCGAGGAAGCCGTTGAGAATATATCTATATAACAGTGAGAGGTTGCGTTGTGAGAGAGAGCTAATGCTTCGTTATCGTCGGCGAATATGGCACAGAGAAGGCTTTAGTCCGGGAAAAGGCGCTGAGTCCAAAGTACTTGTATGTCAGGGTCGAAGAGGCCACCGATAGCGTCGATAGAGAGGTTACGCTCATGCTCGATTCTCTGCGAGCTCTTTGATGGTTTGTGCAGTTGGCGATTTTGAGTAGGATGCGTGGTCGCGGTAATCGGTTGCTTGAGTTGGCTTTTTAGGTAGCTATGTAGTCATGGATAAGTCTTGGGGTTGCCCTTGCAGCTGCCACCCTACCTGCAGACCACATCCCTATACCTGTACGTGCGTTCACCGTCTTACGGAACATGAACTTACCCCCCAGTATGGTATGGTCTAAGCAGATGCAGCTTAGAATCGCCGCACAACCATGCAGGATGAAATGTGCTTTTTCGGGCACCAGGCAAGGGTTTGCCCCGAGTTGTCTGATTTCCCAACAATATCTCCGCGGCGGTGAACCAGGCACGGTACCTCGCGGGCTATATAAGATCTGTGGTTCTAAACGAAGCCGATATTCCAACTGCAGTTGTCGTTTGCTACACGAACCATGCTAGAGACCCTAATATCGACTTCCTTGACTTTTCGCTCGATGCGAGCCAAGCCAGGTAGTTGAGCGCCTAAGTCAGCGGCGGTGAAACGGTGAAAGCCCTATAACTATACTAGGTGATATGTAACAAACTTTCGATGCCAAGAGGATGCACCGCTCTCAAGGCACCGCCTGCACCTCCGATATGTGGCGTCATGGTCGCGAATTTGCACAACCTGGACGTGGTTATAATCAGCCGATCGCCTCCGCTGAAGCGGGCCGCTTGATCGATCGGTATCTATCTTATTTGTATGTACCTGGTTTCTCATGGAAATGGAACGAGGAGGAACATCCAATTCCTTGCATCCCTAGTCACCTCCCGAAAACGGGAGGACGAAACCTCATTCGATAGTACCCCTCAGCCAACCTACTCGCCTCGAGCCTCCGATTTCCTAACAAATATTTGTTCCCTGTCCACCCCACAACTTCCCCGCATCCATACTACGAAGATACAGACCCTCATGACCACACAAACGTTCCTTTGCACTAGCACTGCAACATTGTCTCGGTGCTTTTCCGAGAGATTTGGTCGCCCAATTGTGCCGATGCAACCTGCATTCGCGGAAATGATGTGCAAAGGGGCAAGAACCAAGAAAGCACGCGGGTAATGGGTGATGATCCCGCATAGATTAATCCCTTGGCGTCATGGCCCCGTGGCCCCGGCTCTCGTCGTGCAAGTATAATACTACGTACGTACCTGTCAAGGTACAGTACCTTTGCGTAGTATGAAATGGGGCTCTTGCCAGCGTGACTACAAGTAACAGCGAAACTACGAAAATTCTATTCTATTGAGAGTCAGCCCGGAAAACCGACACAGTCCAGGCGTGGTAAGTGTGCCAGGGAGCAGCTGTTTGAAGGGAATTGGGACTAATCTACTTCCAAGGCTCATTGTGACGATGGCTTTCAGATTGGTCTTTGCGGGCCTCGCGGCGTTGCTAATACTGCCCACTTTGGGTCTACCCAGTGATTTGGCGCCATCGACTGTCGGTCGAAGGCTGGAGCAAAAATGGAAAAACCCAATAGTTAACGGCTGGTACGCGGATCCGGATGGGCGCAAATTTGGCGACACTTATTGGGTCTACGCCACCGTATCTATCGATTTTGACAACCAGACGTGGTTTGATGCGTTCTCCAGCAAGGACTTGGTAACGTGGGAGAAGCAGGAGCCTCCTGTATTCAGTGCCAACAACTCCAAGTGGGCAGTCACATGGTTCTGGGCACCTTGCACAATCGAGCGACACGGCAAATACTACTTTTTCTACACGGCTAACAATCCTATCGCAAACGAAGGATCTGCTGGGATTGGTGTTGCCGTAGCCGACACACCCGGTGGCCCATTTTACGACCTCATTCACAAACCGATCGTCGACAAGCGCATCAACGGCGCCAATGCTATGGATCCAATGGTCTTCGTCGATGACGACGGAAAGTACTATCTTATCTGGGGTGGCACTTACGCCATGATGGCGCCGCTGAGTGATGACATGAAGAGCATTGTGCTCTGGGACGACGGGTCTGAAGTCAAGGAAATCACCCCGAATGAGGGTTTTGTGGAAGGTTCCTTCATGCTCAAGCGCAAAGGGATCTACTACTTCATGTGGTCCGAGGGCGAGTACGGTACCCCAGATTATCGGGTAGCGTACGCCATGTCCAGGTCTATCACTGGGCCGTTCAATCGCATCGGATTGATTCTGGCCAAGAATAATGTCGCTGATGGTCCAGGACACAACTCAATCTTCAAAGATGATGACGGCGAATACTATATCGTTTATCATCGTCGAATTATCGGCGATAGCGCTGCAAATGACCGTGTCGTTGCCATAGACAGGGTATTCTTCAACTGCGACGGGACTATCAAGCCGGTCGTTCTAACTTAGATAGACGGAGGGGATTGCGTCACGTGGCATCAAGCGTAGAACAATCATCGTTATGGATAGCCTAGAGGAGTGTCTGCCATGAGCTATGGCGGAGAGCCAAGAGCTGTATTCTTTGTCCATCTCTCAACACCTCGGAGCCTTGAAAACGAATAGGAGCCCGAAACGAACTTAAAAAACTAAAGAATTGCCCATTGCACAATGGCTCACCGTCTAAAGAGAGCTCACACTCCCAAAACTGTTGCTCTGATCCTTGGTTGACTCGACACGGTAAGGCATTGGACCAGCTGTTGGAAGCATTGTCAAAGAAATTTGTCAAAGAAATTAGATCAGAGGCAGTGATACCGCAATTCATACCTCACGATTATCTTAGCGAGTATAACGTGGCTCCAATGAAATCGAAGTTCAAGATGCATGGTTTGAAGCAGCAGGCACGCCTCTCCTCCGTTTTAGTCGCTCGGGAGCATTTATGGAGTACCTCGGGCGATTTTGCGACATGGAGGCTGTTAAGGTACAGAGTACCCTGGTATCAAGCAAGGCGGCAATGCAGTAAAGGCTACAGTTAAGTCGTTGCTGATAAATGCCGGGTCAGGATCCTCCTATCAATAATCTATCAAGATTTACGAGCTGTACGGAGCAGAGTTACATATTGCTCCAATAATGATCCAAGAGCATTCGTTAGGCGGTGAAACTGGCTGAGCAAGTTTGCGGGTGTTTTTGTTAGTAATTTCAACCTCCTCGAGAACTCATGTATCTTGACTACCTAGATACATTAGTAAACCCGCACCTGCGAGGGCTTGGAGTTTCTATTCGAAAACGAGTTTGTATATATAGGTGTTCAACCGGGTGCGTCCTGCGATAATGTCCCAGACCCTTGGGGCAGAAACTGCAGAAGATGAATCATGGCACGCCTCCTACCTGCTTGCGTGGGTTACCTGCTCTGCTACTCCGGGCGAATCTATCGCCCATCGTGAAAAACAAGCCTAGGTTCACCAGAATTGCGGGAAGTGACATCTATCCGGGTCAAGTGGATAGAAGCGTTCGGCTGAGGTGGGCACATTAACTTTGCCTTCGACAAAACCGAAACGGACTAGTGAGGCAGAGGTATGGACAAACTTCTCTCAAAACAGTTTGCCAAATTGAGAAATACCGGAGAGGTGATTCTAAATAATAGGCTGAGTCCCACACTCGCAATCCGTGGTATGACGAGCGCCGTCTAGACCAATGCCATCATAGACGTGTTAGGTAGGCAGGAGTGAGGCAACCGTGGATAGTGTGACCAGTCCTGAAAAGAAAGATACTTTCGAATGCGGAGAGCAAATTGTTGATATAAAGCTATACGACATCTACTGCCATCAATATCCCTCTAGTGTGGCACGCAGCTTGGCTGAATTCGGGCGGCAGCAGCTTGTCGGTGTCGGCATGCCGATTACAGCATATAGCCCTATTATAGCCCTATTATACAAGTACGCTACCGACCTAATGCACCAGGCTTCACGGTACGACAATCATTGAGGCCGTTGCGGCAAGCGACGAAGTTATCAGAGAGTTTATGTACCATGCCCTGATCATCGAGGAGCGCTCGCGATAGATAAGGAGATGCTACCAGCGGCAGCTTGTCTGTCGCGTGATCCTCACGGCCTTAATTTGCATCCCAACGTTTGCGATCGGCATTGTGTACATGAACTTGCTCTTAGACTCGAACGAGGGTAAGAGCTAATTATCTAATGGAACCGCTAGTGTCAGGAATTAGTCGGAGACTGTTCGCGCTCTTGGACCTAGCAACGGCTGTCTACTTTTGCGCTGTAGATGCGTTCTCTCATACGCTAACGGCTCTACCGCTTCGGTAGCATGAACACCCTTATGTCGCTTGCAGATATCATGACAGCCTACCTTCTGTCGGCCATCAGGCTCACAGCTATCCTTACACGGCTGAGATGGATGTCGCTCGGCTGGGCCAACCATCTGCCCGCTGACTGGCTCGATGTGCCGTTTGGCGGCTGGGCGGCCTGGTCTCTACAGTTTGCCATAGCCATTTTCGTTGCCGCTTGCCCGTGTGCGCTTGCCCCGGCGGCTCCTATAGCGCTTTTTTTTCGGCGGCTGCCTAGCCGGAGGTCATGGCATCCTTGCCAAAGGCGGCGGCGAGACGCTTGAGAAGGCCAGTAAGATCAATACATCGTAGTCACGGACCTACTGAACCTCCTGGATCTCGCGCACCCATCCAGGAATGTATCAAGGTCAGCTTTACCTAGGCTTCCGTGCAAAACGTCATCGCCATCTCCATTGCCGCTAGACGCTTGTGTCTCAATTGTAAATAATGGCCAGCACGTGCGTCTGCCAGCCTCGCTCTGACGCTTAGCAGGATTTCGATCTTGACTTGGTAGCTCTCTGGCGCTAGGAGCTCGATACGATGACTAGGATTTCGAATTTCGAGCCAAGAAAATTGCGACTGAGATTACGGATATCGCTTGACGGAAGAGCTGCTGAGGGAATAGGCCGGCTTTGATGAGACCCTCCGGTTATTAACAGCCACTTAGCTCATAGCGCACCGTGACCTTGGGCGAAAGGCCCAAGGCTTAAAAATACCACACTGGCTATAACGAAATCGAACAAAGACTACTAAGAGAGCAGCAATATTTTCCTTCACTGCTCTTGGCTAGGCGTGACGCTGTCTGTATATGTAGACCTACCACTTCAACGATGGGGTGCTAGGCTTCGCTTCCGCGTTTCGTAACTTCCTTTTCACTCACCGGCGAATAGGTGCGTGCTTCTGCCGCCATCGCAACTCCCCTACTCCGAACATTTTCATTTTCCGGGGTGTGGTAAGACGATTTCTCCACATCAGTTTTCCAAATACCTTAGCAGAAGTTATAGCGAGCGTTTAGAGTCGGCGGCAGCACAACACCTCGGCTCAAAAAAGGTAAGCCTATGACGGACACTGCACTGAATCACCCCACCGCTTCGATTTCCTAACATGGACTCGGACGACCCTCGGACGGCCAAGGCTCTTAAAACATGTATGTCTAAGTTGCATCTCAGGCGACCTGCGATTTGGCGTCTGATTCGCCAGCATTTAGACGATGCGCCTAGGCCGAAACAATCGTCCGAAATTTAACAACTAGCTAGTTCCGCCATGAAGTCCGGCGTTGAGAGTCAAGCTTTAAATGTAATCTGCAACCCTCTTGCAGATCTCGAATCTCATCTGCTGTCAAATTGATAACTCTTTCTCCTCGCACACTATGAAGTTTAGCGTGACGTGCATGTTATTCGGAGCTAGCCAGGCGTTTAGCTGGACTCATCCACGACAGGCAGAGAGTAGTGGTTTTACCTGGCAGGCTCCAGGGCCCGACGATGGTATGCTTAATTCTACAAGAGAAGAGTTCACTACAGGACAAAATTGAGAGAAGAATCCTGATTGGGGAGACTAGTGCGAGCTCCGTGTCCCATGCTCAATACCCTCGCCAACCATGGATTCCTCCCCCGCAGCGGGAAAGACATCACCGAGAACGATACCGTACAGGCTCTTGGGACGGGCTTGAATATCGATGCTGCTTTGGCGAAGTCGCTTCACTCAGCAGCCGTGAGGACCAACCCCGACACCAACGCTACTACTTTCTCGCTTGACAATCTGAGCCGTCACAATATCCTAGAGCACGATGCTAGTCTCAGGTCAGCCCTTGTCCTACTCCAGTGATTCAACTTGAAGCTTGACTGTGCGCTAATCTACTATCATGTAGCCGCACTGACGCCATCTTCGGTGATCCACAGCCATTCAACGAGACCGTCTTCAACCAGACACGATCCTTCTGGACCGACGAGACAATTACTGTGCAGATGGCTGCCGACGCGCGCTCGGCTCGCATCAAGACGTCTATGGAAACCAATCCTAACTTCACCATGAGCAACGTCGGGAAGGCCTTTAGTCTCGGCGAGTCCGCGGCCTACATTCTAGCTTTTGGCGACAAGGATGCCGGAACATCAAATAGATCTTTTGTCGAATTTATGTTTTGTGAGTATGCTCCTGTTGGAATCGAGGAGAGCGCCTTATCTTCGATTTGCTGGCTCAGCTTTGCTTCCAAGGTTATATGTTGGACATCTTGCTAATCAGTCCCGGACAACAGTGAAAGAACAGTTGCCATACGAGCTGGGCTGGACCAAGGGGCAAAATATATTCACGAGTGCCGACCTTGCCAACATGATGCAGCGAATCACGAACGCTACTAGTGCTGTCTCGCCCGAAGCAGCGCAAATGAATGGGAGAGGGATCCATGAAATGGTATAAGATGGAGTTGCTCGAGGATAAAATCTGTTTATCGATATTAGCAGCTCCTTCATACGTGTTATATGGTGAGAAAGTTCCAGGAGCCTCTGCTGTGTACTTTACATGATCTACCTATACTACTATATCCGAGAAAGCTCAATGCCTAGCGATCTTTTGCTAAGAAGGGTTAAGTTCCAGCACTACAATATAGAACGAGATGGCGACCCTTTGATGGACAGGGTCAGATTACAATATATCCAACAAATCGTGTAATATCGGTATGGGAGAACCTCAACGAGCGCTTCACATCATTTCTCAACGGCATCAGCAGCACCTCTGTCCTCTGCAACCGCACAGACGGTCAGTTGCTTGTTGGGCGCGTAAGAATCCATTTATTCCATGTCCAATGCGTTGGGGCAAATCGTGTCATTTGCTCCAGCATGAATGCGGGCGGACGAACCTGGGATAATAAAAGCCGAATCCATCATAAATTTGAGATAGTTCCCGGCACTGCTGCTTTCTTAATACAAATGACCACCAGACATTCGTAAAGAAAATGCATTACCTACGTGCTAACACAATTGGCGAATTAGGTAACTGGACCAGCATACTTCTGGTATGTGCTTGGCAGGAAGCGCAATTTGCGGTTTCCAGATAAAATAGAGCTCAAAGTGACATTCAATAGTCGACAAGAAACCTAAATCTCTTTCAAATCAATAAATAGAAATCGTATACGCTGTAGCCTATAGCTTAGGGCGTCACCTTGACGAGTCAGCGCGTTAGTAGTGCTGTAGAGTAGTGGCATAGCCAAATACCTCGACAACGCGAGAAATCTATATGCATGGCTACCTTTACTACCGCCCTTGTAAATATGGATCCATCGGACCTCAACATGGACTAATCTAATCTATGGGGTCTTCGCCAAAGCGTTGGTTTGGGAGTTGACCTGGCGCTCAAGTCCGGTCCAAACTCCGCGGACTACTGTCTCTTATCTCCGGTTTGAGTAAAGTAACGTCTTCCTCGGAAGCAGTCATGGCGTGCACTATGGACTGCATATAAAAGCCAACAGGCATCTAATGAAAGCCTATAAGAGCCGATTTTCTTTCACGCATCCGTCTAGTGAATAGTTCCGCAAAGTGCATCAAGGCATTATTTTTCTGCGCACGTGACGACATGTCTACATCTCCTACTTTCACCCTGCCACAGAGGAGGCTTACCTGGCTCGTTACGGGCTGTTCCTCGGGCTTTGGGCTGTCCCTCGTCCGCATTGCTCAAGCAAATGGCCACATGGTGATAGCGACATCGCGCAATCCATCCAAAACTCCCGACCTCGTAGCTGAGGTCGAGGCGAAAGGCGGAAAATGGGTCCAATTGGATGTTGATAGTCTAACCAGCTTTCGTTTGATCGAGGAGCTAGACCAGTCTGGCTATCACATTGATATCCTCGTTAACAATGCCGGCTTTTGCACCTTCTCGCCTATCGAAACGTCCAAGGAGGAGGACGCCCGCGGTCAGATGGAGTCAATGTATTTCGGCCCGCTTCGCTTGATTCGGTCGGTACTTCCACCTATGCGAAGTCGGGGCTATGGAGTCATCGTCAATTTTAGCAGCGGTGCTGCGCTGGATGGGAACCCTAGCATGGGTCTATATGCCGGCGCCAAGGCCGGTCTAGATGGTGAGCTAGTATCTGCCTAGCAGCGCCTCTCATGTTGCCTATAGACTAACGAGAATGACAAGCTGCGACCAAAGTGCTTGCCAAGGAAGTATTGGCGTTCAATATTCGCTGCCTCACAGTGGTACTCGGCACTTTCAATACCAGTTTCGGCGATAATGCCGTCTTCAATAGTCAGGTCCCTGACGCTTACAAAGGTTCTTTCGCCGATAAGATGATGGCTGCAATCTCGGGTGGTGCGTTTACGCCCAACGGTGACAAGGATAAGGCGATGCAAGCAGTCTATGATGTCGTGGTAGGCACAGGGCCAGGTGCTGGACTGGAGGCCGAGACTTTCCTACCTCTCGGAGTGGACATGACAACCCGGATTAGAAGTGTCAAGGCCCAGCTAGATCACGCACTGGAAGTATTTGGCACTATCACCGACGGGGTACGACGGGATTCTTAGCCATGCGAATGGTAATAAGAGAAGAAAACAACAACTTGCCCTTGAAACCGAGCAGTAAAGGATGATATAGTCTCTCGTGGTTGTTAGCCTACTCTTTCTATTGCATACGCGTAATCATCCAGGCATCGTAATCAAACATGAAAATTTGCCTAAATGCATACCTTTTAGTGAGAATATTAGCACAATTAAATTACCCTAAGAGTCTGTTTCTCGCCGCCATTGGAAAAGACTAAATCCACCCAACCCCTAGCCGCTTCGCTGATCATCCCAATCCTCTCAAAATCAGTCCTACCGGTGTATCTCCGTAAGATCAAACAGAGGAACTTGCCTCCCCACACAAAGCCTGTCTTAACACAGAAAATGGGGCTTCCCGTCTCTAAGTCATCTGATCCACCGTCCAAAAGAGGGAAGTCAGGGTAGAATTGCATCGGCCCACCTTGGCGGCATTGGAATGCAGGACGGGTTTTACCGGCTCTCTCAATGAAGTTGAACACGCCCTCTATCACATAACCCCGTACCCGAAGTGACCCTTGGAAGATAGCACCGTACTCGTCTGTGCTGGCAGGATCAACGTCGAACTCTAATACCTCGAGGTCATCGGGGTAGACCCGTGGGCAACCAGATATTATCTTTACGTGATGCCCAACCGATATCCATGACCAAGAAGGGAACGATATGCCTTCTGGACGCGGACGAGGGAAACGCCTTTCCTGAGTACAGAGCCACATCAAGTCGTATATCAGGCTGCTCTCCCACATTCCTGCGGCATAGCGACCCAGCTCAGGGTGGGCAACCCCAAACTGTCTGGCGACACCAGCAAGAGCTGGAAGTCTGTCCGATACGAACGAGATATCATAGCCGGAATACTCAGCGATAATTTGGTGCCAATAGTGTCGAGTTAAGGCTTGGTTGGTCTCCTTCAGCGCGAGAGCGTGATTCATCTTCCGACCTGTCGTTAAATCCCCCGCCCCGGCACCATCCGCACTGCTTCCATTCCAAACACCTCCGGGGCCATTCTGGCACTCGCAGAGACCATCGAGTCCGACAGAGCACTCGAACACGACCTCATACCTCGTATAGTGAACCGTGCGTCGTGAAAGCACGCGTTCTTGGTAGACCCACGCCCTGCTCAGAATAGGAAGGTGATAGGACATCTGGATTACGCCTTCGTTATCCCAAGTGGGATGTTCTGGGATTCTCCGAATTGTATACGAAGGCCCTCCGGAGCCGCCCTGCTGAATTTTGGCATGTGGGCTGCGCCGAAACAGACCTTCAGTACTGTCGGCAGAGCATGATGCGCCAATGGTAAGATATGCCCGACGATATATGTCGCACATCTTGGCAGCTTGTGCTTCCCAGTCAACCTCGTCGTCTTGGACAATACAGAGAGAGTCGATCCATAAGTATCGGATCCCGAGACGCGATGTCACGCTTGCCGCATCTTGGAATGTCTTTGGTAGACTTTCCCACGCGATCGACTCCTTTTGCCTGTCGAGATTATCTTTCAAAGTGCGGTAGTTTAGTGTCGAGGGCCCCCAGCGGTGACTTAGACAGACATAATCAGCCTCTTCTGTCAGGCCCTCTACCAGCCGTATCGAAACATGGCTCGGAGAAGCTATATTTAGCTCCAAGACTCGGTCGGGAAGCTGCCGCGTATGCTTCCCACAAACCGTGTGGTGCTCATCGCAATCTTTGACCCATCGACGAATACGATCAAGGGTTCCCGGCGACCCTGTATCGCCAAATTCTCTTGCATGTGGTGGCTGATAGGCGTATGGGTGACCTAACGTAGTTGAGCACTGGTCCAACATTTGGAGCTACCTGTACGGCTCCTACTCACTGTGAGAGCTCATCTCATTGCCACCGCTGTAGTCAACATCAAAAGAGAACCCCCACTTCATACGCGATACATCCCGCAATGCAGTGGACGAGTATGCGAGGTGACCGTCGCGCTTAGAGACGTCAACCATAAGCTTCACCTGCAGTAACCCACTCTTATCATAAACTCCCCATTTGTTTTTCCGCATTTTAGCCGTGTTCCACTCAATCGTCATCTCGTCACCAAGCGAGAGATCATCCATCCCAACATTGTCATCAACCGCGGCCGCATAAAGTAGTTTCTCGAGAGCCTTGCAGCCCTCGCAGCCGCGCTTAATAGACGCCTGAAAACCCGCCCAAACAGTGGTTAACTCAACCTTTGCTGACCTATCGCGTAGGTCCTCAAAGCTGAAGGGTAGTGGCGTGTCAAATGCTTCCGTAGCAACGGTATCTCGGACTCGATCTTCGTCTCTCCGCCTGTAGATCCGGGAGACATGAAAATCCTTCACTGAGATTGCCCCTTTTGGAAGCTCAAAGTAGCATAGGCCGCATGTCTTGGGCCTAGATGAGAAGAAACTGAGCATGGTGATCAGCCAAGATGATTCAACGTGAGTTGGATTTTACTGTGGAGGCTGACGTGAAGGGATTGAACCTTGGACTATATGACTGCGTCACGTGATACTGCGCTCGAATGTCAGTGCCAAGAACGTTGAGCCTAGGGACAAGAAATTAGGTAAGTCTTACGCATCAAGCTCTACAGGCCGAGTTTGCAATGTGGTGAGGCGCTTAGCCTGTCAAACACCGGTATGGTCGGCAGAACTCTGATATCTCGGCTGTATCACTGACAGGGAGCTCTCTTTCGCCAGTAACGTCAATATAGGGCTCATCTGGCCAAGGAAATTTGCTAGAACGCAGAAAAGTTGGCCTTCATTGGAGACCTAGTCCACCACGGCTTAGACTTGCACCTTCCTACGAACGCGAGAGCCTCATTGTGGCGGAATGACTGGTATAAATATATGTAAGAAAGGGAAATTTGAGGCTGTAGATATTAAAAGCATAGTAGACGTGAAGGCGATGTTATCGTCAGCGGATAGTAAAGACCTTGAGTGGTGATGCGCTTTGTTTCTATTGCAGCACAGACAGAGATTTAGATGTAGCCAGCTGAAATGGGATTATCTTCTGAACGCGTGTCGAAGTTGTCCGAGTTCATGGGGTTAGGCGCCTCGACTTTATAATCTAAGATGTTCTTTCTCCTACAAGCTTCCTATGTACTCAATACCCTAATGGTCACTGATCGGCTTCAGTGCTTTAACAAGGGGCCATTTAAGTGAAAGTAGGAAACGTTGTATGTAACTTAAAAGCGGTGTCCCTAGCCGTGATATCGCCCTATTTCGCAACGGGGTTCCTATATCTCGCTGGGACTTTGGCTTCGTGAAGATGGTCGCTTACGTCGCCCCATATTGCACCATGTGTATCAATCCAGCATAGACTCGCCACTGTGATTCTCTCGCATGCATGTCGATGCAAAAATAGCTGATATGTATACCGAGACACAATTTCTGCAACACAGAACTGCAACTCAGCCTGTAATCGTCCTATACTCGCCAGAGCTTATATCGAAACTGTACGATTTCTGCCCAGGGCTACACAGCTACTGTAACTAAAAAATAAAATAAAAATAGACGCGACCTGCTAAATAGGTGATTATGATAACTATAGCCTTCTCGAGGCAGATTCTGCATAGGTTGACTATGCCGCAGCTGAGCTAGTCTGCCAACTTGCAATTAACTATCATATAACTACATACCTCCCAATAAAGCAAACAATTACCTCTTAATTTCATGAGCACGCATTAATAATCATGACTATGAATCTTATTCCCAACAGGTATCACCTAAGGGAGGTGCTACATAAGTGCGCGCACTGTGTTCGTTCTTACTGCAGTTCATACACACAGACGACACGACCTACCAGCCTGGGCAACAAAAACGCTCGGACCAAGCGCTGAAGTCGTCCGAACTTAGTCGCACATCCTTAACACTTCGTGTCTGGAGAACGGTTTCGATTCACAAACTGGCCAAATGAAATGTGCTCCTTTGTCCCATTCCCCAAGACGCTGCTCTTGGTATCTTCCCAACACATCGCCGAACGTCTATTGAGCCTATCTAACTTCGTTTGATTTGCTTCGCCGCCAGGTCAATCCTCTGTATCCATTCCAAGCCCCCGCCGAAATGAAGGCGGTATTATTCCTGGCTCTGTATACCGCAGCCACGACTGCTCACCGCGCCAAATACGGAAGCGACACAGGGTTATGCCCGCGTGAACCCTTCGCAACCCTATTCTCCGGCACCAGTCCCCTAAGTTCACCGGCTTTCCAAGCCCAACAAGCTACAAAGCTAGAGGACAAGATCCCCAGCCAGCATACATCAAACTCTGACAAAAACACCACTCTCAGCGATGTCCCAAGCGGGCATAACTGGACATTCTCCTCCCCATGCGTCCACAGCACCACACTGAACGACAAGATATGCGTCTTCTCGGATGCCAAATTTGCAAGCGGGAAGGGAATCTCGATTTTGACGACTCCATCTCGAGCAAGGTTTATCGCGTCCCAGCATGCATTGTCTAAGCCTGACAGCATCCAACGAATTGTCGATCGAACTCGATCGACAACGACTCCAGCCAAATATGAGATGAAGAAATTTCCTAAAAGGGGGATGGGGCTGGAAGCAACGCGCTTTATTCGGCGCGGTGAGCTCATCATGGCAGACACAGCCTCGCTAATGATCGACTACCGAAGTGCTGACTGGCTTAGCTCTGAAGACTATGAGTCTTTGAATGCTTACGGGGTTGGATATTTGCCAGAAGCGGCGCGCAAGACCTTCATGAATTTATCCACTCACGCAGATGCGACCGGGTTAACCAAGACTCAAATCATACGGAAGATAATATCGACCAACTCTTTTGAGATCAACCCAGAGTTTGAGGATAAAGAACAAGCCCAGTTCCTAGCTATCTTTCCTGAGATCTCTCGGATGAACCACGACTGTCGGCCTAGCGCCAAGTACTACTTCAATTATGAGACGATGACCCATTATGTCCATGCAATGCGCGACATTTTCCCGGGAGAAGAGCTTTCTCTATCATATATTAACCCGTCAATGAGTCGGAGAGAACGCCGAAAGAGACTGAAGGAATCATGGGGCTTTAGCTGTGAATGTCGCTCATGCACGCAAGACGATATACAGGGTGCAGTTAGCGACGATCGTATCGCTAAGATCAACTCCCTTTTGCCGGAGTTCTTAAGCTATGAACCAACGAGCCAGGCAACCCCCAAGATGGCGGAGCTCCTCATTAGTCTTTATCAGCAAGAGAAGATGTGGGGGGCCATTTATATTGGGTACATCTATGCCGCGCTTGAGTATAGCGGCATTGGGGATGCCTGGACAGCCACAAAGTACGCGCACTTGGCACTCGAGTACGGGATACCTGCAGTGAGCATAGAGAGCAATGATATATTCGAAATGGCGAAACTAGCTAGCGATCCCTGGAACCACTGGAGCTGGATGAAACGCACGAACAACCAGGTCAGCTTTGGGGGGATACCACACTAAACTGGGATTATTAACCGACGTTTATTAACATTGAATTGTCAAACTCCGCAAAAAGCAAATACACTATACTTTATCTTGACGACATTTATATGTTTATATGCAGGCTGCGCACGTGTTTTACAGGCTTTTAAAGCCTTGGACTGGCGTGGGAGATGGCTGATTGGGTGCTGTGTACTGAGGTAGTATCGCTGTAACCGTCGATCACAGGGATACAGCTCCGCCTGTAGAGTCATAATTAAATAGCTCGGCCATGACAGCATTTACCTTGACGCGGGTCACAATCTGCACTGGAACGGCCGAGCAAAAGCTAGGCAGACACCTTACTTAGGCAAAAAGTAGAGAGCGTATTACAACTACACGTGACTTGGTGTAACCCTCGCCCCAAATTGATCCCGTCCGACGTCCCCATTCTCTACGGAGGCGAAAGTCCTGCCCCCTGCCAGAGAATTCTGTGTCAGATCCTCATCTCCAACTTCCAATCATCTCCAGCTTTATTGCGTTGTGAAATATTAAGTGTTTTTTTGTCTCTTGTCCCTACAGTTTGGAATCAAGCGATTCGGGAAGACACCATGATCGCCGTTGCTGGTCTACTCACCGCCTTCTGGGTTGAGTTAGCATTAGCCAAAGCACCAAGCTTGATAATCGATCTTGGCTATGCCACCTATCAAGGTTACTATAATGATACCTATGACCTTAATATCTGGAAAAGGTCAGCTCTGGTAGCGACTACCGCGTTCGGGAAGATTAATTATGCTCACACTTCGGCAGCATCCGCTATGCAGCCGCGCCACTTGGCAAGCTCCGTTGGCAGGCTCCACAGGCTCCCCCCGTCAATAACAGCCAGGCCATCCTCGCCGTCGATCAGCCACCGATATGTCCTCAGAGTGGTGCATTCGGACTCCCCTCGGCCTACTGATTCAACTCAGCCTTTGGCGACGAGGATTGCTTATATCTGAATATTTATGCAGCGCCAGATGCCTCAGCTCTTCCCGTGCTGGTGTGGATACGTATGATCAGTGTACTTTGGTCGTAATGTGCGCGGCGTGCTAACCCATCACAGATGGAGGCGGCTACTCCATGTTCGGTGCAGCGTATGATCCTAGCGTGATAATGAACACAAACGCCAACGAATTCATTGTTGTCGAATTGCAGTATCGCCTCGGCGCGTTCGGCTTTCTTGCTTCTACAGACGTTAAGAAATTCGGGCAGCTGAATGTAGGACTTCTAGACCAGCGATTTGCCTTGAAGTGGATTCAACATCATATTGCGAGATTTGGTGGCGACCCCAAACGTGTTACCATTGGCGGAGAGTCTTCCGGTGCTGGCTCGACTATGTACCACGCACTGGCGTTTGGTGGACACGATTCCCATCTTTTTGACAATGTCAGTTTCCTCTTCTCGATAAGCATCCCGCAGAAGTGGTGTCTGATCTAACTCGGGCACTATAGATCATTGCGGCGAGCCCATATTTACCGCCTATCTATAGATACGACGACGCTGTTCCCGCTAAGCATTTTGACACTTTAGCCAGCTTGGTTGGCTGTGGCCGGGATGCAGAAGAGCGAGCAAGATATCCAGGTACATTTGAATGTCTAGCCGCTGCTGACACCTTGTTATTACAAAATGCGAGCGGTATTGTCTCCACAACCGAGGGATATTTCAGCTCTTTTGCCTTCCTTCCCGTCATCGATGGCGATTATATCCAGGATCGCCCCTTAGTGTTACTATCTCGTGGACAAGTAAACGGCCGTAGCCTCCTTGTTGGTGTGAGCAAAGGATCTTAGCCTGAAGGCTTCGGTGCAATAGTGCTAACCGCTTCATTACAGAAGAACGCAAACGACGGTGTCCCATTGGCCAACTCCAACGTTACGTCTCGGGACGCGTACGACGACTTCGTTTCTAATACGTTCCCACTCTTCAACCCGCAGGATATCAAAAGACTTAATGCTATCTACCACGTTGACTTCGCCCAGCCTGGTGATAGTGGAATACGCTTCGATACCCTAGGTACAACTCGGCCGACCGCTCTGACCCAGTCCGAGATGGCTACAGGTATCCAGCAAACCGTCTTTGACATATCTGCCGAGGCAGTCTTTGACTGTCCAGCACAATGGCTTGCGGAAACATTTAGCAAGAAGGGCCGGCGCTCCTGGAAGTATCAATACTCAGTTACGCCCGCCTATCACGGTGCTGATTTGTCGGCCTATTTTTCTGTCGGAGCAACAACGCCGAATCTAGACTTTCGAACCATATTTCAGAAGATCTGGGGCAACTTTGTTATCAAAAACACGCCAGTCATATCTTTGACTGACGCTACTGCAAACGCTACTAACGCAACTGTCCCAATCGGCCGAGACGGCAACATGAACTGGCCTCCGTTCAAGCTGGATGAGCCTTGGCAGCTGGACCTGAACACTACAGGAGGTAAAGTAGAGCTAGTGACTGTAACTTCAAACCTGAGTTATTACGAACGAACGGGATCAGGTATTGTCAATAACTTTCGCCTGGTGGACCCGATGGCGTGGGAAGGCGGCCGGGGAGCCCGGTGCGACTTTTGGCGCACAGTATCGGCACGGGTGCCACAGTGAGAACATCATCTCTACGTCTTAAGACAATATTTTTCACAGGCTTGCTGTAGCTGCTTCGTTATCTAGCGGCGCGAGAAGTACGTTAAGAAACGGGAATGTCCGGAGGGTATTCCAACTCGTGTCAACGCTACCGTCACCAACACTTCTACATAACTAGTTACCTTGCATTAGTTAACAGACATACCTTGACCTAAGGGACCTATTGACCGAAAAGGGCGGAGAGGAGCCCCGCACGTGATTAACCCCCAAAGTCCATTTAGTGCTGACGAGCACCATGATTCGTCTGGGCTTACATACTACAGTAAATCTGCTGTACAGCCACCCCAATGTGACGGTACGTGGATCCAGCCACCCCTTACTCCGTGCAGCATAAAATTAGCGCCTGGCCCCATCCATTTTTCAATCTCGCTTTTCCGCTCAAAACCACACACTATATACAGCAATCCGAATTGCCAGTCCATATGGTGGCTCCGACTTCGCACGGCGAAGAGAGTCTAGCCACTGGCGCGGCACCGAACCACGGAGTTTCTCACATCGGAAATGACAAAGATGAGTCGGCGTTTGAAAGGCAAGCTATATGGTAAAATGTTATTGCCTTTTTCCTAAACCGTCTTAGAACTTTGGGGGGCTTGTTCCTCGTGGGCTTCAACGGCACCACCTTGACGAGAGAGCTGCAAGAGCTGATAGAGGAGCACATGGTTGGTGCAATCCTCTTGACCGCCAAAAATCTCGAATGTGGGTAAAAAATAGATGGTATCCTACGAATCGAAGGACCTGGTGCTTATTCATTCGTGCAGCCGCAAGCCAGGTAACGCATTTAGTAAGAGGCCTACAATATTGTGCCTACAAAGCCGGTCATCACCAACCCCTGCTCATCGCCATCGATCAGGAGAATGGGAGCCTGAACTCCCTCGTGGATGAATCAATCACTCAGTTCCCGTCTGCTTTAGGCATGGCTACTGTCGCCTCTCCCGATCTCACCCGACGAGCCGCCAAGGCCGTCGCCTCGGAGCTGAGCTGCGTAGGAATCAACTGGATAATAGGGCCGGTCCTCGATGTATTGTCGGCGTCAAGGCCGTCCCCCCTCGGCGTTCGTGCCTTCGGCGACGATCCCGTCACAGTCCTCACTCATGGCGTGGAGACTGTGCGCGGCTTCAAGGAAGCCGGAGTTGCGTGCTGCGGGAAACACTTTCCCTCATACGGAGACGCCGAGTTTCCTGACGGCTCTGAGCTCAGTCTTCCATCGATAGGGACAACAATAGAAGATTTGCAAGACCGGGCCATTGTCCCTTTCCGAGCGTGCGCCCAGGTCGGTCTAGACGCGATCCTCGTCGGAGGCTGCACGCTCAACATCGCCGGCAAGACGACCGACTATGCGTGCGTGGATAGAAGCATTGTGTCTGGAATATTGAGACACGAATGCCAGTTTGAGGGCGTCGTTCTCTCCGAATGCCTCGCAATGGAGGCTCTCTATCAAGATATCGGTATCTCCCAAGGTGTCAGCCGGGCTATCAGCGCTGGGTGCGATATGGTGACTGTGTGTCACTCGCAGCAGGCGCAACTGGAAGGTCTAAACACCTTGAGAAAGGCGGTAAGGAATGGAAGCATCCCGCTACACGTCTTGCAAGCATCTGGAAGGAGGATCAAGAAAATGAAAGGGAAATGCACTTCATGGGAGCGGGCTCTTAATCCCCAGGGCCTTGCTCGCCTCGCAGATCTGCACATCGAAAACGTGGCTCTAGCTAACCAAATCTATCGAGGAGCAATCAGCCTGGTACGAGATGCCCCGAACAATCTTGAGCGTGTGAGAAAGATGTCAGAGGATGGAGAGATTCTTCTCCTCACTCCACTAATCGAGTTATTCCCCTCTACAGCTACGAGGCAATCCTTACTACGTGCAGCCCCAGCACCCAGCCTGGGTCAACTTGCGCCCGGCGAAGACACATTTCAACTGTTCGGCGTCCTTTTGGCAGAAACTCTGGGAGTGAAACTAGCTCATACGTCCTACTCAAGCAACGGACTCCGCCCACTGCATGAACAATTGATCTCACGTGCGTCCGCGGTCATCATCATGACTGCAGATGCCACGAGGAATGCCTACCAATACGGAGTGACTAAACACGCAATCATGCAATGCAGATACCAGAAAGGCGAAGACAACCTCGAAAAGCCACTGGTTGTGGTCGCTCTCAGCTCCCCACACGACTTCCTAACCGACAAGGATGTTCAGACATACATCTGTACATATGACTTTACCATGCCGTCGCTGCGGAACGTCACTAGCCTCTTCGCAGGGACGTTAAAACCCAGCAGCAACATCCCTCTTACTTTAACGCGGCGATCCGATAATTGGAGCCTAGACTGGAACGAAGGAGAGACGAGAGCAACCTGGCTAGTAGAGTCGTACGATAAGACACGCGATCGGGCATCGATGCAGAGACTGTTGAGCCGCATCCCCGAAGCACCTCCACTGGAACATATTCTCTCGCTGCAGAACGCCGACGATGTTGCTCCGGAAAAGCGGTGTTTTGTTGTCCGTAATAGTAGCACAGGCGTTATCTTCGGCATTGCGGTTGGAGTTGCTCCGAGCTCACACTCCGGTGCCCAGATTGGAACCGTCCTTGTTGACCCGGATCGAAGAGGGGTCGGAATTGAAAAATCGCTCCGAGAGCACGCTCAACGCTGCTTAGGTGTGAATGGCAGCATTGCATAAGAATCGGCTACGAAACGAAGGGCGTCTACTGGGTCAAATGCATTGAGTCGCCAGTCAATCCAATTCAGCAATTATGAAAATGACTTGCCAATCAATCGAAATTCTCTAGTTTCTCGAATCTCAGATGAAACTATCAACTACGTGCCGCAGCTATGGGAGAGCAGCAGAGTATCGATGCATCTAGCGTGTAGCCCCAGAGCCCAAGCGCTGTGGCGTGGTTCTATATAAGTGGCACGGTACGGCCGAGTAGACCCTGTATCTGAATAGCTCAGGTACCAAGAAGTAGGTACGGTCGAGCACATAGATGGCCGCGAGCCACATCAGGTACGCCGCGGGAACCCGCAACCACCATCTCTTTTAAAGTGGGTCGCAGCTTACTTATTACGGTATCGGGCTATAGGCTTATGAGTTACATGGTCATGTAACCCATTCAACTTGTCGTCGCCGCCAGAGCACAGCTATCATGGATGCAACATGCCACGCTCATGCAACGCATTGAATCCTAGATTTTGCCATTGAGCTATATGTATATGACGCGCGTGGCAAGTTTCAATAAAAAAATGTTCTAGTAATACAGTTTCTCATTTGATCCGAATATTATTTTGTTATGTAAATGTGTGCGGCTCTACCCTGCCTCGGAAACGCTGCATAAAGAAGATGACTTGTGAAGTTGAGAAGCGGTAGGAAGGCGGTCGTATCGCACTACGGCCCAGAATCCGCCATCACCGTGGACCTTCCCCGTAGATGGCTATACTATCAACCCGCTATGTGGTCGTGGAAGGGGGGGATCCAGGTCCGGCAGCCCTATCAACAAAGACCTGCGACATCCTCTCGTTCTAGAATCAAGTCGAGCCTGATCTGAGTCCACAAGGTAGACAGATTGGGAGTAGATCGCATGTAGATCATCAGCTATGTAATTGATCCAGTGCCTCCGGAGACAGGTCGTAAGTGCTAGGCAAGGTGGGGGCTTTCATCAAGGAGGGGCCTTTAGAATACCCAGCCAGCTGATGTGGCCCGGTATGGTTACGTGCGTCTGTAACAAGACCTCAAATTTAAGCTAGAGCATACTGTGGAGGGTAGTAGGTCTTCATGGGCGGTGATCCCCTGTGGTATCCATGGATCTCGAGAAAACACAACTAGGATCTTCTTATTCCCTTAGTCTTCTGCCCCTCGGCTTCGCGACACATTTCCCCGCGAATTATGCAAATTTTCTTCACGAATATCCAAAGACAAATGATGTTCACTGATATACCAGCAGCTGCTACCCCTTCGCCACTTTACGTCAGGTTCACTAATGGCCGTATTGTACGAGGGCTGGAGCTCGTGTCCTCAGATGTTTGGATTGACATTCGCGCTGGAGTAATCTGCGAAGGCCCGAGAGCCAGCATAAATGCCGCGGAAGTTCACGTGGTCGACTTACACGGCAGAATCTTGGCTCCTGGTTTCATTGATATTCAAATCAACGGCGCTTTTGGGTTTGACTTCTCCAGCGTAGATTGCGTCGCCAACCCGGAGCAATTCAAGCAGGGTCTATATGATCTGAACCAGCGCCTCATCCAGACCGGTACCACGAGCTACCTGCCAACAATGACAAGTCAGTTTTCTAAAATTTATCATCAGGTAGGGTGGCCTAGGATGAGGTGACGAAGAGCAAGGCTTTATCTGACCGGCAAATTAGGCGTTGCCTTTCTTAGGACCGACCGGTGCAGAAAGAAATGCTGCACTCGGCGCTGAATCACTGGGGGCTCACTGTGAGGGCCCATTCTTTGCACACACACAAAAGGGTTGCCATAGTCCCGAAGCGATTCTCTGTTTAGGCAACAGTAGCGAGCCAGATCTCCTTCTAGAGGTCTACGGTAGTGAAAATCTCATCTCTTCTTCAAGCAAGACGACTTCTAGAGTCAAAATGATAACCTTAGCTCCTGAACGGGCTGGGGCATTGGATTCCATTCGAATGCTCAGCGAAAACGGGATAACCGCCAGCATTGGGCATACTGCTGCTACTTACGAGGAGGCCGTCCTGGGCATCAAAGCCGGATCTACTATGGTCACTCACCTATTCAACGCTATGAACCAGCTACATCACCGTGAGCCCGGAATCTTTGGCCTCATCGCGTCCTCAAAGGACCGTGTCTTCAACGATCAAACTGGGCTCGCTGATGACGGCCGTCCATACTTTGGCATCATTGTAGATGGTATCCATCTTCATCCAGCAAGCGTTAGGCTAGCTTATAACACCCACCCAGAAGGCATGGTTGTTATCACCGATGCGGTAATGTTTATGGGGATGGAGGATGGCAGTTACGAATGGACAAATGGTCAGCGTACAGTGAAGCAAGGAATGACATTGAAGCTGGAAGGCACCTCAACTCTGGCTGGCAGGTAGGTTCATTCTCCTTTCCAGAATCCTTTAATTCACTCGTTTTTATTAAAAAGATCGGATTCACTGACCACAGAATCTTCTGTAGCGGAATTGATCTCCCAAACTCTCTCAATAACCTTCTCCGGTGGACAGGATGTTCCATTCCTGAGGCAATCAAGACAGTCACGATGACCCCGGCGGCGGTACTTGGAATGTCCCACGTTAAGGGGAGCATAGTATCTGGAGCTGATGCAGACCTAGTAGTCTTGGATGATGGCCTTGACGCCGATGGCTTCACGACTATCTCCATCCGTGAAGTTTGGAAGTTTGGTACTCCGGTGTACAGCAGTGGATGATTGGCAACGCAAGAGTCAACCAACCAAGTGGCAGGTTATATGTTCGATCGCTGCATAGCATCTATTATCATACGGGGCGCAGACTGTCGCATCTGCAGTTTAGATCCTGCATCCTATCGTCGTTGTTGCTATAGCATGAACTTCGTCTGCCACCATTTTGCCTTGCAGAGAGAAATGACACATCCGCTAAACACGAATGGCCGCTGGAAACCGGGCCCAAAACCGTTCTGGGTACTTCTATACAAATAAGACAACAACTTAGATTTTATGGACTGATCTTTGGTGGCAGCATCCAAGGAGTCTCAGTGGAGCACAGTACAGTGGCCCGCAGTCCATTTCGAATGTGCTGCAAAAGGCAGGTAGTACGTCCGTGCAACCAACAGCCTCCCATAAGAGTGGTAAAGACAAGGTACCTACGTTCTCACGACCTCTGCCATGCCTAAACATAGATATAATTTTGAACCCCCCAGACCACACCCTACAGTGCCAGGCTACGAACTAAGATATCCGAGAACTTCCTTCATCGTAGACCTCAACATCATATTTCCGAGGTTCTTGACTGCTAACTTTAAACCGAAGAATTTGATCAAGGTGAACGGAGTTACTATTCGACGTGTCCCCTCGAATGAAATGACCCCAGCAGATCTAAAGAGCGGTACTATCACCAAAAAGACTGTAAAAATAACCTTTCTAGATCGTCGAATATCGAGATAATAGGGCCGTCTGATGCCCCGGTACACCCTTCCATAGTTATCATGGAGGGCACCTTGCAGACAATCAATGGTGAGCTTGAGAAACATATCAGTGCGCCAAATTTGCTCTCCATGTCGCAAGAGCTAGTCGTGAGATGCGTGAATGCTGTAAAAACGATCCACAGACGATGCTGCCGTCTTTCATCAACATATTTCCTGAGGGTGGCCAGAGAGACGGATTCTTCTGCGCAGAGGTTGATGGTTCAACTCTCGGAGCTGCCATGGTGAGGCTACGTGGGGTACAAGACTATAAGCCAGATGCTGGAACAACGGTGGACATGCGGTGCTGGCCAATTTCCAAAGAACTGAAAACATCTAGAGGACCGATATTCATTCAGTGGATCGCCCAGACGGCATCCGGGGTGCTCAAAGACCTGCTCTGTGCTCTACCTAAGGTACCGACAAGCCTCAGTACCTGCCTGACGTGGTCGTTCCCTTTCTAATATGCCTTTCACAATTTTTATTCAAATTTTCTAATCTAATTAGGGACTTTCAGACAGTTGGGCACAGATCTAGACAGTATCCTCAAGTGCGGAAAGGGTTTCTGTGTTTTGATGATCTCATAGCGTGTGGCCTAGGTGGCCTTCTCCACCGCGCATTTGAGGCCGAGGTAAGTTAACGGGCTATTTGCCGTCCTGGCCATGCCGACTGATGTGTTCTCATAGGGACACGATGCCATAGTCAATGATACTATCGCGAGCTTACTAGCCGGTAGTCGCGATGAGCTTAGCATATACATTTCGATCATCCTTAGCACTGGCCTCAATACTGCCACGACCATTCCTGTTCATGGCTCAACCGAGACAAACTTTCCAAGCATCCATCCGCATGGAAGGAAGCCAAAAGCTGCGTCCTTGTCAATACTGAGCATAGCTTGCTTGGTATGAAGATTTTCCCGCAAACTGTATGGGATATTCTCCTTGCCCAGGGTGTCTCAGGGAATAAGGTAGTGCATGTTTGCAGCCTATCGAGTACCTCTGCAGTGGATACTACATGGGGGAAATTGTTTGAATCATCTTGGTCTGGGCCACCTAATCAGGTTCCTTATTCTCCGGATGTATCCCAGAGCGCCTGGGACTTCCCATTTCTTTTCGAATCATCGCTCGGCGCAGGGTTAGAACGCGATTCAACTGAGAGCTTGTCTCTCTCCGCGGAAGCACGGGCACATCACCTAGCTTTGCCGAATCACCAGGTTCCCCAACTCCCGGAACTGCGCATGATCAAAGCGATTGCTCACTCTGTCTCTCTCCGCGCAGCTGCTTTTACGGCCACTTGAATTCGTGCCCTATTTATCGTAGCCCAGGTTAATTGAGCGAGGAAGCATACCGCGAGAGAGGAAACATATCACGAGAGAGGAGGAATTGAGCGAGGTCAAGATAGAGGTGTCTGGCGCCGTATTCGAGAAATTTCCTCTATTTATGACCACATGTGAAGAGATCCTCGACAAGGTGGCGCGGGAAACCAAGAGCAACGTTAGGGGGATCTCGGAGCACTTCACTCTCAAGTGGGTGGCTCATGGTAGTATAGTCGGATCTTCGCTTGCTGCGGCAGTATACAAATAGAAGACTCGCAAATCTAGGCCTATGGGGATTCGGCCAAGGTTAACGCAGTGAGCAAACAGTGTAATTACCTCAAAGTTACCTCCCGTAGCCCTCGGAGTCTTCTTTAACTAGGTTCGATTGTGGAGATATCGGGGCATAGCCGTGGGTACATGCGGTGCACCAATATCCACACTCTCGGGGTGGATATAGCTCAGTAGTGCACTGCGAAGCCAAAAAGCCCGCTCACGTGGCCAAACTGCCCTCTCCATTCTCTGACCAAACGACATCTTGCACCAAAGTGCCCTTGAAGATCAGCCATGGAAAATGCATCGGGCGACAAACAGCCACAAGAGAGCCATGATGTGAAGGAACTTGCCAGGATAGGCGACGCGCATCCGGCGTTACTTTTCACCGAGTGTCTGGCGCCTAGGCAGCGCCATCCGGAGTTGAGAGGAGCAATCGTAACGGCACAGCTCTCAGGCACCTTTTTACAACAACCGCAGTCCCGTCAACTCAACGAAACGCCACGGCACATTATCTGCTATCGCAGGAATCTTTTTCACGTACGAGGCACCATCATCCTCCATACCAACCGTACCCGCCCGCGAGACAGCTCCACAGGATGCGTTCAGCCCAGTGAGATCCGAGCCACCCTTTCTGCCACAGAGAATATCAACGGTAATGAGATCCCGCTCATTGCAGTACCAAGGACGGCCAAAGACACCGCCGTGTCTCCCGCGGCAATAGAAATCAAGGTCCGCGATGCCCACGAGCCCTATGCATTTTCTTGGACCAGGCTTCAGTTTCGATCTGCGACTTTTAAAGGTGGGCGCCGCAAAGAGAAAAGTACCGAGCAGCACTTTGTTATCCACATTCGTTTTGTTGCAGGTTTCTCAGACGGATCGAGCCTTCTACTGACAGAGAAGCTAAGCGCCCCGATCATTGTACGCGGACGGTCCCCGTGCAATTTCTCTACAAGCCTGGTGAATCAGGACAACCAAGATGAAATCAGCCCAGGTGGACAACCAAGAGACCTTGAAATCGAAAAATCTAGTTTAGATGAGGGTTTAAATTCGTTAGATCCGCCACTGGAGATCATTGCACCAGTGACTGGGGCGGGAACGCCCGTACCCACTCTAATCGGAGGCGGGACGAGTCCTAGCGACGGATTCTTTTTCAACATCTCAAATCCTGTATTTGGAGCTGCTGGGCAGAATATCTACCATGGCAGCTTTCTGGCAGACGACTTTGGTATTTTAGATGGCGCCATTACATTCCCAAATTACCTTGACTTTGGAGATACAGGAGCCTGTGACGACTCTTTTCTAAGCGACTCTCCTCGACGAAGTCTTGTGCGATTTCCTCAGACTCCTGCGCCTATACTTACTGCCACATTACATACCACCATGTCGACCCTAGCAACTGACAATCCCTGTTCTGAGCCGGAGCATTGCGGTGAAGACCAGCCAACTGGGTCTTCGATGAAGGCAAACAAAAAATCTTTTCGTTATGAATACATCCCGCTGTCGGTTGACGATCGTACGCCTCCCGTCCAGGCTGTGTACGTAAGTGGACCGCAGAAAAGCATATGATTTCTCTGTTCTCCTTTATTTAAGCGCTGACTCGAGTCGAGCAACCGCATGGGGTACATCACAAAGTATCTTTGCTTAGGACATTTCAAGGAAACAACAAGCGATACTTTGGCGAACTCACTGATTAAGGAAATCGAGACCCGGGCAGAAAGCTTGGCCATTTGGTTGCTTTGAGCCGACATATGAACGGTATCAACGGTCGCTGTTAATACTGACGTTGCAGGAGGCAAAAAATGTGCTGGTTGCCTCTGCTGTGTTTTACTATCATCCTAATGAGGTTTGGAGTCAATATGACCTCCAAAACTATGAAAGCTGCTCTCCACCGCAGAAATGGGCTCTCATGCACCAAAACAACAATGGCGGCGAGGGAGCGGCATCAAGGTTCTAGCAGGGGTTAGCGTTGCATATGTTCATACTCATTACACGCCGGTTCGACCCAATCGAAGATCAGCTCCACAGCATGCCAACACTCTACCGGAATGATAACGCTTACTGTGTCCTTACTCCGATTTTTAGATGGAGTAGAACTAGTTTGTCATCTCGTCGCTGTTACAATAACAAACCCTAATTTGAACTTGAGATTTGCCGCTCCACCGGCACTAGAAAGAATATCACAGAAGTAGTATACAGTTGGCCTCGTTCGATACGGTCTGAGTGCCAAAGTATTCCATATTCCGTTCACCCGGGCATCACATTTCCGCCTTCATTCTTTTGTACAGCACCAGGCCAAATCTAGCCATAATAGTGATACCGAAGAAGTCCTCGAGTTCAAGTTTATACTTTGGTAGACAGTATGCTTCGGGACAAGGTGGTGCAGGTGGTGATGATAACTACACCGCCTGAGTCGCATTTCAAACTAGCTATCGCAGCGCTGAGTGCCGACAAGCATAGTCAGTTATTCTTTATGCTTGTACTGTACTTGGGCGTTCTGAGTTGAGATAAGAAATATGTGCGAGCACCTAGTCATCGTTGAGAAGCTATTCACTGCCGTTTTTTTCACAAGCCGAAGCCTTGATTTTGCTGGCAAGAGACCAAAAGCTGCTCCTAACTGTCTACCAAAACGGACGCCGGGACTCAGACTTCTCGACTCCAAAGCGCATGAAGGAGGAAGGCGCCTGGTCCGGATTGTGGAGTTCGAATCTTATTTTGACCATTTCCGCCCTACCCTTGCCACCAGCACCTGGAATTCACGCACCCCAGCCCAGGAAATAGGGCTCTTTACGATCTGGGGTCTCATCTCTATGACCGAGTCCGAGATCTCTACGGGCTCCCAACCCGAATTACAGAGTTTGTCGAGTCGCAGAGAACGGCAGCAGCGAATACGACGCCGCTTAAAGACTCATTCACGGTACTTCTGCACTACAAAGATTGCATGGTAGCTACAGCAAAGTTCAGCCCGGTGAGCCCGGATCTACAACAACTACGATCCCTGGTTCGTGGCGACTACGGCTCATTTTATACCTGCAGGCTCGGCCCTCAAGAGTCGCACTTGCGAAAAGGCATGCGACGAGAGTATCCAGGGTTTGGAATCGAGCAGGACGAGGCGGGAACACCGCGTTCGTGGCTGACTCTTGTGAAAGTCGACAGCGCCGGCTCTACGACGCTAAAGCGTGAGGCAATTCGAGTCTCTCCAATTGTGGAACAAGGAGGCGGCACTTATTTAGACTTCTATTCTAGGTTCGCATTCGCTCTAGATGGAGGAAAAGCTAAAATGCTACCAGTCGCTGCAGAAGAGGCGGCTCAAGTGATAGGACTCGTGGAACTTGCACAGGAAAGTTCAAAGTCCGGAAAAACAATCGTAGTTTCAATGGATGTTTCGTAGCTTGTAACTTGAAGTAGTCGGGTATATGGAGATAATTTACTGAATTTGATGATGTACCTTTGGGCTCTGTCACAACTCACAGGATTTTGTCCAGTGATTCCGATCGCGGTGGGTAGCCTTTCAGGTGTACGCAGGATAGATTCCCCTGTCTCTATAGGCAGTGGCTTAGGAAACAGTAGCATCACTCTCTATTAAGCATAAACTAAAGCAAATCAGAGGCCCGCGTTCCGTGGTTGATAGTAGAATAACTGGGGATGAGACTGAAGTACCACTCCGCGGTTGCTGCAAAATTAGAGGGAGTGGTCTCGATTTCCTCGTAGCCCATTATAAAATTCTCAGCTGCTGGGTTGTTTTCCGAAAGGAATCCTTGTTGTTAACGCCTATAGTCGCTATTTAAGCTGATCTTACAACAGGTGTCGTTTAAGACGCCAGTGCGTATCTGCTTTTCGCCCGAAGTGTTCTCCCGTACATAAAGAATATCCAAGGAAAAGGTGCCAAGATAACTGTCGAGAAGGCCAAAATACTTGTAGACCACTGGAAGCCGAGCTTCTCATACAGCGGGATCTCTAGCAATGGAAACGTGGCTATTTCCAGCATGTCAGTCGATTTTCAATCGAAACTAAAGCGGGGTGGATACGATAAGATGGAGGGGATATATGCAAACCTGCAATGATAGCTCTAGCAAAGCCATTTGCAGCCAGGGCGGATGCTGCGTGCTCATTATATGCTTCGACCTAGACTACATATTAATATATGTGTTCTAGCAATTAAGTTCCAAAAAGATGAACAGGTGCAGTAGAAGGAAACAGAATGCAGATTCGTACGTGGAACGTGAAGACTCCGTTAAATACTAAGATCACGCTTCAGAAGTTTCATGTCAGCAAATGTTCTTCAAAAGTGAAGTCCAAGAAGATATGGAATCGAAAAGGAGCAATCAAAGAGAGAAGACTAACCCGCAACCAAACAGAGATGATCCAATAATGGGCACCAGCCAGAATATAGTAGGTTCCGTTGTCCAGCCAACCCAGAAGAGACCGGCAGGGATCAAAACACCCCCAAGCATGGCAGGGGGGAATCGGTCCTCCGGTTCACTATTTCTAGACTCCCTTCCACTTCGTCTCACCCGGAGATAGCGTCGCAGTCGTTCCCAACCCGGACTGGTCAGTACAGCAGCGATCATACCGGAAACAATGCCTGAAAATGCCAGGCCGCTTTGCCAAAGGTTCATATGATGGTTGGTCCGGAAGACTTCAGGCAACGCGGCAAAGAACAAGTATAATATTCCCAGCAAAACAGCTGAGTAGATACTCAGGCATATGCACATAGGCTCGAGGAACAAAAACTGGAAAGGGCGGAGAAGCAATATCAGCGCAGTCTTCTGGTCCAATTTCGGAGCCCTCTCCATCGGCGCCCAGTATCGATGGTCTCCTGTTTCGTCTCGGAGTCTTATTGCCTTGACTCGTAAAATAACGGGATGGAAGGTCTCTGGCGTGCAGAAAATAATGCCCAGTAATAGAATGAGAGCCCATAGGATGATGATGTAGTACGTCCACCTCCAGTTGAGATGATAGTTTACAAAGCCACCAAGCAGGGGTCCAATTGATGGCCCAACGAAGGGGGCCAAAGCCACGAAGGCCATTGGCCATTGAATTTCGTTTTGCGAAAAGAGATCGTTCACGGTACCGCCGACAACAGAAAGAAAGGTACTACCAGCAAGTCCATTGAAGAATCGAGTCACAATCAGTGTCTCGATGTTGCTTGCAACGGCAGACGGAATGGTCCAAACGATGAACATAGTCCAAGAGATGAGATAGATGGGCTTTCGCCCGTAGTATTCGCTCAATGGACTGGTGAGCAAAGCACCTGACGCAATGCCCATTACAAAGGTAGATAGCCCAAGTGACGTGGTAAGTTTTGTCGCGTTAAATTGATTGTACATCTGCGTGTAGGTAGTCGTGTAGATAGAGCTTGCACAGGTCCTTGCCGATTTAAGTTAGTTTCACAGTCCTGGGAAATCTTGCAAAGTGTTAATCAAGGGGATGTGGTGATATTAGGAATATGAGAGATCAATAGGGTAATTGCTAATCCTCGGAGACACCGGGCTGAAGACATGACAGTACGACTCAATAAGTTTTACTAAGCTTACACACATGTGATTGAGAGGCAGATGATGACGATTATGACCCACTTGTGCAGAGCTGACATGCAAGTCGGTAGCAGTGGATCACTATCGCCATCCCATGACACCATGAAGGCATTAGGCTGCTCAATAAAAGTAGCTCCGTCTGCGCGAGGTGTGGTGTCTTGGCCGGCGAGAAATGTGTGGTCTCCGCCGTTAATGGACTCTCCTTGGGGATAAACAGGTGGCTCTGCTGCCTCATGATTGTTGGGTTGAGATAACGGGGTGCTGCTGTAGATATTTTGTGGCCTTACGACCATAGCACTCGTAGCTGTCATGGAGCTGATATGTCGTCTGCAATTATGGCAGTTGCAATGTTGGACTTTGAGACCGCTTATCGAAGTATTGAAAGGATGATTTTTTTTTTAAAAAAAAAAAAAAAGATGGCGAATGTCATAGAGAAAATTTCTCATACTATCGCAGATGCCTAGCTGTGGATGGGTCTCACACCATGGATCAGTTGCAAAGAGACAAGGGAAGCCTGGAACCGGAAAACATCAAGATTTTCATCTCTGTATCACGAAAATTGAGATCCCCCGGCGAAAGAAGGCGGTAAACCGGGCGGTCCTATGAACTTAAGACGCCGAGGTAACTTTGGTGATCACCTCGGCGTTTTCTTCATTCTCGTTTGGGAGTAGCATCTCCTGTATACTAAAGGGATCACGCAGTTGATCTAGACCCGCAATCAGGAGGCCTAGAGAGGCACATGTAGATGCCTTAGTTGATATCAAGTGTATTTCAATACTATATCTAATCTAATTTTTATTTTCCAGCTCTATAGGATGGGATCCGCCAGCCGATTCAGGTGGATCATTCTGAAGTTCCATTCATACTTGGATATATAGAAGGCCCTGTAACAACCCCCTTCTGCAAAGCCTCAAAATCGATGATGCTGTCCAGATATTCCAACCAAAAGGAATCATTTACCAGCTGATCGGGAGTAGTCCCAGGATATTCAAGGGGGAACTGAGGCTGCTGGAGCTGGGGGGTACTAGTACCGGTCGACTGTGAGCCGAGTACCCTCTGACCGGAAACGTTGAGCGTAGATTGATTGTCGTGAAGCGTATGAGTCTCTGAGCTAGTTACACACTGCTGTGTTGATAGGGCTAGGCTGCTCGCGGATGATGTTTCGCTGAATCCTACCCTGGTGGTCACGCTGAGCTTTGACGCGCCAAATACGCCGTGGCTGGTGAGCCTTTGCATTAGATTTAGAAACGCTTTCACAATCCACATTCCCACGGGCCAAGACTTTGCCAGCTCAGTCAATGCAAGTATGCATTGCCGAGATTTGTTTTCCGCTAGCTGTCGGTGGAGAGAGTTTCCTCGAGAAATAACCAGTGTGTGAATGGAGAGAGCGCCAAAGAGTGATGGAACCCTTCAATGCGTCATTAAATGAAACATGGGGTGGGGAGGCAAATATCGTCATACATATGAAGCTGTGCGTATATCATGGTCCCCGAAGCCAGGAGATCCTCAGCATTCCGGGTGATAGAATCCGCGGCTATCCGCGCTTGCATGTCCGTATAGGTCTCTGTGGAAAACAAGCTCTGTATAGTTTTAGGTCGAAACAGCAGAATGCAGGCATACCTAGTTATTCGTTAGATGGGCCAAAAAGCTTCGCAGGAGAGATTTGACCGATAAGAAGAATCCAACATGGTAGCCCAAAACGATGCACCCATGGATTTATCAGATGAGTTATTCTTCAAGATACGTGGCAGCTGCGATTTCCACTGCTGGAGTCTCTTCAGCAGCGAGTCACTCTCAAATCTCCCTAATGCAGGACGGCGAGGGCTGAACTCGCCAATGACAATATCCCCCACTATGGACTTGCCGTATTAAGCTCAAGATCTAGCAGACGATTGTAGAAGAGGTAATTACTTACGTATTATCGAAAGCTTTGATATTTCAAGAAAGTATGATGTGTGGTAGTCTCTTTGTGCTGGTATGAGCCTTTGATTATGACCTTTATCAAAAAGCAGGTCGTTTTCCGTCAGGTGTTCCACATCGCAATCCTCGTCTCGAATACGACAAGGTCGACACAGTGCGGCAGAAGCATGCCGATCACGAATCTACTCGTATTAGTATTTAGGAGGGCCGAGAAGCGGCCTAGGGGATCTCACATATATCGACCACCATATACGCTTCCACATTGAACTCGTCTTCGCCCGTCTTTCAGGTCGGAGCGAACTTGCCACAGTTTCGTTCAGACATTTGGTACAAGCACAAGCTACCACAAGGATTACTTACGAGCGGTGGATTCCTAAAGACTGAACCAGAGTCACCGCGCAGCCTTGCCAGTACCAGGAATCCTTCTGGTCATCCGGGCCAAACCACCAGAAGCTGAGAAGGTGTAGGGCCGCGGCGATGTTAATAGGATCCGCCTCGTAGTCGGCATCGTATAATGCCTTTGCGCGGAGATAATGGGCTTTCCTTGCCGCGGTGCGATCGCTGTATCCAGCCACTCGAACCAAACGATCCGGGCCACTCGTAAGAGCGACCATGTATATGGTGTGAAGCACCAAGGGGGATGCTTGGCCCTGCTCGTATAGATGTTCGAAAGTGTTTCTATCGATAACTGGATTGGCAGCATGGAAGGTCTCAAAGAATGCTCGGACTAGCTGGTCGCTCACATCGCGCGCTGGCATGGTGAGTGCATCCTGTATGGACACTTGTTCAACTGGACTGATTCTCAGTCTTGAGGTTGAGCCATCGGCGAGAGAGGCAGGGATTGGATAATGAATCTTAACAGGCTCCACCCCGCCGTTTCCATCGTGGCAAGCCATTTCGATAATGTATGATGAGCTGAATGAGGCCCCGAGGTAATAGGACCGGAAGTTGGGTTTCAACTGGTCGCCTTGTGGGATGGCCTCTAATTCGCTCGCGGGCGCTGGAAGAGTTCTAGCCTCGCTACCGCCTACATGCTCAACCTCGGCAGCGTCCTCATATCTCGCACTTTGAACCGCCGCTGGATTGGCAGAGTTAGGGCTAGGATGTGACGCAGGCTCTATAGGGAGCCGTGGAGACACCTGGGCCTGGATGGCGGCATCTTCAACTTGAGGCCTATTATGGCGCTTTCGAGGGTACCTAATAACGAGAAACTAGGGCTCAAAATTTGACCACGCGGAATCTCTAGGGGACGTAGATTGCCTACCGGCCTCTCCTAGATTCAATTAGCTCGCACGAGGTCTGTCGTGTGCGACAGTGCCAGCAAGGAATGCCATCAGCTGCATCGCATTTCACGCGCCGGGTATTGCAGGCTTTACAGGCTATTCGAGCACGGCGAATGACTGGCGAATCCGGGTTAGATCTCTCCATTCTCAGCCATTTCTGAGGTGCAGCAGGTGCCCGCTTCTAGTCGGTAGGAAGGCGAGTTCAAACTGTGGGGTTGGTGTTGTTGAGGGCACATCCGCTGACGTAATGTTCGGAAAAGACCTCGGCTTCTTGGCAGGTGGGTGCGTCAACCATTGTTTGTCTCGCTAGTGTCCGGCCGTGCAGTAAGAGCCCGAGGGGATTTGGCTTGGCATTAATGAACCGCAGGACGAACCGAAAATCTGCCAGCATACCTCTTTAGCCGTCACTAGGAAGTGCATACCCCTTGTATAAAGACTTCTCCTGGTTACTAGAGTTTGCCCCATCAATGCACCCTGAACGGTACCTTCTAGCAATTTCGTGATCCACAGAGCGATGGGTCGCACTTTCTTTTGGAACACGTCTTCCTGGGGGGATAATGGCCTTACGGAGACTGCGATAGTTGGCCACAATCTGTCAAAGAGAGGCGCCTGCGGGTTCTTGCATCGTGATGTTTGGGGCCCCCGGGAGAATTCAATGGGAAACTCATGGTCACCAAGTAATCACGGTGGGACGTAAGTAGACAATTCCGCCTTGTTTTCTGCCTTCTGGATCATTATTAGACTGACGTGCCATTCCTATCGAGCGTAATTCTGCGTCTAGCCGAGAACAGTCTTATGCACAATGAGATAGCGGCCTATGTCAAATCGCAGGTGGACGCCCTGACTATCTCAGAATTTGCAAGGATTGTTGCTAAATTTCATAGATTACAGTCCATGCCACCAGCCATCTCACGTACAGCACTGGTCCTCGTGGATCTCGTCGGCTTCGGCGTGCAGCGGCGGCATTCTGGACTAGGGAGTTCCGGCCTCATACAAATATAACCGCCGATAATATACTCATCACCCCCGGCTTGGCTAGTGCTCTTGATGCAATGGCCTGGGCTATCTGTGACGAAGGAGACGGAATACTAATACCACTGCCACTCTATAACGGATTCCAGGTCGATATTACGAGCCGAAGCAACGTTCAAGTCATCGGGATCTCTTACGAAGAAATTGAGGGATACTCCGACATGGATGACATATTCCGTCCCGACGTAAATCGGAAGGCTGTAGAAGCTTCTCTCCGGAATGCAGAAGACCGTGGCATAAAAATCCGTGCTCTTTTAATATCAAAGTTAGTTGTCCCGTGCAGGCGCCACTCTGGGCAAGAAGTATTCTAAGCCCGACGTAGCCCACATAACCCTCTAGGAAGATGCTATGTTTGTTCCCTATTCTTTTTGATCGCTTCACGCAGCTGATATTATCAGTAGCCACCGGAGACTCTGATTGAATTTGCAACAATATGCGGCCAACGAGGATTGCACTTCATTTCTGACGAGATCTACGCAAAATCGGTTTTCTCCAACCCCACAATTCCAGACGCCGCTAAATTTACTTCCGCTCTTACTCTTGACTTGCGCGGGATCATCGACCCGAGCTATGTTCATCTGCTCTACGGTGCAAGCAAAGACTTCTGCGCAAACGGCATGCGCCTAGGCTTTGTGTGTACACAGAATAAAGGCGTTATGGGTGCCTTGTCTAGCATCAGGTGCATATCGAAATTCCTGGCCTTCTTTTCGTATCCTAATATGGCCGTGCGCTTAGCATCTTTTCTTGGTCCCCGCATCTTCTTCAGGATACGTGGGCCGCTATGTTAGAAGATGAACAATGGTTACGCGATTTTATGCTCAAGAAGATTGAGCTCACACAAGAGCATTACGGGATTGCAACTTCCTTCTTCCGCCGACATAGTATCCACTACTACGAGATGTAAGGAATGCATAAGATGTAACATTTCCGCGCCTCATCCGACTGACGATGCTAAAGGAACGCTGGCTTGTTTATCTGGGTTGATCTTCGCTACCTGATTCTACCTCAATCATCACCGGAGCCGAGAGATTACAGCGTCTTGAAAAGACCGTCCCCCGATGATAATGTATATGAGAAACGAGAGGCAACTATTGCCAACATATGCATAAGAAACGGCGTTATGATTGCCCCTGGCCACGCTTACATGTCAGAAGAGTACGGTTGGTTTCGACTTACGTTTACCGTCGGGAGAGAAGCATTGCATGAAGGACTTAATCGGTTTTTAAGATCGCTGAAGGAGGTTGAGTTACAAAGCCAGGGATGAGAGTTAGGATAAAGGGAGCAGGTGGTGTGGGAAGTTTATTGTTACTCGGACTTGTTACTGCCTAGCTAATTTACTCGAGACGTTCTCAATATGCTAGAATCTTCGTCTAGGAGCTTGAGTCACGAGATTCCACGCACATGCAAGTGAACTTCAGCATCCCCATCAACATAACAGATGTGCACAATGCCATCGCCATATCTCCCTCCCGTCACAGCGATAGTCTAAGCAGTCACAAACAATGGCTGACAGATGTGGCTCACCGGGATCATTCCGGGCCTGCTCCCAATTAGTGCACACACAAAGATGTAGAGTCAGGGATAGGGAGCCACCGCTTTCAGATGGAGAGCTTATCATTACCAAGGTTGATAAGGCCAGGGCCGTATCCTTAAGCGGCAGGTGAGCACGCGACACAATGTCCCATCATGTCCCGCCGGAACCAATACGGAACCGAGGGTGGAGTAGAGCCCCCCCCACATTGGCATTCTCCGAATCGTCGCTACGCGCCACCCGACGAAGGCAACCCTTCAAATGCTTAGCACGTGAAGAGATGTTTACTGCATTTCGCCGCAATGCTTTGGATTTGCGATAAATTTCGTTTTATTTTGATTTCTTTTCCGTTATGAGCGGAATCGAGCGGCTGCAACATCTTTACCTCCCCAGCGGCACAGCTACATACCGACCGATTGTGCACGGGTTCTCCCACGGATCAGGATCGGCGGCACTGCGCGGACCCATGTTTAGCGCGCGCAGCTAATATCCCATTGAGGCAGGTTTTTTACTTGGCCGGCAACACCCCCAGCGCAGTCCTCGCTGTCCTTCAAAAGCCTCGGCCAATCCGCCGCGAAGATGTGAAATCCTTACTGTCCCTTCCCTACTACCGCCTGTTGTTGTTGTCGTCGAATCTAACATGTCGCTACGACTATCGACGGCCTGGGTGTTCCTAGGCCTGGGCTGTCTAGCCAGTGCGTACCCATCTGGTGATGCGAACGACTTTAATATCTACGAACACCTGGGAAATCTCTCCCCATATTTCGTGCCTTCAAACACGCCCGAGTCTCTGAAATCCGGCGCCCCTCCAACCTGCACCGTGGACAAGGCTTTCCTAGTTCACCGACACGGCAGTCGCTCTCCTCTGTCCGACGAGGTACAGGTAATCCAGAACCTGTCATCTTACATCAGCGACAACCGTGCGTTGTTCTCGAGTCCCCAGACCACTGTGCCAGGCGAATTCGCTTTCCTTGTGGCAAAGTCATGGGCCAGCACCTTCGTCACCAACGATCTGTCACCAATTGGACGCCAGCAACTTTTTGACCATGGGGTGGCTCTGCGGCTGGGGTACCCACAGCTGTACACAGATCAGGCTCTTGTCGGCAATCAAGATCGCGTTGTCGAGTCCGCTGTATGGTTTATGGATGGTTACTACGGCCGTAGCGCAAACACATCCGCAACAAGGAATCTAATCAAGGAGGACGAGCAAACCGTCTCGTGGATTACGCCCATGGATACCTGCGACAGTTGGAGCTACAGCTACGGCGGAAGTGCAGTAGCGGCGTGGGGCACAGTGTACTTGCCCCCGATAATGAAACGAATCAATGGCCTCCTGGCCGAGGTGTTTCCCGGAGTTAATTTCACCGCTACCCACGTGCACGGGATGCTGTACGCCTGCGCCTATGGAACTGCGGTATATGGAAAAGATTCTTCGCCATGGTGCCCGATCTTCCTCCCACAGGAGATTCTCATGCACGAGTACGAGTACGATTTGCTGATGCGCAACGCCTTTGGCTATGGACTGCCAGGAAATATGGGCCCTGTTCTCGGCAGCATGCTAGTCGCCAACTTGACAGATTTCATGCTACAGAGTGCCCAGAACTTGTCGTTAAATTTCGGCCACGATACAACCATTGATATGGGTCTCGCCGCACTAGGGCTTGCCTTCGACGACAAATATCTGGTTGGGGGGCCAGTAGATCCAAACCGCTCGTGGAGGACGGCAAGACAAGTACCCTTCGCGGCGCAGATGCTGTGGAGGGGTCTGTCCTGTGGATGCGGTAAGAAGAGAACGAAAAGGATCCAATTACTCTTGAACGAAGCGAATTTCGACCTAAGCCCCGTAGGATGCAAAAGCGATGCGTACGGAACCTGTGGCTTGACAGACTTTCTAGCTGCAGATAGGGTGCAGGCAGCTAGAAACACAACATTTGGGGACGTGAACTGGGCCACCGCTTGTGCGGCTTGAAAAGAAAGCAACATTGGCAAACTTGGTTAGAAACTGACTGTTAATATGCGTGCTGAATCTTTATTGTTGATATGTATCTGATCTTAATAAATACCGTCTATTCTTGGAGCATTCAACCCCTTTCAAAAAGCGCACGGCTACAAGCTATTGTTTTGATGAAGCCCTGGGTAGTTTCCATATGCTAATTGGCTCATTAATACGTTATATTGACCATTATTGGTGTGGGCACTATTGGTTTCGGGTCAGGAAGTGCTCTGAGTGCTTGAATGCCATATTCCTTTCCAATGCCGCTCTCCTTGCTTCCTCCAAATGGCACGGCGAAGAATTACAGGCTCACGTAGTCCATGTCAACCATACCCGACTCGAAATGCCTTGTTTATACACTGGGTGAAGACATCAGCCATCAGACCGAAGCTGGTATCGTTGGCCAGCTTCAAGACTTCCTCCTCCATATTGAAGCTACGAGTAACTGGCAATAGTCCAAAATATCTCTTGTGTATGAATTTCAAATGTGACAAATCCACCTGTGAAGATGATAGGTTCTATAAAGAATTCCTAAGCGAGTTGGCGGTTAATAGCCAGCGCAACGGTTGGGAAGCATCACTATGAGTGACGGTAGGAGTTCGGAACTCGTTTCCTTAGTGCCGATGCGAGATACTCTGATGAGTACTTTACCCTGACCTTGCTTTCTACGATCGGGAAAGTCCATCGCTCGGTTGGACTGTGCCTCGTCCCCGAGGGGTCCTACCTGCGTGGCGTTGAGATCCGGGTCGCTGATTTATCTGTCGTTCCTTTTAGGAACTGCTTATACTTGTTGAGGAACTCTTCGTATATCACCTACTGTACGTATACACGGCTTACGGCAAAAAGGACTTGTCCCGAAGACGGTGTAGACTTCCGTATGGTGGGGAAGCGTCGAACCTCCATTATTTTCGTTAATGGTATTGTTTCTAATATTATACCGCTGAAACGCTTCTGTTGACTTCATGTTCATTCGTCCTAGTCCAATTTGCTTTGGGAGTTCCCAACCTTCTCAGCTCCTTGAGTGTACCAGGCACATTGGCAGAGGCTTTGTGCATTGTCGGATGGGCGGCTTTCAACACTTGTGCAATTTTGTTGGCAATTTCCGGGAGTCGACACCCCAATATGCACAGCGTGGCAGATATGGCCGGCCTAGTCGGAGGCGTGTGGATCAGGGAGCTTTTAGGCGCACCTTTCATCATTGTTGTCTCTGTTGTCTCTTCTGACCTATTACTAGGGATCAACTACCTAAGCCATCGTTCCACCGACCGTCTTGGTCTCCATCTTCAATTTCACAAAGAGATCGTTCCTAGCCCACCATCCTCTCAATTTCTTACCGAAAATGTAGACAGGAATTCCCATCACACACAAAGCAAGACTCGTACCGCCGAAGACGAACATGATCTGCTCTGGCCCTTTGTCTGCAACCCACGGATTCGCAAAATTGCTCAGACCGTAGAACACAAAGTTCTTGAATAGCATGTTCATGACGAAAATCTCATTCGCTTGCCCCCGGAAACTATCAAGACCATAGCTAAGCGTTGAAAAGATTCCGATGAGGACACCTACCATCATAACGCCTTGAAGGAATGCGCAGAGCTCTGCCGGAGAACCACTTTTGAGCGTGTAGCCGAAGAAGAACATGCCGAAGGCACAGAAGACGGCCGTGGGAATCATGAATACAAGTCGAAACTCGGGTTCGCTGCAAGAAATCAGTAAAAGCATGATAATCTCGACAAGCACAACACTTACTAAGCTCCATTGTTCTTCCTAGCCATGTATTTGATGACCCAATCGCCCATCACTGCGGTGATGATGGAACCAATCATGCCTCCAATGAAGGGACCGAAGCCAACATAGCCTATCTGTGATGCGTTGAAAAGCCATGGAGGACCAGAGAAGATGCCAGCGAGAATGATGGCCGAGCCAACGTACCAACTGTTCAAGATACCAGAAGCAATGACTGCATAACAAGCCGCAGGATTCAAGAGGGTGAGGAAAGGTCCAAACAGGAATTTGAAAATGCTGTCATCTGAATAGGTGCCTGTCCAGACCACTAGTTCCTGCAAGAAGGTCTTTTTTGTTGGGATGCCAGGATGAGAGCTGTCTCTTGTGGCTTCCACTTTCTCGGCGTTTTCCTGCTCTAGCTTCGCGAGCTCGGCCAGTTTCTCTTCCTTGGTTTCATCGATGTTGTATCGGCTGTCGCGGATATACGTTGTCTCTGGAACGAACAGGACCATGAGAATAAAATGAATTACAATGAAGATTTGATACAGATGGAAGAGCCAGAGCCAGCCCAGGTTTTGGAAAACTTGTCCGCAAATGACAGATGCCAAGCTCGAGGCAGAATTGAGGACGAAGTTGATGACCGAGATCCGGAAGCCGCGCTGATGAACGAAATAGATGTCGCCGACAGTGGCGATGATGAGTGATTCGAACGCAGAAGTCGAGAATCCTTGAATGATCCGCGCAGCCAACAGGTAGTTGTAGGAGATTTGTGCTTCACCAATCGCAGTTCCGACGATGTCGAACAGACATGAAACCAGGAAGACAGGTCGTTTTCCATACTTTCGGCCAAATGCAGCCACGAAAGGACCAATGCAACCAGCAGCCAGGAGATTGTATCCAGAGACCATGACGACAGTGTTGATGTCCATGTTCAGCCGCTGAGACATCTCAAAATAAGATGCATTCAGAAATGGGCCATTGGTTCCGGCATGCAGCATTGCGCCAAGCGAGAGAACGGCAATGATGACTTCCTTCTTCCACAATGGCCTGCGATGGTAAGTACGGAATGTTTGGAGTCGGCAGTGGTCGGTGCGCACCAATTTAGTGGATCATTGGGATCCTCGCTCGGCTGAGGCGACAGCACAATGTGAGCATCTCGACCCGTGCCATGCTTGAGGCCTCCTGTATAGTCCGCATGCGCGACTTCGTCGTCAAGAAGAACCGTGCCAGGCACATGCTCAAGCTTTGTCTCTGCTCGAGGTCAGCGGAGTCGACAACAGTGCTGCGTCCGGCTTACAGTACCTTCAAGAACTCCGAGACCCATCTGGCAATGTTGGACGCGTTCTAACCGCGTCGAGAAGCTTGAAAACGGGACTGATGGTTTCAATTACCAGCTGCAATGTAGCGCAGTTAGGAAAAGCGTTGCGACTCTTCACGATACAATATTATGGAGTTTTACCAGGAGAGGAGAACAACAGTGACAAGCTTGGGATTACGTGAAAATTACTAAGTCGCATCTACCCCGCCTACGCTCGGGATATTTCCCATCAGTTTACCCAAGAAGTTGGGGAATCTCCCAGATCCGAGGGCAGGATGGGGAATTTGCCGGCCGCATGACAAACTGCCGCGAGACAACTGCTGCGAGACGGGAAAAGGTGGGGACCCCAAAGCACCTCGACTGAAGCGATTGCCGAGTATGTCTCGACCTCAAGAGGTCCATCTAGAACATGATAGCTAGACCGAGAAGGTCATGTGTTGATCCAAAAACCGGAGCAAGAACCAACTTTATATTCGGGAGATACAAAGTCTACTTTGTTTGAAGGTCGCGTACCCCAAGCTCGTCGCGATTTGCCATCTTTCGAACTGAGCAGGCCGTCATACAACAAGTCAATCTCTGAGACTATGACATCTCCTTTTGGGGCCTGGACTGTTATACAGTGATGCCTACCCATTATCCGAGGCAGACAAATCTCCGATATACAGTTTTGCAGCCTGCGAGAGTATTGCCTAATCCCATCTACATTGGAGATTCTACAGTCCCCCCTGGGCAAGACACCACAGATCAGACGTCATAGACAGGCTGTTTAGCAACATGAATAGAATGAGTGATGCAGCTTCAAGCTCAAGTCTATCAAATCTTTGTTTGTGGCGGTGACAAGGTCCTTGATGTTTTGAGACTTGGAAATTGTCAAGGTAGATGATTGTTTCTGTCTTGCTATATATTAGTGGATGAATTGCTGTAACAGTTGAAAGATTTGGAATTTTGTATCTCAGTAGCATGATTTTGGCTGCAGATGTAGTTGAGAAGTCGAGTTTCCATAATTTGCTGCTGGCCTGACAAGGCTTCTCATTCCCTTAAGTACAAGACGTCCACCAAGATACCTCAAGAACTTCAGTTAGTACATTCTTCAATGGGCCTTCCGGAAGCTTCACGCGAAGGACATTTATTATGTCTTCTTCGGAAGGAGGTCCGGTGTAGAGGAAGCCAAAAAGATCACCAATTCGCCCACCGAGGCCTCCCCTGAAATCTCTCATACGGACTGGCTAAGTGGTATTGAGACTTTCGCGGAATCTAGCTGGAATACCCCGAAGACGACTTGGGAGAAGGAAAGTATACGGAAGAAGAGTTCTAGGTAACGTAAAGAGTGGGGTAAGTCAAAACCGAAGCCAGCTCTAAAATTCTCAGCTCTAAAATCCAAACTAGTTCTAGAATCAAAGCTAGCTCCAGAACCCGGGTGCCAGGTCAGCTCCAAAACCAGAGCTAGCTTCAAACCCCAACCTAGCTCTAAATCCCAAACCAGTTCATCAAAACTAGCTCCAGAACCTCAGCTAGCCAAGATAATATCACCCAGGCGGAGGGTACTGCCTAGGAGGATAAGCCCGCTTGGGAGATAGTAGTCGCCTAGGAGAGAGATAACCAAAGCGTTGTAAAAGTCTTCTCCCACCGCAGACCGAGATAAGAAGAGCTCCAGGAACCACACTACTAGCGACACAATCCGCATAGGCGACTCTGCATAGGCTAGTCTACGTGCACAGGGATGCCTGGGGCCACAAAGTATGGATCGTGCGAAATAACCACCACATTATAAGCATCCACCTACTAAAAAGGCGGGATTTTCGTGGCTACACGGATAATGATAGGTATATATAATACTTAGTAAAATGCATGCTACTGTTAAAATAGAGCAGTGGTGAGAGAAACATCACTTGGAAGAACAGATAAGGAGCTTCCTGGCAGCGAACAGAGATTTAGTAATGCTGAAATCACTACAGAATAGCAAATCATAGAAGTCAAAGCATATCTAGTTTTCTGCCAAGAGAGTATTCAATGTGCTCTACACGACACGCATCATCTTATACATGATCAAATGACGGTATCAAGACATATAACTTAGAACACATTTCCTTTCTCCTGTTTCTCCTCCCCTTCCATCTCCTTGACATTGAAGTTCTTCCATATAGCCACCGCGCCAATGACAAGGGGAATGAGACACGCACCCACAATCACCATCTTTCTCGCGACATCCGCATAAGCCGCAATAACTGCGTCGCGAACAGGGTGACCAATGGGAAACTGCATCTGCTTGGTGATGTCGCCATATATTTCATGAGCCTGGCCTTTGTACTCGTCGGGAAGGAACGCCTCTAGGTTGTACGGGAAGATGTTGGTCCACATACCGCCAGCAATGGCATAGCTAGTAGAAGCACCAATGGACCCGAATAGGCCGTATATGGCCATAGCGACGGCGACGTTAGAGGGCCCAGCCTTGGCCATAAGGGCCAGATGTGACATTACTTGAAGTAACTCGACACCGAAACCAACAAGAACCTGGCACATGGCAAGGTAGCCAACATTGGTGTCAGGATGTCGAAAGTAGACGATGAGAGCTGTGCCAAGCACATAGATTGGAATACCAATGTATGCCGGGTACTTCACGTAGCCAGTGTGACGAATGAACCTGTATCGTCCAGACATTGTGGTTAAAAATGAAACTTGTTTGTCATTATGAATATCTTTTACTTACAAAGCGATGAACGGGCCTGTAAAATATGAAGTAAGTGAGTAGCAGTTCAACACGTAGTTGGCAACGGTGATGCTCAGGTTGTGTACGACTTGCAGGTAGGAGCCGTAGTAAGCGTTCCAAATACTAGTGTATATTAGTCAAAACTCAATGCAGGGCAGAGATTATACTGAATCAAGCAAAGGTTCTTACAAGGTTGAAAGGAAGATACCAAAGTACGTCAAGGAGGCGCCTAAGATGGTCCGGTCCCTGAGGAGTTCAAATGGAAAGAACATGACGGTAGCGAAGTACCTTTCCCAGATGCCGAATAAGACAAGAAGCACGAACCCGAAGATAATCAAACAGATGATCGTCGGGCTTTGCCAGCCGCCAGCAAGTGTGACAAGGCTGAAAGGAAGGGTGAGCATGGTAAATCCTGCCGAAATAAGAACCATTCCAACAACTATATAAGTAACACTCCGTTAGTCTTGGAATCATGATGATTTCTATCTAAGGTCAACCATACCATCGAACTGGACGAAGTAATGCCTGAGAGATTCGGCGGTGGTGCGGCCCGACTTCTCGCGGATCAAGCCAAGCTTCTCAGCCTTGCGCTGATAAAACCACATAATTCCAATGACGGGAAGCGAGAACCCAGCCAAGATGAAGCAGAAAGATCCAAATGCCCATCTGAAATGCGATTTGTAGTAGAAGAGCTCGGCGATCGGTGGCCCGGCAAAGGTGGTGATGATAAAGGGAGTGGAGTTGAGGGTAAATATAATCATTCGGTTTCGCAGCGTAGTGATGTCGGCCACAAAAACATCCAGAGTAAAGTTAACTGCTGACTGGCCAAGCCAGAAGAAAACTTCACCTGCGGCATACGTCTCCACGTTTTGGGAGACAGCTTTGATAATCATGCCAATGATAATGAGGAAAATGGCTCCAACAAACCCCTCTAAGCGACCACGGATATCGATGAGCTTAGCGATGGCGAGAACTGCGACTCCGGCAATAACTCGCGAAGCAATGTTGATTGTACTGAGCAAGCCGTGCTGAGAGAACGATGAGGTGATGTATGGGGCGAGGGCGTACTGGATATTGGAGATCATGGCCATGACGAAGCATACCAGCCAGATGCTAAGGAGAAGAGCTTAATCAGCTATCCGCCCGTTGCAAGGCTCTTTTAAGGGTATATAGATCGAGACTAACAGGATAAAAGTAGACCATAGGGCCTTCTTGCTCCACACGGCGGTAAGAGCTTGAACCTGTTTGATGCCATCCTGCTTATTAGGGTCTTCGAGGCCTTCGGGCTTGAGAGTCTCATCGCCTGGCGTCAAGGTTTCCTTAGCGATGCCGGATTTCTCAATATCGTGTTGCTCTTCGGCAGGGGCCGACTGGGATGCCACTTCAGTCGGCATTGTACGAACGTGAGGAAGGTGATCCCTTGTAGTATTTAAATCTGGGCAGGCCGAAGCTGGCAAGTAACAAATTTAATGAACTTAGGGGAGAATCAGGGCCGATGACAAGCTACGGCAGGAACTGTCCCCTTAATGTAGGCACGCAGCATCCGCGTCTCAGCCGCCAAGCTTCTGGCCGGACCGGACCTCTCTCTGAGGCGAAGAGACTTGGCCATGTAACCGAATCCCAAGTGGATACAGGGATCCGCCAGGCGGGGGTAAAGACAACTCGCATAGTGACCCTTTCTATCCCGTTTACACTAAACTTTCGCCTATAACTTTTCTTTGGAATGTACGACTCTTTTGTATGTATATATAAATGTGTCGTTCAATCCAAAAGCCTGTTTTCATTTTTTTTTCTCGTTGTTATTTAGATGTGGCGGCGCTCAGCATATTGTTGGCATCGGTCAGTGTTTTGCTTTGTCGACCCCTCCCCCCGGGCTTGTGCCTGCGAATAGGTGACATGGGGGATATCCATCGCAAGCCTGCAGGGCCAAGAGCAACGGGAAACGCCGGATATTCAACCTGTCAGAGACTGGCGAAGAGCTTGCGACTCATTAACGTCGGCCAAGACCCTGGAAAGGCTCTGTGCATGCATAGCGCTCAGGGTCGCCTAGGATCGCTCGAATAGTGGATCTATCCCAATCCATGATTCGTGTGTGACACGGAGATTGATAAAAATTCTGCTATCTGATCATCTGATAAAGCGCTAGGCAATGTTCATCCCCACTTGCCCCCCCTGCCGTTCACATGTCCCAGCGCGGCCCAGCAACACGTTAGCTGGCTACGGCTTTGTTTGAAGGTGAGCGCAAACCACGGAATACAAAAGTCTTGACCGAGCCAAAGCACCAGAGTTGGACAATATATCTATTACGAGATACACAGCAAGCAGTTCCTTCCGTACCTCCCTTTGTTATTCTTCGTTTTCCCCGCCTTAGGTTGCCTCCAATTGCCAACCTGATTTAATTGATAACAGCCGCCCTTAGCAGTGAAATGACCGCCAAGCTTTAATCTGCGAGATCCTTTTCCCAGACCCTAGCCCCGAGCAGTCTAGTCCATGACCTCTCCGACATCGCAATACGTGTTCCGACAAGTCGAGGGGTTAAAATTTCCCGTCTGTTTCCATCCGGCTAGCCATGACTTGTCTATCCAAGTGTCAAAATGGTTTGATTGTAGAGCAACCGTCTCCATCGCTAGAATTATCTATTAAGTATTTATTAAAGTGGGTAGGAGTAATTATATGGCACAGTGCTTTAGATAGGTACGCTACCAGGAACAAAGTATTCGCCAACCCCCCCTTTAAAGCCACATCCTATTATGCACAGAACTGGTTAATACTCGAGTTTACCTCTCATTATAGTACTATGTCCATGACGATCGAGTGGTCTATGATCCTCGCTATGTCTGATGCAGTGCTTGACTAGTGTGAAACGGCGGTGTAAGATACCGCCGAGCGCTCGTGGCCATCAAGACACATTCATAATTACAATGTGATGAATCCAGGCTGCCACTTATATCCCACCAGTTATGGTTTGACAGGGTTATAATCCACGGGATTAAATGATTGAAACCCAATTTAGAAAATACTCCTCGTCGTGTTTCTTGTAGCTAGAGATATCTTGCGTATTCAATTCAGCGAACTTCTCCTCCTTACTACGCGTTTCCGTTCCCGTTTAAGCTACTAACTTGAACGTATAAGAAAATTTGACTACTGCAGAACGCAGTTTTCGCAGCCATATTAAACGGTACAATAGTTTGCACGAATATGACGAATACGTCTTAAATGGTCCTACATGCTGAAGGCTAGCCATCCTTTCGTTTACATGAAATTCCTGAACCACCAATCTAAAGGTATACATATTTTCATCCGCCGCCAAGCATGGATTAGAGCGCTATTTTTAGATACTTCTCGATTACTAGTACTGAACCCAAATATTTTACGATGTAGCAGTAGAGGTTCCAGCGGAGCGGTTAATTCCTACCATGGCACACGTATATCTTTCAGCTTAAAGATTCCGCGTTCTTTCCTATGTCATAACGAGGACGGCTTGACCTCCCTCCAATAGTAGCGCCAATGAGAAGTTGACTTGGCCGGGTCTTGCGGCAACTCTTGCATCTATTATACCAGTCGCGCCCATTGTGGCTCATATTGTCCCTGATGCTCTAGTGTCTGCTATGGAGGTCCGATTCATTACTAATGCGTGGTAACCTCAACTTCGCTGCAGCAATTGCTACCGTTGCGATGCGACTAGCGTTGATTGATGGCGCGTTAACACTAGGTATCGCCCGCACAGCTCTAAAGCGGGGATATGCGATGTAACATCGTTCCTTAGTGATACATCCCATTAGTTGCTAACACTTTATTAGATTTGGTTGAGAGTCGTACGTATTTCTTCCTAAATGCAACAGTAGTCGAATTAGACAAGTAGCAACATGTATTCTCCTATTAGCCTTTCGATGATCGTCGGTCGCCGATTAATGTCAAAACCACCAGAAAGGTGAAATAACGACTGTGTACGGTTCATTGTGGCCTGATTGGGAGATATGATTACTTGATTTCCTGCATCAGCTCTAGCGACTTGGCCTAGAAAGCACACACTAGTGGGCCGCGACTATTTAAATGGCCATGGTTTAGGAGAGGCGGACACCACCATTTACAAAGCAGGGCGATTGTTGGACTCGATCGGCTGCGGGGCGGACAGTGCCACAAATACAATTACGTCGGATGGAATATTTGAACCACTCGGGGAGCCCGTATTTGCTTGTTCGCATCTCCAGCGAGGACCATCACCGTTCAGGTGAGCGATTGTCTTCAGAAGGTTATAAATAACCTGAATGTATATGGTAAATTTAATACATGAAGGCCTATCGAGAGCTGTCGGAGGAATGAACCCATCGCTGGTCTTTTCTAGACTTCTGTATCTAAAAATAGCCCCATTTCAGCCGACTAATCATGGCTATTCTGCATCTAGCAAGTATAATAATGAGCAGCCACGTTTTATCACTCTAACCTTGCTCATCTATGAGCCAAGGCTAAAAGACTAAGGCAAATAGGCAGGTCACCAAGGCAAAAGCATGCCACGCCTCTGCCAAGGTTCTGAGGTCGCTTGGCAGGTCGCGTTCAGCAAATGGTACCATTGTGCTAGTGTCTAGTCGGTCTACAATTTTTATCTTAGTAAGAAAGCCAAGGCTCTCAGCAATCCTACCCGTCAATAGTAAACTTGGCGGAGGATGAAAACAAAAGGAGAGACATTACTTGGCGATTAAAGACTAATAAGGTAGGTGGCTAAAAAATTGTTGTCATCCGATATCTGTCCGTTGAAATATAAAATGGTATTGTCGCTACCTTTCTTACAGGACATGCTACAATATCCGTCACCCGTAGCTTATGCGTCAAACAATAACATATCGTCGTCTTGTAGCTTGTTGCACCCCAAAGATCAGAAAGACGCAGTTCCTAGCTTCCAAGCCGCTACTATGTACGCCACTAAGCTCATCATCTCTATCGCTCTCTTGGCTACCGCCGCCTTCGCCGTTCCACAGCCATGCACCGAGGACTCGGAGTGCGGTGATGTCCTCACCAAGTGCTGCATCTCGGCCGGCAGCCCGTCTGGTATTTGCTGTAGGTAATATAACTCACCAAAACGTACTCGTCACTAACGCTGTGGCCAGGTTAAGCATGGAGAAAAGAATTCATAGATCACTACCCCGGATTTCGAGTGTTATTGAGGCTACTGTCAATAAACCGCCAAGTTGAAGGTGTTAATAGGGTCTAACATAGAACCCCGTGTTACTACCGGGTTAATTGAATATCGTCAGATCACCTTACTTTGCTCTCCATACCCTTGATCATACTATACGATTGGGGCCCTCTTGGCACCATCTCTTGTGTGTATTGATTTATTAATTGGCTCTCCTGCCTCTTGACTCTATGCAAGACTAAATCGTAGAATTTAATTTGTCTAAGGACACCCATTTGAATACGCCTTACCTTCTTAGCAGGGCTTTCGACTTAAAACCGGGGTGAGAAAGGGGTTAAACCCACAGATTAACTAGGTGTTAACCGACTTCTCAAGTTCAGCCCCCGATATTGTATTGCTAGGCTTGAGTTTCTACCTTTTTTCCCTGCTATTTCATGTCCTTGGCAACCTCCCCGCTTTTTGAAATATTGCGAAAATGCGGCCAATAGAAAGATGTATTCACGATCTCGGCTGATTGGTATTTACTATATATCAATCTAGTCAGAGGTTTCCAGTTTTGAGAATAACTTATAAATAGCAATCATATCTTCTCCGCCTAGCCCGTGGCCCTTTGCCTTGCAATACAATGATGAACACAGCTCCGCGACAGGTATAGTAGTATTCGCCACTTTCGCCGCTGACCGAATAAGCTGCGTGCTATTATAGCAATCTTCGATCGCTGCTTGAGGCGACCAGTCCTGCTGGAGCATTTTGGCGATCTTGATCTTCGAATAGTCGGAGGCCATCGGCCCAGCATTGAGAACGCGCCCGAACGATTCCAGATTGAGTCCCTGGGCTCTCGCTAGGTTCATAGCCTCGGCAAGCCCAGCTGTAATGGCGATAAGGAAAAGATTGACAGCGTATTTCGTCCTGAGACCTGACCCAATTGGACCACAGTAAATAGCCGCGGTTGTCAGTGGCTCGACAAATGGGAGAACACGCTTCGCATCAGCAGAATCTCCAGCAACCATGCCGACAAGACGACCCTGCTCTGCCGGGACTTTACTGCCACTAACAGGCATCTCGACAAAGCTGCCGCCTGACGCTCGAACAATCTCGTCGAGCTTTTCGCTGAACTCCACAGAGACGGAGCTGGTGTTAATTAATGTTTTGCCGGACAATGCCTTGCGGACGTTTTGGTCTAGTATGGATTCGATCGCGGGGCCATCGAACAACATGCAAAAAATCACATCAGATTGCTCCACTAGATGAACTGGAGTTTTGCCGATCAATGCTCCCGCCTTTACCAGAGGTGCGTACTTGGCATCGGAATCTGTGCGGTTCCAAACGGTGAGGGGAAATCTGCGAGCGAGGTTGAGCGCCATCGGCGTCCCCATCATTCCCAGTCCTAGAAACCCAACCCTCGATGACCTTGATACGCAAGATGCCATGACGTGAAGTGAGACGTGTCGATTTTCCAATGCCGTGGTGCCAAATTGACTCTAATCCAGTGGTACTGTCGATGGATATCGGTTGCTGCCGGATCAATTGTTACTGGATCAATTGTAGAAAATACCTACAGCATTTTAGCAGGTAGCTTTTTGCCTCCAGTCGGGTGGGGACTGAGAATGTTTAGCGGAAGGCGCGCCTTTGGAAGCAACCAGGAAGTGGGGCTGCACTCATTCCAGCTGGCAAGCGGGCTATCCTGCTTTGGTTAGGGATACGGGTGGAGCGAACATCTTGGCACCTACCCTGAGCATAGGTACCTAGGTACTTTAGGTACAAGTAATTACCTTGGCTAAGCCAACTGGTTACTCACACCCGCTCGCTATATTTCGGCTCCTGCTGCTCTCCAATTTTTTCTTCCGCTTTCACCATCTGTGATAATGTAGATGACAAACTTTAGAGAGCCTCGGGTGAGCTAGCACAAGCAAACAAGGTCTTTTGACTCGCAAAACGGTTGACATACAGGACATATTCGGCGTGATTGATCAATCGGACGAATTGCAATGTTAGAAGATTGATAGTGGTCATTCAAAGCAATCATAGTACAAACTTGGTCCTAGTTTCTGGAGCTTTGAATCATGATGAGAGCCTACCTAGGAAGGCCTAAAGTAGGGGAAGCCCCCCGGTATTTCGCATCTTGCCGACGTATGCCCAATTTGGTCTAGGCACGCGTCGTTGGCCCTGAGGCAACTAGTCGAGGCAGTCAGGCATAGAAAAAATACGGCGGCCTAGGCCAACGTTTACTACTCGCCTAACGGTCGTCATCATGTCGAACAACAAAGCGCTTGCGGGGAAGGCCACAGAGCTGAGATTTGATGAGCGTAGTGTAATGTACATGGCGACCGAAGATTTCGATCTCTAATTTTTCGGGATCTTCCAGCGACTGTCAGGCGTGCTAGCCTGTCTAAAATGGAAATTATGCCGGGTGTTATGGTTAGGATGCTGAGTGGGCACCCGACGGCGAAGGTGCTGATGTGAACATACCGGGTGACGTGCTGCCAAAATTAAAAAAATTTTGCGAGGCCTCGCAGAGGCTAAGCAAAAAGTTAACTGAAGGGCGGTCTGTGAGATATTTTAGAAGGCGGTCGACGTGTGTTTTAGGACTATTTTGAAAAGTTCGTCTCTACCTAAATAGTTAAGGTGTAATTTAACCGATATGGATCCCCCTGGATGAGAACCCAGAGGCGCTCTATTGCAGATATGAAACATTTTGCCATAAACGCCAAGTAGTAAATCTCAGCATGATATATTTACTAGTAACGGCAACTGCATGGATTCTTTCTTTCTTCATATTAGGTAGGTTGCAGTCTCTTACAACAAAGGCTCGTGCTTGGCCAGCCGCCGTGCCTCTCGTTCTGGAAATACGACTCCTCACAGCCACTCGCTCTTTCAATCTAGCAGTGCACCAGTTCAATGGACTTCCATGACGGGGACTTCGACCTTCAAGTTACCATGCCGAGGCTGGCTAAGGACACCGACCAAGTACGCAACTGTCTCATCCTCATCGTAAGGGATGACTCTCGATTCTTGATTCTCGACTCTCGGCTCTCGACTATCGATTATCGTCAGTATAGCCGCCTCCAGCTTCGGTGATAGACGGCTATCAAGCGTGCATTAGGTAGTCGAAATGCTTACATATTGAAGCTACAAATAGCTGCGTTTATCCAAGTCAGGTACCTATCCGCCGAGGGGTACATTTCTTGCTCCTAGCGCGTCTTCTTCGCCAATGCTGCTATTGTAAATGATCTTAGCATCCATTATCGACGGCCCCTACAAACCTAGCGTTGATCGACCATATGTCAGAATCTAGGTAGGGTTGATCGCCCCCCTCCTTGCCAATCGCAGCGCCTGCAGAATTGGCTATTGGGTCTGTATTCCCTGGAATCGCCAGCCAATGAAACGAACTTGCCTGTTATTCGGGGCTGATACTGTAATACTGTTTTACCTGTTTCAGAGACCATGCTCTTTGCGTGTGCGGCTGAACATTTGGCCCAGACTGTAATCTCACCTCTCTGCATCTAGCAAGCAGAGCGAACAGTTCGGGGTTTTAATTGGGCAGAACACGCAGTTCGCGATGCTTGCCATTCCATATAAACTTGGCCCACGAATGACGGTAAATCGAAAGGCCACGCTGCCTCATGTCGCTAACCCCCCTGCAGACTCAGCTCTGACTTTTTATCTAGTATAGAGTGCGACGCCAAGGCTAGACTAATTGAGTATAAAACACGGTGTTTGCTGACCTTGAGTATTGCCTAGAGCTCGGAAGACATCGACCTTTGCTACTACTTTTTCACCTAAACAACAAACATTGGACAAATATTGAACTTGTTTTCTCCTCTCCAGCACATTGACATCATGCCCGCACTTCCCCGTGCTACTAAACTCAACCTCGCCGTGCGGAAGCAAGGTAGGCCGCCTTTCTACTCCACCAAGCGTTTGGCATTAATACGTCAGCGCCCTAGTGCGGGACGCATTCGAGTCGAAGAAGGAGGACTGGGAGAAGGAGATATCCGATATCTTGGGAGTTCCTTGGGTAATAGATGTCGACCCTCTCGCCCTCTACCCGTATGCGCAGGCCATGGGAGGGACTACTGAGGTCGGCTTCGGTACGGTCCTAAGACTGTGAGTGCCTTTGACTCGGTCAACATCCTCGAGCAAGCGCATCAATCCTAGTAGCAAAGCACGCCCCTTCTCCCTCACTTCAACCGTCGCTAATCTCCTCATCCCATTCCTAGTTACATCACCGGTGCCATCTTCCTTTTGGGAGTGCATAAAAAAGATTTCGGTGAAGATGGCGTCGAGGAGGTGAATGAGATCGTCCATACTCACACTATCACAATCGACCTCAACGAGGACATTCCGGAGTCGAAGGCATTTGCCTATTGTGGTGCTGATATCAAAGATGGTAAGCTGCGGCTCCTCTTTGCGAGCACTGCATTTGGCAGCAACGCCGATCAGTGTCTCAACAACGAGAGACTGCTGAAGGCGCTTGCGGAGGCACCCCCCTCAACCGGCGCCGACAAGGCAATGAGCTTCGCGGCTCGGACGTCCATATTGAAGGACTGGGAACCTAAGTTCGCTGAGGATCAGGCCACATTTGCGAAAATTGTCGGAAACCCTAATATTAAATTCGTGCCGAATTTCGAGGACCTGTACGCCAAGCTCAAAGCTGAAAGTGCGCGGAAAGGAACCCAACTCAGTCCTGACTGGGAACAAGACCTCGGTCGGAATGCGTTCTCGTACTACAACACTCTTGTGAGATTGTTGCCTGGTCCACCCGAAGATTTCGAGAATGATGATATGCTTAAGGAAGGCTTCAATGATGCCATTGAATCTGGCGAGATCGCACTTCGGATCGTCGACAAGCTGAATTCGGGCCCGTACAAATGGTGTGAGTCTCAGGTTGAAGGAGGGGTGTTGTACCTGCAGGTCAGTAAATACATTGCGCTCCTTTTCCCTTTCCCAGTGTGCTTTAACCCGATATTGGCTCACTTCATGATAGACGACTGCGGAGAAATGGGGTTTCAACCCAAACGAGACGTTCGCGACTCTTGCCGAGTGCCTGTAAACTCATTGCTACCTGGGCGGGGAGCAGCGAAGGGGAATCGAAGCCGCCTCATCTACGGCTCTATCTGGTGTATCCTACACGAGAGGGAGAGATGTGTGTGTCTATTTGCCGCGTATCAATGCAGTCCAAATTTGCAATATCCTCTGTAGTTTTTAAAGCTATATAAAAATACATTCCCTCTTGCAAGAAGGAAAGCCTTTATCACCTTAGATCTCCACTTCTATATTAACAGATCCTCGTTGCCTAGCAGTTGTAACTGCCACTTGGCTCCTTGGTTGCAATCGCTAGTGCGGGCGCACTGCCTCTGCTGACCGCTGCTGCTTTTGCTGACCGCTACTGCTTCTGTTGACCACTTCTGCTGCCCCAACCACGAAGCCGCTTCTGACAGATATTGCCGCATTGATCGCCAGCTCTGACGCTCGCTACCCCCTTGCACTCACGCTGACATTGACCCCCGAAGACAGCGCCTAGATATTGGGCGGCTTTATTTTTTCTTCCATTATTTAGATGCCTAGCTAGAGATCTATTTGACGTAGCCCAGTTATTCCATAGCGATTACCTCCTAACCCACGTCTCTGGATCCAGCTAGCCATCCACCTCGTGATACCATTCGTCAATTTATAGATTTTCCAAGTCCGGCTCTGCCCACTCTTATATCTCATCGAACTTTGGGCCAGTGTGCAGGATGGTCGCTCGGGCAACATTCTTACCACGCCCCTGCATGCTTATATCCCACTGCCAGGGCAGCGCCGCGATATCCGGGCTACGCATGAGACTTTGCCGGATAGAGTTCACGCAGTGGTCTAAATGGTTGAATTCTCTACCACCCTCTAGCACCTTAGCCTCGCCTGGCCCTCCAGGGCCATAGTAACGCGGCGATAGAGATTTCCGTATTGTATTCTCAGATGACATTAAGCAATGCTGAAATAGCCATACGCAAACTAGACGGCTGCATATATACCAAGCAATGAAGTTGATGGAACACGTCCAAGCCAACTACATATTGACGTATCGGTTCGTGTGGAAGGATCATAGACTTGCTAGGTAGCTGCGCAGCCTCCAACTTGGGGAGGACACGGGAGAAACCCACTACCATAAAGATTAGTATTGTATTGACCGAATTCTACTACTCAATGGACAGAAAACGTACTCCCATATAGAGTGTTCCATCTAGAATCGATAATGTGGGATGGGCAGCCTTGATACTCTGTGAGGTCGTCTCCGAAACTTAGGCGGAATTTGCAAACCTCGTTTTTAGGGCACCCTGTGCACGGCCTTCTAGTTTCGATTAGTCGCGTACGATTTGTGGAATAACTAACGGTCGTGCGCACTGTAAAGTATTTGCGGGAAGATTGAGTTGTCCCGGCCACTGTGTGAGTAGGTACTGTATCATGACCCACGAAGAGAAAACGGCGAGCAATAGCGAGGGCAGAACCGCCAAAAAGAAACCATAGATTAATAAAGTTCTTTTCCGTTGATTTGATGGGCTTAAGTCCCAGATATAGGGGTACCAACATAAGTTTGGCACTGTGGCGAAATAAGTGGCGTTTGTCGTCTTCACTGTCAATCTTCTCGTACCTGGTCATCCTAATGGTCGTAACTAGCTACGGCTATTAGTTATGATGTAAATATGGATACTCAAGGAAAGAAAGATTTCAAGAAAAAGAGAGACAGAGAGAGTAACACGGAGAATACAGCCTCAACCGTGGGAGCCTTTCTCCCCAGGGCAGGACGGATTTGGGTCGCAATATACGCAGGGCACTGCCAAAAATGCGTCTTATTACTACACTGATAGCGGCCTGCTGTTTTATACCTGCCTTTTTGAAGATAGTAAGGCTCGGAGACCGAAAGCTGATCATCCTGTCTCATGCCTGCGCATCTGCAATTTCCGTGTGGACCTTTATGCACTTGACAATCTTGCGTTTCTTTCGACTACTCACCGTGATCTCGTAGTGCATACCAGCCATGTCTCTGTGGCAGTATTTCTGAATCGGCAGAATTTCAGAGAGAAAGACAGGCTACACCGTAGACCTCCTCTAAGAAGTTACCTGAAAAGCCACGAGCGCGTCAATATCATCTCTAGGCACTTAACACCTTGATCTATCATTTTCTTTGGGGGTGGGGGTTCACTAGACTTCAAATGAGGTTTTCAAAAATAAAAAGTTGACAAGAGTGGGATTCACCTACGCTTATATTCTGAACTGCAATACGCACTGTTTGCAGTGGCAAAGCGACTAGCTTGCTATGGAACAAGGTTAACTGAAGGGCGGAGGGAGAGACGTCGAGGACACACTAACGGCGTTTATCTGCACGTTAAAGGCTATAACTACTGTTAAGCTTTATTTAATACCTATATTTCGTACTACATGGCTCCACAAGGATAGATCAAACTTTAGCATCAAATGCAAACCGAACAAACCGTGCGCTATTTCGTAAGTTCGGTATCCACGACAATGCATACATCATAGCCCGGAGTCTGAGTGGGAGCTTTTCAACACCTCGCGCCTCAGTAAAGTGTACGACCTCGAGCATCTTCATGCGAGGATGTATCCCCTCCAACTCCTTAGGGTTCTCAACTGACGAATGAAATTCAGTGCCGGTCCGGCTGACGACATGAATTTTTCTCTTCTGGCTCATAGACATGGCCCAATGGTTGATACAGTCGAATAGCAACTCGCCTTCCCCAAACCTCTCGACTAGGCGCCGCAATAACCGCTTCATATCCTGCCCTTCTAGATAAGACAATAGCCCTTCCATGACAACTACAGTCGGTTGTCCTGTGGGAATGCCATCCAGCCAAGCCGTCTCAGTGACGCTAGCGCCAATAAGCTGATAATCACGCCCAGGCAAGGAAGTAGGAAGGACATGGCGACGAAGCGCGACAACTTCAGGAAGGTCGACATCGATCCACCGAACAGAGCTGCTCCATTTGATCCGCTGAAAGCGACTGTCTAGCCCGCAGGCCAAGTGGAGAACCGTGGCACGTGGATGAGCAGACAAGAACGCTGCCGTCCATTTGTCGTACTGTCTCGTGCGTATCGCCACACCCGCTGACTGGGATATTGGCATTGGTATTTTTTCAAAGTCATAGCTGAGCCTCTTCAAGACGTCCATGGCGTATGGGTCGCCGAGAATTGGCTTCTGCGTCGCTGCGTCGGCAGCGCGTGCCGCGAGCGGAATGAATAACGTCTCAGTGACGCCCGTGAGATTAACCGGTACTTTCATGATGATCTCATTAGGATCTCCAGAAGCATCCAAAAAAGGCGCGGATCCCGCGTTGTTGGAATTAGAACTCATGACTAGTGCTCCCGATGGTGACTTTTTGTCGAGCCGTTCTTTGCGCGCGAGAATAGCGATGGTTCGTCAGACGATTAAAAGTTGTAGCCGATGAATTCTTTCATACGTGAGAGGCAAGACTTATATTTCGCTCTTCTCTTCGTAGGCGAAGTAGAAAGTCTAATGCTGCACTCCCGTATTTGTATCTAGGGGCGCGGGGACGCAGACGTTTGGTCCATGCACCCGCTTTCCCGATTCAGTAATACGCGGCGCTGGTGCTACCTTCATGCAGCTATGGCCACAAACATATTACGTGGCCATCCGAGGGCGCCCGAGAATTTACTGCGGATGGTCAAAGCGACGAGCAATAACTGGAAATTTTTTTATCCTATTATGATACTTCCCTCCTAGTTTCCTGATTACGGAGCTACCCTCCTTCAGACTTTATTGCTATAAATCACGAGCAAGGGAATTGCTAGCTCTATGTCATATTTTAGTCTTCGTAATGGACAGCAGGATTTTGCCAGCCTCTTGGTTAATGCCTCGGCCACCTAGCCAGGCACTTCTCCATCCAGTTTGGGAATGGAAAATGGAATATCGTGATTAGGGACCGAAGCAACCACGAGGAGCAGGCTGGAGAGAGTGGAACTTAGCTTTTGCCTACGGCCCACCTAACCTTATAAGCCCTATATACGGTCTCTACAACAGCCTTAAAGAATCCAAAAGTGCCGCCTTCGGGTTGGCCTCCATATACTCCGTAAAGATTTCTGTTTGTAGCGATGGTCTCCACAATACGTTTTTTAACAGTGACAATTAGCGGTTAAAGGTGGCTTAAAATCCCGAGCACGCTGGCCCCGGAGAAGTAGTGTGAGGAATTTTGTGCTCCACCGACATGCTCGACGCACTCAAATCCATCATCAAATCAAGGTCCCGTAAAGTAAGCGCTGCGCGAAGGGTCGAACGACATCATGTCGACAAAAAATACTGCAGGCTTGACGCAGCGCGATGCTCACGACTCCAGTAGGCCTCCCCAACCGGTCGCAGACCCAGTTTTAGAAGCGTCACGGCGAGCCGACTCAGATGTGCCGGACGGAGGATGCGGTTGGGTGGTTATTGTGTAATGTGCAATTGACGTGGTGGTAGGTTGGTAGCGACAAGCTATAGGTGGAATGTCATACAAGTTGAGTTGGTCAAGCGGGGGGTGTCATCGCCACCAGTACTCTCCTTAGTCGGATCTATGGGTCAACAAAGATGGCATCCTTCGCTATCATTAACTGTAGAGTGGCGAGAATTATCAGCGTGCATCTTGCACCTTCGATCAGCATCAGATGCATCGACGACTCAGAAGTCCTCGTTGGTCTCACAACCGATAATGTAAGCGGGTTATTCATGAAACTACTGTATTAAGCCAGAAGTACTCTCTACTACCCGTTTCGAATGTTTAAGCGAACATTGGCAGTGCTATCCGGCTCTGTATACCTAGTTTCGAAGAGCTGAATAAATGCGCTGTCGTCTATCGCAAAAGTCTGCCAGGCGTCGATATAATAGGTATTATCTGGGTTGCCTGTTAGCGACCAACCCCCCAGCTGAAGAACAGCTCCTGTCATCTAAGCCTCTGCACTTGCTGTTATCTGTGTCACTTCGTGTACTGGTGAGGTTTTGGGTGAGAGCGTGCTATTCCCGATAGGCGCCACAGATCGCATACCAGAGTGATGTAGTAGCAATTGAGTGAGCATTTCAACACCGTGATCTCTCGATGCAACCCGTCAGATCCTAACGTATCACACACACTAGTTGCCTCTACTTACCTAAGTGTGACCTAATTTTTCTTCGCTTCAGTTGGTCGCTAGTCTCTTATTTCTAAAAATAATCATAAACATACAATGCCACGATGCCCGGAACGAAGGCTTGCCAAGCTCACCATAGCCAGTCGCCGCTGCCCTATCTGGCTGCCTAAAGAGGGAGTTATGCATCTAATTTAAGACATGAAACCTAAGTTATTTGACCTACGGATAGTGTAAATCTAAAGAAATGTGCAGCTCTCGGTTGGCGCCTCGTGCCGCCTTTTGGTCCTCTCTGGTCTAGTACTCGTCATTTGGGTGCAATTAAGCATTAGGCATTTCAATATCTTGGATTAGAAATAGAAGGGCTAGTGCCGTTGCTACTTGTCCACTCTTTAGCAGTGATAAGAGGTGTTCCATATTATATTATTAAAAGATCGAGTCTCTAGCAAGAGAGGTGACCTTCTCCCATCTCTTATAGACGCATAATCTACCACCAACATTTAAACGACTTTGTATCGAATCTATGGCCCGTGTCGGCGCTGCCGGGATTACAGATGGTACCCGACTGGCCGCCACCGTTCAGGTAGAGAATACAGCAGACGCCTGCATCCGAAGGTTAGAGACCCTTTGGCTGAGCGGAGCGAATTCCTGCTTGCTGATGTACAAGGTACATACCTGGGTCAGGACCAAGAGAACCAGGTCCATGAACACCACCATCTTCGAAGTGAACTTGGCCCCAGTTGTATACAGTATTGTATCCAACTGGAACCCAAGCCCTAGCGCCCCCCCAGTTCCTAAGACGAGGTAAGAAAAGAAAAAGTGGAACAGAGAAAGAAGGTCGAAAGTAAAATACTTACTTGTCAGCAGTTATGAATATGGTCCTATGGTCATCCCTCTTGTCCTCGGCGGAAGCCTCAGGAATCGGGTTGGCGATGGCCGCAACAGCCATAGTGCTAAGGAGGATGGCAGAGAATTGCATCGTGATTTTGGTGATTTTACTAACAATTGTATTGAAGTGTATTGATGAAAGTGTATATTTCAACGCTTTCGAAGATGAGAGCCGGGAATCGTGTTAGGAGGGTTGGTCCAGCGTATGGGAGAAACTCGTTATATAGCCGCGCAAGGTACGCCCAAGCCCCGCGCCCATGTCACTACCAAGAACCTTTCACCTGCATTGGCCCAGTCCGTTGTGACAGTTCTGGAATTTCTATAAAACCGTGGAGAAGTAAGCTGAGGAGAAGTAAGCTGACCGGGGTCGGCCGAAATGAATACACATATGGACAGATGTAGCCAATTAACACCCAACGCCTAAGGGAAGTCAAGGAATTTCGCGACTAATCTAAACGCTGACAAGGTGATTGGCCCGAAAGCTAGATTGCGCGGCTGAGGCCACTCAGCTTTTAACTGCGGTACAACTGTCTGAGCTGGTTTGTTCGGCTCCGCCGTGCCTACCTAATCTACACCACTGTCACTCAAAATGACAATACTATTTCTATTCAATACGTCGATGCTTAGATCTACAGTGACTACACAGCCTTTAACGGTGTGACAATATCCAGTGGGATGCGCCGGTAGAGAACTTCCGAGCCACCTGCGCGCTAGAGCCTAAGGCCAGTAAATACAACCGACTAAGGCGGTCAGGTTTTATTTTGAAGGGGAGGACGCAGTTGCCACTGCCCCAATGAGACACTTGACCCCCTCCCTCCCAAGAAAAAAACAGCCTGCGGGATGATATTCTTACGCTTACGTGTTTCTTGGCTCTTACCACCTCGCGGTGGGTCACGCCAGCGTTTTGACTAAGGTTACTGTGAGCAGAATTAGATAATGTGCAGTCGTGGTCGACATCAACCCTCCAGACGGAATTAATGATCGTAGGAACGCTACTTACGGATTTCAGTCATACTAGTAATACCAAAGGGTAGGGAAGAGAAGACGATGGCATGTCCGATAATGGACTAAAGCAGCGCAAATCGGCTTTATTTTTGCAAGATTTCTCTAGCCTTTTGATCAACCCTCTGTGCGACTCGCAAGTATCAAAACTATGATCAGTTACAATAATGAGCTTTGATAGACATTCGGACTCGAGTTCAAAGCAAGCGGTGCAATCTGCGCCGCCGGTGGTCGATTCTTGTCAACTACGGTAACCAAACTTAAGATGATAGGATCAGACTATCGAGAATCCAGTCCTCGAGATCTACGGATACTTAGGCAGGATAAACCTCTCCACGTCCCTCCTTTACCGTCTATAGCTCACCGCCGAGCTTACCCTATACCAAAAGGATGGAATTCCAAGCTCCTTCACAGCACTAGTGCGGCTACCATCCTCCGGATACTGTAGTTGCGACACCTGACGACATTCATCCTCACTACTGAGGTGAAAAGCAGGCATGAGGTAAGTTAGTGCTAGGCCATAGAGACTTACATAGCTAGGCTATTGTGAAGAACTCGGCGCCCGAGGGCTAGTTCTGTATATTTCAAGCAGCAGTGTATGCACAAAGAGCTCGGTCCAATGCAAATTTTATCATGCGCAGTAAGCGCCCCCCAGTCTGCGCTTGCTGGGTAAGTTGACGCTTAAATTGTATTCAGTAGCCATTCGCTAGCGGCAGATACGTGCAAGGAATGTCACCTCTTGCTGCTCGGTCCTCACGTGAACCTTATGGTCATAGAGCTGTTTAGTGAGACCTAGCTAAATGAAAGCTGTGCTACGTGTGATTAGGATTGGCTACGTGTTAGCTCTATCTTTGTAGTGACGACTCTGGTTTAGGTCTCTGGAAGACCTTCGGACAAGGTCACGTCGAACAACCCTTTTGTTTTTCCTTTTCTTCATCCGCTGAGAGCGCAGGAGTAAAGAGAGTGCAGATAACGATCAAAGTCTCCCGTATTCACTCCTCTCTTTTGGAACTCTCACTCGCGTCTGCGTCAGTCCGCTCGAGGATCCAGTGATGCCTAAACGGGGTTAGTGAATGTCTGAGGAGATTGATACCGATTCTTATCAGTTTATCAGCGATTTTCATATTGTCCTACAGCATCGCAAAGTGATAAAGATGCCTGTTATGATATGAATAGACTGGGGTGACATCAGTGAGAGGAGATAGAGGTATGTGTATGTGTTTGACGCGTTATTGATGCCATATTGCAAGTGCAACGATGGCATATTTCTGATGGGCCCAGAATCCAGCTGCTGCATAGCTGGCTAGGGTAGTACTTGAATACGCCGCTCGCTGCGCCGCAGGTACTAGAACCATTAGCACCCACCTTGCTACCAGGCCCGCTAAAATATAACCTACGTACAGTACCTACCTGACCCGCTAGGCCCCCACTTCATGGCATACTAAGCAGTTAGGCCCCCAGCTTTGTGGCCTTTCTCGTCGCTAGGCCTTCTCAACGGCGTGGTAGACATCCACGCAAAGGACAACCCGGTATGAGCATCTACGTATAAATACATAGTTAGCCGGCTGCACTCGTCGTATCCTCAATCGATCCTCATCCCTCCCACTCTGTTCCACAGCAGTCAAAGCACTAAGCCACTTCAACCCACAATTAGTTTATTTTTCATTATACCATCCCTTTCTCTATCGATAAAATGATCGCTACGAGGCCTTTTTTAGCGCTATCCTTTCTACTACCTATTGTCCTCTCCGAAAGTTGTTCTCCGCAACTTAATGGCTGTTGCTATTTCGACTTCATAAATCCATCAGACAACGTCCAACTTACAGTAGATTGCCATTGCAATGGGGCTTGGTGTAGTACCGGTGAGCCCGTTGTGCCCTCGCCGTTCTCATGGTAGGCTGACCATCATCTTCAAAGGTTTCTCCGAGGCAACACCCGGCGCTATTACAATCACTTGCCCCAACTCAGGGGCACCATATCAATTTGCCTGGGACTACCAAAACGGCAATATGGGAAGTGGAACGCTCTCGGGAGGGGCTCAGGTGTTCTCCGGGGTCGGCCAGTCATCAATCGTAACTGCGGTGCAGTGCGGCTTTGACTAAGATAACTAACTAGGCATCATGCTTGAAGTGTGGTTTGAAAGGCTTGCATGTCGGAACTCCGGAGTTAGAGAATTAGATATGTTATCCCTTCAACGAAAGAAGAAAAAATTGCACGTCTTTGGCCATATTGAATCATGCTAGTTTCAGATAGGCAGTGCTGCGTATGCAGTTTTATTTGCACTCTCGACCTGAAGCCGCTGAATATAGAGAATGTAAAGTGACCCCGCAATTATATAATAAACATGTATCAATTTGAGTTAGTCAAGATTTATTCGGACAGGTATTAAATACCCGAGGTCAGTAACTGGATACAATGTTCGAATGACTGATGAAATATGGCAACTGCTATCTGCCATTCTCCCCTCTTGAATAGGTAACTATACTTTGTTAGCAGTCAGGTGGTATCACGGTCAGCTGTCAAACTAGCCGTCAAGCTACTACCCTATAGCTTATTTGCAATGTTATAATGTCAGCGTAAGTACACAGAGTAGGTCATGTAGATTCTCCCGCAAGGTAACGCGGTAGTGCTAATTCTTGTAACTAGCTTCAGAGGCATTAATACCTAGCGTCCCAGGTCCAAACGCGACCTGCTTTTGCAGCTCATAATCCATATGTTTTTCTAAAGCCAATCAGCGGCACCGAAACTGTACGGCCTGGTCAAAGATTGTAAATAAAGAGTCGATGCTCGCGTGCCTATGGTTTCGTATATGCTTATTGTGTAGTATGGCGCCAATAGAATTGCTAGTGCAGCCCTGAGATGTATTGAGGTTAGCAACTGGTATTTACGTGTAGTTCTTATGATAGATTCGTAGGAAATCCGGCCTTTCACATCATTCTCCACAACATAGTAGGCAGTAACCTCCCTTGCTGTACACCATTCACAAGAGATCAACACTAAGGCGATAGACAAATTAGAAGAAATCATCAACGTTCCGGACAAGGTAAAGGCAGGAGAATCTCATAGATAACTACTTAAGCTAGGTGAAGCGCCACGGTTATGCTAGGGCAACTAGGTGACTATTCCTCTTCCGATCGCCATCTATCTTATTTACGAGCAGCAGCCCCAGCCTCCGCGTCAGCGGCTAACATCTTTTGTATGGCCGGCCTATTTATGCAGCGGTCCCACCAAGCAGTCACAGCTTTGCGACCGAGGATTATGTCTCCGTACCCGCACGCAAACAGCCTTTGAATGAGCGGAATGTAGTAGATGTCTGCGAGAGTGAAGTTCTTCCCTGCCATGTAGTCTCCATCTTGCAGCAGACGTTCTGCCACGTCGAAAAACATCTCAACTGACCGCAGTGCATTAGAGACCACGGTTTCGTCGGCAGGTAGTCCCATGAACTTTTTGGCAAATCTCTCAAATGCGATTTTGCCTGCAGGTTCGGCGAAGTACAGCATTTCTGCGGACTGCGCTTGGTCAAACAGCGCCACAGCTTCAATGTCGGAGTCTGAGGGTAGAAGTGGGAAGGAATATCTCTTCGCGAGATAATTGCAGATTGCGCGGCTCTCGTAGAGACTGAACCCATCGGGGAAAGTGACGGCAGGTATTTTACCCCATGGGTGGCGCTTCACGTTTTCTTCGGACTAGGTGCAGCTGCGTCAGCGATATACAATATGCCTACACGAGAATTTACCGTGTCAATCTATTAAAGAACCAAGTTCTTTACCTTCTGTTCTCCCTTTTGAAGATTGAGGAGCACGAGTTCATAATCCGTGAAGCCACCCTCTGCGAGAGTAAGGCGGACACGATCGGTGTTGGTCGAGCCGCGAGCACCATACAGAGTAAAAGCTGGCATTTTTGAGCGGTGTATCAGTTTTTTCACGATCCCACGAGTTCCTTTGACGAGTGTCGACATGAGGATATATGCAAGTGCTGCGTTCGAGAGAGACTGGGCCGACCACCGGGTAGTATATAAGTTCATCTGGGCCAGTGGAACGGAGCAATGACAATCCCGCTAGTCACCGGCATGTGGACTATGCCGCTAGCAGATGGATGGATATTATTGGTTGCTTCGCTTTCACTTCCCAATCGGGCTAGCGCTGACACGTGCTCCCAAACGGCACAGCGGACACGAAACGACACCGAATGTTGTTGGTCTCAGTTACCGACCAGCCTGCATAATTTTATTTGCCTCCTCGGATATCCCGCTTGCCACGAGCATCCCTAGAGGCTGTAGGGTGTTGCCCGACCAGGGTGAATGACTCACCCTCCGCCTAACAATGACTGGAAACCTTGCCGCCAGCAAACGGAAGATCCGATGCGGGCCGAAGGTGAAGACTGGTTGTGCAACCTGCAGGTCAGTTCCCAATCCTCCCGCCGGCCCACTCCCTAGGAGCGATAATTTCCACGAGAGGTCGGTTCTGGGGCGGTTGTACTTACTTGCAAATAGAATAAGGAAAGTCAAATGTGATGAGAGCAAACCATCTTGCCGAAAATGTGTCGACTCTGGTCGGACTTGTGACGGCTACGAGTCTCCTTTTAGATTTATTACCAGTCAATCCATCGGCGGCGCTTATGCTAGTGGCAGTAACTTAGTCGCTAGGGCACCACTAATACGTCCCACTACAACCGAGATCAGCCCCCTGGACGTCGACCTCCTCAATCGTTACTTCTCAACCAAGACCATATTTGACGTGAAGCTGGGCTGCGACGAGGAAGCAAAGCAAGTGCTCCGAGCCAGCTTGACCTATCCACCGATACGGCACGCAGTCTCGTCTCTCAGAGTTCTTCGGCAACATCTCGAGATGTCCGCAGGCGTCCTAGAGTCTGTCGTGCGGCAGACCTCGAGCTATGACTATGGCCTCCAGCAATACTGTATGGCTCTGGCGGGTCTTGCGTCTAACCTGTCCTGTCCGGGCTCCAGTGGCTTAAATTTGGCATTAATTTGCTGCCAGATCTTCATCAGCATTGAGCAAGTCCGAGGGAACTACGCTGCTATGGCTCAGCATATCATTCAAGGACTCCAGATCATGCACGAGTACCGGGCGAGGCCAACATTGAGTGCGACAAATAAATTGGTTCCGGCACACTGTGACCAGCTACCTTTCCTAGATGTCTTCATCATCAAGCTGTTCGCTGCACCATGCAAGTTCGCGGATCCACCGGCGGCGACCGATATAAGCGAGATAACAATGCCTGCATGTTTGATCTCGCAGCAGCAACAGCCCGGCCAGTCTCGCGATCTCCGTGTGATTGCACCCAATATGCGGACAGAGCTTACAAGGATTGCAACATCAACGCTTGAATTCCTCGGCAAAGTGTCTCACGTCCAATCAGAAGGAAACGCTTTTCGGCTACTTTCCAGCAGAGCATCTTTGCTGACTTCCTTGGATTCGTGGCTCATTAACCTCGAACTCGTTCATATGGAGATGTCGCCGCCTGGCCCCGAGCTTCTTTCGGTTTCTTTCATGCGCTTGTTTCATCAGATACTGAAAGTCGTTCTCTTAAGGACATTGGACTCCTCGTCAAACCTTTATACTCAGCTACAAACCGAGAACGATCGATTGCAAGACATAGCTAGTATTGTGGGTGAGAGAGTAAAAGATTATAAATTTAGCAGTAGTACTAGAGGTAGTCAAGGACGGCAGTCCAAATCACGCTGATATTCATGGCGAATTTCCAAAGTCCTTAATGGGAATACCTGTTGAGAAACTGCCTCAGTTGGGAGTCTCTTATGAAGCGGATTGCATCAGCTATGGAGACTTTCCTAGTTGCCCCAGTCACTAAGCGTCTTGAACCTATATTTAGATACACGAGGAGTCGAGATCACTATGAAGTAGGAGAAATCGCATCTACCTATCGTGGCGTACATCCTAGAGCCGAAAGAACAAAACCTAGGCGGCTGTAAAAATGCAAATACAAAGTGTACCTACTGATACCTTTCAGCTTTTATATGGACTTTTGGAGACACTTTCCTTGCCGAGAATTAATTATTATCCAGCTTACGGAGCAATCAGCGCGGTCATTTCTGCCCGGTTGCTCGTCTCTTCTCCATGCAATTACCGGAAGATAGAAACACTCTGTCGCCGTGCCTCAGTGAATAAAATGTAATCTAATTTATCATGTTTGTCCATTTCTGCGGCTACAATACTATGGTAGGAAAATTGATCTTGCTGGGAGGGCGCCTGTCTGAGTGTAATATCTTGACCGACATGAAGCGATACTAGATCCTACGTGCTAGCCTATTGTAAGCTGTCTCTCCTGGAGAATCCCAATGACTCTAGGAAACTGTGCCGCAACGATCTCAAGGCAGGCTCATAAAACGCTGAAGTAAGGCAGGGTAGTTGCGCGTCCCCAGTCCTGTACCATGTTCCCAGTCCTCCACAGCTGCAAAACCGGCTAAATTACAGTTCGGGTTACTCGCATCCGTGATATCGGCGAACAATTCGGGATCTGCATACAAGACGGGGTTGATAAAACCAACTGCACTCTTGCCTGCTTCCTGCCGTTCTTTTATAAGCGTAGTGATTGCATCCCATGCTGGCGCCGACGGACTGGTGCCCATGAATCCTACCAATTGCGCTCCGGTGAATGTCCCATAGTTCACTCCATTTGCACTGACGTCTAGGAACCCGCGCCCGAGACGGTTATAGAAGCCTCTATTCTCCCCAAAATTGGTCGAGTTGGCATTCGTCGCATAAATTGGATAGCCAGGGTCGTGATTTGCAAACCAGTTCGCGGGCGCTTCTTTCTAGTAATCGGAGGCACTGAAAAAGGCACTAAAGCCACCTCCGCTGCTAAATGAATTTTCGCGACTATCTTCGGTCTGTTGCATTCCACTCTCTGTCGTTGCGCCTGGACTGATTCAGCTGGGTTGCTCCCACCGAAGTAGCAAAAGGGACAGTCTGACGGCCACTCAGATGTGAAGATTGCGCTCCCAAGGCTGCTGTCCTTTCTGGCAGATACGAATTGTGGCGCATTGTGTGGCAGAGTAGTGCCTGTGATACAACCCGAATTGGGATCGGCACTCCTTGCATAATCGGCTATCCCCCAATCTCCTGAGGCGATCGGGAAAGTTGTATCCTGAAGTGCAAGCTTCATATACTCGGCGCACTGACCTGAGCGTAATTGAAAGACGGGTTTAGAGTATCGTCATAGCCATAGCGTTCCCTTGGGAATTTCAGGACTGAATGTCGCCCAAGCATTGTCAAGGTCGGACTGGGCATAGAAATCTCCTGATTCGTACAGACTAACAGAATTGCCGGGCAGAGCGGTGTTGTGTGTCGGAATGCAGCACAAGCTCCTATAGCAGTCGACCGTCCACAATTGGTCACAAGGCACCGTGCTAGCATCTGATATTGCATTTGCCTCAACACCGTCGCGTAAAGGCTTGAATCGCGAGTAGCTGAAACGGACAAAGGGGGGGGGGAGCCAGATGGTCTCTCCTGAAAGTCCTCTTCTAGACATGTGGTGAGAACTTCTGACCTGGTATGATGTAGTCAATGCGCTCAGATAGCATCTGAGGTACATGATATTCGTCGCAGCCAAGTTTCAATACGTCGCTGTGTTCGTGCTCGTGGTACATCTCCTGGAAGAGTCTTTCGATCTCGCGGATTGGCAGCTTCACTGCTACCCACTCTTTGTTCTCGTAGTGTATGACCGTATCTGCCGCAATTCCGGATGCGATGAGCCAATCTTTAACACCTGTCACTGTTTCATCTGCTGGGGCAAAAAAGGTCGTGCACCTCTGCCGCAGAGAGGTGTTGGCCGTACTTTGGAGATTTGGGGGCTGGATATCTCCATTAAGCGCTCATAACCACGGTCTAGATTGGTCTGCCTTGGTCCAATGCGTATAGCTACGGTAGCAGCTGGATCTCTAGGGCTCCCACGTTTCCAGACGCCACGCTCTGTTGACTGCCTGATCTCATGAAGAACGTAACTGGACGAGGGAAGTGCAGTACTGAGGACAGGTAGGGCCAAAGGCCACCCAGCAGCCTTGAATGCGTGCAACATGGTTTGGCCGAACTTATATACTGGTGTTGTTGGTTCAATACTGGGATCCCATTCATGGGGCAAAACAAAGGGCTAAAACTGGTTCATACTGTTGGTCTGGTCTTCTCTGTGTATGGTGGAAAGCAGTCTAGGAGCTCCAGAGAGCTCTTAAATAGCTTCCATCTTGATCACGTGGTTGCTCCCCACGTGGCTCCCATGGAGCTTCCAGCTCCCATATCCACAGCGAGCGAGCGCTGCGAATCTACTGTTCCAACAGGTGTCAGATATCTTGAGTGCTGAACCTAGAGTTAATAACCTCCTGTGCTAAAGTGCATACTCCAAATAGCAATCCTAGGCCCCATCTAAATACAAATTTGTATATCTCAAGAGCAATCATACCGCCGGCATCGCAGCTGGCGTGACATACGCTGGCGAATATCCACGGCATGATCGCCACACAAGGAATGTTGCCCTGCAATTGTCAAATTCGGTTGCTTTGAGGACTGTGACAAGACCCCTTCCCGCAGTGATAACTTAGGAGCGTTGATAAGACGCGTCTCCGAGAAAAGCTAATTTGGAAAATGGGTTGCCAGTGATAAATCCCCAGAATCCTGGATGTCTAGAAAATTAATGTGATGCAACATTAGTAAGGCTAAGCTTTGTGTTCGCTGTATCGTTAAGGCAAGGCATACATCGACCCATGGCAGAAGATCTCTGCAGATGTGGCATCGCCAACGTCAGCGAAACTCTCGTGGAGGCTACCTGGAGCGGCAACTCAAGGATAGGAGGTGACAATAATATGTTTCCATAGCGCCGAAATGTAAGCCGGGATGTGAACGGAGCTGTAACGACGTCTGGAATTTCTTGGGAAGATGGCCTACGCCCGACTCGCACGAGTTGCTAGTGACCGAACGCCGGGATATTGAGCTATCTGCAGTGTTGGGTCTCATCTCGGTCAGCACACCAAGAAAGTCGATGCGTGGAGAAGGTGTGGTAAACGGGTTTTACATGGAGGAGATAAGGACGCTCGCAAAACTTTTAGCGTTCCTTAATGAAGGAATCCGAACGGCCCAGACTTTACCTATCGGGTCAAACGGCTAGAAGGAGAACGAAATGCCAAAAGATACCAGAGCTGGATTCTAGGTTACAACCTTCCAATCGCAGCGAAGGCCAATTTGCTTTCTAGAGCCCTCCAGCAGTTGTACAGTGCCAAGGACTAGGTTTGTATATCTCTTTTATCCCACCACAAAGACCTTGTGTCGCCTGTTTCGACGGTGTGCATAACTTACCCTTTATAGCGCATCAATTAGTTGTCGTGTTGGCACCACGAGCATCAACCCCAAGCAAGATAGAAGGTGATAGGACTTCGTCGTAGGCAGCATACAAATAATAACAGAAAGTTACCACGGCCCTACTCCAATCATCACATCGATTACCGACGTAAGGGGGGACACAGGACCCACACAACCGGCCCTCCGGCGGCCGCTCTAGCGCCGCTAACGAAAACGTCAGCATGCAATTGCAGACTCTGCTGATGATATCTCTGCATCTAGATCTACAATGAAGGCTATCGATCACATCGTCTCCCTGAAGAACAGCAGGGCAGCCCTCGTAATATCGTCTTGCTTACTTCGCACCCCCCTCGCAGCGGACTATCACCGACTTGAGCGCTAACCTAGAACCATTATCGCAACTGCCTCCACCCCTTGAGGCCGCAAACATCAACCCTGCTTCCAGGTTAAGAAATCGGCATTCTGGCGACACCAATGGCAGTGGTAGCGTTGTCCGCCCACAGGTTGTATGCTGCAGCTACGCCAGTACGTCCATATCTTCGAACCGGGAAGGAGCTGCTACATGTACGTGCTAACTCAACGGAAAGATTATCAATTACGAGTCTCGTATTCTTAAATTACTGTAAGTATATATCCCAAAGTTATGGCTTAACTTTAAAGGCTACTGGAGTTTATATAAAGACGATTTAGTCGCTAGAAATTAAAAGAGGAACTTTGCGCCGATAAGGGCGTTCGTTTAGGTGGAACTAATAATGGTTATTGAAGAGATTAGTAGCCTAGTATAGTATTAATTACCAAATATTTAACCGAGCTTAATGTAGGCTTTAGCTTAATCGAGCCCTGGAATAATCCGGTGGGTTGCCAAGTTAAAAAGAAAAGCTAGGCCGTTCATCCACCTTCTTTCTGCATAAACTCCAGGTATCCGTTCCTCCGTCCTACGTTACATGTTTCCATCTAAAGTATCTAATCTCTCATCATACGTTACATATATATTTCCGTAAATAAGTCATAAAGACCCGAAGTCGTAGCCTGGATTTTACAACCTCGATTTTCTCACACAACCTTTAACTAATAATAGCCCAGGCACGTTCGATTGTAACCTTACGGCAGATCAAGACATTTATTCATTTATTCTAATTTGCGCTCCTTCTAGGCCCTATCATTATGACCCCAAATGCCCGGCTCACTTTGGGTGATGAAAATGGCTACCTAACACCCGTAGATTTCCAAAAGATCTATGAGCTGAATCTATTTGGTTCGGAAGAATCTCGATCGGGCCAGGGCTCAACATTGGAGCAGACAGAACATATTCGGAAAGAGCTTGGAAATCTCTTCGCGGACCTTGGCGTTCGAACAGTTGTCGACATACCCTGCGGAGACTTCAACTGGATGCAACGCCTCGACTTATCAAACATTAAATATATCGGAGGCGACATTGTTGACAGCATGGTGGATAATAACAACAAGGTCTTCGGGGCTGAAAACATTCAATTCCGAGTGATGAACATACTATCAGACCCTTTACCGAAAGCAGACATTGTCCTCTGTCGCGATTGTCTCGTTCATATGAGACTAGATGACGGTATACGGGCCATAGACAATATCAAGAAAAGTGGGGCAGCATATATATTAGCCACGACGTTCCCAGCGCTATCTGAGAACACAGATGCTTTCAGATTCTGGCGACCGGTAAATTTGGAAAAGGCGCCATTTGATCTTGGTGCACCCATCATACTATTGAATGAGAAATGCACAGAAAATCTTCATGGCAAGGTCTGATTCATCTCCATGCGTTTCCATGAAGTGAGGGCGCGCTGACATGATAAAGTAGGGGTTTCCTGACAAAAGCCTCGGACTCTGGAAATTAGAGGATCTTTAACAACTAGTGTATTTAGAATCTTACGACACTAAAAAGTACTTGCCACTGCTAGCAATTGTAGCGGATTCAGGATACAGATGAGATTTCGCTTAGTTTAAAGTGTGATAGATATATATGTTCGAGAACATACACAAGGAAATCTTCTAAGAGGAAGAGGCAATTTTGACCGAGGCACTTCCTGCATCAATGTCCAATTTTCCCTAAATAACGCTGAAGCAGTAACCCGGGCTCCTATAGATCACCAAAGGAGGTCATCTCCCAAAATCATGGAGATTACCTTCATATTCATCAGAGTAGAAAGACTAAAGAAGGATGCAAGAGCAACCGAATTGCACTCTAACCCCCTCCCAAAAAAAAAAGTCAGGTTACCATAGGAATACAACATTGTTATCACGACCAAGATCTGTCCTTTCCGGCAACTTTTTTTATTTTAAAGGGAAGCCCAATGCGTAAGGCATTTCGAACTTAACTTAATATTGCCGTCACCCTAGGAATTTTGTTCTCATTTATCTGCCCTGTAAACTTCTATCCTTTGTCTTCGGCGCCGTCAGAATTGCCGTCCACCCGCGCCGCCCACCACATCGTGTAAAGATTATCTAGCCTATCACCCGACCTCTTCTCCACACCTTGATCCGAATTTCCCTCCACAGGCGCAAAATCTCCCATCTTGGAGAGTGCCCAGTTTACCCTTTGACCTTTTCTTTCCAGCGTTATCAGAATCTCCATCATCGGCCAAGAACACGGGCAGCGTATATAAAGTGTCCAACCTATCCTCCGATCTTTTCTGCATAACTCTATCCGAATCCCCTTATACCTTGTCGCGTGTAATTATGTAAAATATGTCCATTCTGTCCTTTAATCTCTCCTCTGTACCGTTGTCGGAACCCCCATACAGGGCCTCGGCCAAGGGCATCATCATGTACACAGTGTGTTAATTCTCTTGAAATTGCTTCTCCGCGACTTTGGCCGAATCTCCCTCCAATGGTACAGACAGGTCCATTATACAAAGAGTGTCTAGATCACTCTTCGACTTTTTCTCCGGAGCATCGTCACTATCGGCTTTCCTTGGCAGAGCTAATCCTACCACATATAGAGTGTCTAGCCTCTCCCTTGATATTTTCTCCACGGCATTGTCTGAATCCTCTTCCGCTATACCAGGGGTCGTAAGGTAAAGAGTGTTTGGATTATTATTTGATCTGCTCTTTGACCTCTTCTCCACAGCGCTGTTGGGATCAAATGGTACGGGATGAGTTATTGTGTATATATTGTTAAGCTGCCCTCTTTGAGCGAGGTATTGCTTTGAATTTGGAACAGGAAATCATTGCAACCCCATTGCTAGGGAAACAAACACGCAAAAGAACGAGGTTTGGAGCATTTTAATTCGGGGTGTGCGCAAGAAGGTGACCAAATTTTGGGCTCCTTACTATTAGTTCCGATCACTGCTCAAGCGGATAGGCCTTTATACTTCATAGCGGCCTGCGAAGGTTTAGGGGTAACCCCATTATTTCGCAATTAATAAGTGTCCTCCTTAAGCCTTGCTCTCTTGCTGCATTAGTGTATTTTTTTTTTTTAGAAAACTCAAGGCTAAAAGTTCCTTACTTACACCTGGATAATGCAAGAGTGGCTTACAGGACAAGCATAGTGGATTAACGTCATTGGCACAGCCATGATGGTTCCAGTGGCACGCAGCCTTGCCAGAGAAACTATTGGAGATTTTCTCAATTCATTCAGCCCTCGCCCCGCGGACACAGACTGAGCTGTAATGCCGTACCATGCAGTGTCCCGCTGAGCAATAGCGAGCTGGGGTGTATGACGAGCCCAGCCCCCAGTCTAGCACACTCTAGGCTCCTTCTACCTGACTGAGGTATGGGGTGCTTTTTATGAGGTAAATTCCTTGCCACTAGTTGAAGTTGGTCGAATATAGTAGAGGGCATTTTCAGCTCCGGAAATGCTTGGCCGGTCCTGACACCTTGGGCCACAACTTCACAATGCCCTCTACCAGCAATTATTAAGAGTTGCCACAGTCTGAGTTTGGGAATGATGCAAAGCACGAGACCAAGAGTACAGAGCCTCGAACCGACGGAGCTTATCATCTTATGTTGCATGTTGGAAGCAATTGTATTTGTAATAAGCTTTGCTCTGTTTGAATTCAAGGTATTCTCGGCTTTGCGGCCGGCCTATCCATCTTCGATGATGAATTTAGTTTACATTACATTGATCAGACCATTGATATTACCCGGTAAACTATTATGAAAGAATAGACATTGCTCTCACGAAATATAATACTACCAAGGCCATCACGGAGAACGCAGACATGGAGGTCGAATCACCGGCAGCCATGAGATTCTGAGGAGAGTCACTAGACAGTATGGTGTTCTAAATTGCCTTCATATAAATAGTCGACATAACTAATCTCTACAGACCATGGGATAGTCACTGTGCCGACAGAGTGGGCACTGAAACTTGGTTTCTCCCCCACACTTCCACACCCCAAGAAAGCCAGGCATAGCGTATACCAAGTCGACTTTATTCACTCTTTCCATTGCCTAGTAAGCTGTGCAAGTTATATTTCCAAGTATCTATCGACAATATAACTGAAATGTTATTCCCAGCATCTTATTCGCAACCAACTACTGTCAGACCAATTTATTGATGATGTATGGGCGTTCGGAGAACCTCTCACGAAGAACCAAAGCCAAACTCACACACTTCATTATATCAACTTTATTCGGTAACAGTTGACTTGTCATGCGGATATCGCGCTGCAAGGGACGAATGATTTTCTCTATTATTCGAAGAATTCTGGTAATAATGCAGCGATCATGACTGCTTGAAGCGCTTGGTCCAAGAGCACAATTGGATATGTCATCACCGCTGGTTGATACAGCATTATAGCTCAACGCAGAAAGACAAGACCCAGATGTAAAAGCTCGGGAAGAGCATCATTTAAACAATTCCAGGTGTTTCAGCCATATCAAGTTTCTTATTTTCTGCGATCCTTCTTTTAAGAGACTGTAATTTATTCGATTCCACTCCCTCCTCCCTCTTCCTCTTTTTCCCTTTCCCTCTTAGACGTTGAGAGAACCCATTTTTAAACTACTATGTTTCCGCATCGACTGTCAAGTTCCGTTCTATCACTGCTATCCCAGTACCTAAACTTGACCCTCCACGCTCCGGAGAGGTTCTGTTCTCTTTAGGACTAATAGGACGAGAACAATAACCAATGCTACCTAACTTCTAATTTGAAATTTCTGACATAAACTGACGCAAGAAATGGTGTATTATTAAGATACAAAATAGTAATTTGAGGACTAATATCATTGCATAAAGGGCGGGAAACAATTTAATCTAGAATATAGAACACTATCCGGCGTTTTTCTTTGCATACATAATAATCGCAGGTGGACAGGTAAAAGCCTCACCTAATACCGTCCCTACACTTAAAGCTAACCTGTAGCATCAGTATTAATACCGCCAACAACAGGATCCATTATACCAACCTTTAATGTATTCCTTACCATATATTTATTCATCACAACCCATGTGACAGATCCGAACGGTCCCACAAAACGCAGTCGGCTGAACCTGCTCGGCCTCTCAGTGTCAGATACTAACGTTGTCACGGCGAGCACAGGGGTTAACGGTTACAGACTAGCGGAGAGTAAGCGCTGTATATTTGACTCAATATACTTCACCAACGAAGAAACGAAAGAGATAGAGCATCTTCGCTTTCACTTTGATCCCTAGATATGGCCTAGGTCTTTAACCAGTACGTGGTTCTGCGTGGGTAGAGGTTACCTGTGGGGGCTCCTCTTACTGCTGGCTGGCATGCTGGCCAGATTAGCTGATGTTTCTGCAACAGAGACTGATTGAGGACGGTTCGGGCTGTAGAGAATGGCGTGCTAGGATACCGCATTGGTCATTGGTCATATACACTAGATGAGGATTATGTAGCCCTCAGCACTTGATTCAGCCCCCAACACTCAGCCACCTACTAGTGGCTCCGCTGAAATGACTGCGCCAAACTAGTACGTTTTCTCATTTGTTCAGCCTTATAGGAGGATCAACATTTGGGCGCCTGCGGATCTCCACGTATCTAACCACATCTAGTATTTAGGAGTGACGGTGCCAGCCAGAAAAAGAGTCGTTGATGTTACTATCGCTATCAGCTTGGTAGCTATTAATAATACAAGTTATTACCTATTTAAAGATAGGAACTATGATCCTTTTTTGCCTTTTTATAAATTTCAACAGGTTTCTCTGTATATATCGTGTCGACACTTGAAAAAGATACAAAGTAATTATTCTTCGTTGAAAATAATCTCGAATAAATTGTATGCTATGTGGAAAATGTTAATGATATTAATGCGCAAAACTTACGTTGTGGCTGACACCGCCAATTCCTAAATAGGCAAGGTAGCTATCAGATGTGGTTAGATACGAAGCGATCCACACGGGCAATTTAACAAGTTCGGGAGCTCTACGGCGCCAGGAAACCGAAGTCGGAAATATACACGGTGACGCTAAAATGGAATCGTTTGAGAGTGGAAAGTCCCCCCTCCCGAGTCATATTCTGCACTAGTTTCAGCACGCGTTCTCCGGTCGTCTCCCTGACACCCCAACACTCGCCTTGATACTGCGGGACTGTGAATATTGCATCTGCAATTCGGTACGATGGCGTCGACATCGAAAACGACGCCGATAACTACGTCTACGACTGGATCGAAAAGCACAAGTACATACTCACCCATAACCATCACTTCATTCCACGCAAATCCTTTGACCGCGATATTTACGCCTCCTTCCGACTGCGTCGGCGTCCACCTCTCCGTGATCGACATCATCGACAAAGACCTGTCCTGCCTGCCTCCCAACTTCTCTCTCTCCTCCACCGAATACTTTTCCCCCGGTATCGCATGCCCATCCGGCTATGTCACGGCGTGCTCCGACACACAGGGCGTCAAGTCCATAACGACTGTAACCTGTTGTCCATACCGAAACGACATCACCCTGTCGTGTGTGAACCCGGCCAACTTGTATGGAATATGGGCGACTATGTTTTGCACGTGGATGGCACCCGCGGTGGGAACGACTGTGCTTGTCACGGCGTCGAGCGGTGGCACTACTAGCACGATTACTTCAACGATGAAAGGACCAGAGGGTATCAACGCCTATGGGGTCCGCATGGTCTATGAGAGTACAGACGTGGCCCTGGCGACTACTTCGACAAACAGTATGGCGCCGGGTACCAGCTCAACCAGCTTACCGAGTAGCGGCGAAACGGGGCTTTCAACGGGCGCGATAATCGCAATCGCAGTAGTCATCCCGCTCGTTGCCATTGCAGTGGCGATAGGGTGTTTTCTCTGGATGCGGAGGCGAAAGCGGCGGTACAACGCGGTGCAGAACACGATTGGCTCGCCCATTCCCGGCCCAAGCGAAAGATCCACGCCTTTCCAAGCGCACACAGAACTGAAGCCGCCAACATATGGAGGAGTTTACGATCCCGCCTACAGCACACACAGCTCGCGACCCGGAGCGGGCCAAAGAACGGAACACGGACATGGCAGGCCAGCGGAGCTAGGCGTCGACAACCCAGCGGTAGAGCTGCCTGCGACCTAGCGTAAGCGATAGGGAACCGCTGCATCATTCCGATAGCTCGCTATGGGCTTGCCATCATACTTGGAGGTGCTAGCAATTTAATACGTGCTGGCTCGCTGGAGTCCGAAGAATATTTCTATCCAAGCTGTACAGATGAGATCATTATGACAAAGAAACTTGGAGAGCATACAGAAAACACTGCCGGGAAGTTTGAACTAGGGAAAATGCAGTAGCATTCGTGATGTAATATATGAGTGGATGAGGACACGGTGATACTCCGATCGGCCTTGAAGTGAGTCAACTCGCCGGAGCTAATTGATCAGTATCCTAGCAACCACATATTGGCTCATGGTTGGCAGGGACAGCGTTGGATATGCCTGTTTCACCAAGCCTTGTTGCCCCGAATCCACGTCAATCATGTGGGTGGCACAAAGCCGCACAGGTCATAATGCAGGACCAGCTCGAACATATTTTGTGTGGATCAGTCGCTTATAAAGTTACATATTTCGCTATTCCGAACGCTTGTGTGACCTCAAATGTTCACATCTCTGACAGACAAGCGGGGTATCCCAAAAATTACCAGTCTGCGTAGATCTGCAATCTCCCGATGCAACGATGTGATCTTTATCCAAAGTCTTGCCGAATAAGGCCATGCTCCTTGTACTCAAACATCCTTCCCAACGTAGCCTAAAAAATGGCACATACATCCAACGATACCAGAAATACCTAGAGAAAGTACACCCGTCCGTGGAAAGGCCGAAATACTGCGATACAGCAGCATCTGTGTTCATACCTCGTCAATCGGATATATGCCCGGTTAGGTTACAATCGCCTCACGCATCTCGTGCGTAGACCATAGCCAAGTACTCACAACAGTGAAAGAAGAAGGGGGAAAATCATCATAACTGAAGCACTGGTATTCATCTGCTTCCTACCTCTCCTATTTGCTTTCGATGTGTGATAGTTTATTTATGCTATTTCACTGTTCGTTATTGCATCCTTACGTGCTGTGAAATCAAAAGCTGACACTGTACAGCATATAGCACCAGGCGACTTTCTTCCAAAAGCCGCACCTGCTACGGGCAACCAAGTTATCGGCTACGCGGTTAAGACCAATAGTAAACCTGTCAATATTAAAGTATCCAACAAGACACAAAGGCTAGCAGTATCAGCTCGCAATAGTGCTTTTCCCTTTCACCTTCTATAGGACCGGTTTCATCCTTACAAAGCTACACTGACCGAGCGATCGATAAATAGTCTCAGAAAACAACTCTGAAACTCTGACGATTATATAAACTAGTCACTTATGGAAGACTGTTCGGGTTTTAGCTCTACGATATCGATACTAATTAAGGATACGTCGTGGAGTTCATCCGTTAGTTCTCATAGGCTTCTAGGCTATAGGCTCTGAGCTTAGCATAAAACAACGATCAAATTTGCGAAAGGCAGGAAACTAATAGTACGGAGATAATGTTAAACGCTCTTGTCAAGATGTTTCTAGTGGCAGCCAAACCTTGGAATCCATGGCTTTAGGTGGGTCAACAACAGCATCCTGTCCAATCGAAGCACTCCAATGGCAATAGAGCGGCTCCGAATCATAGTTTAGGAGAGCAAAGAATCGCCATGTATTAATGCCTTCATTGATAAGCCGTAGCGCCATGCCCAATCAGTGGGCTGGCCAGTCAATTATCGTTCTTGCATATGCATCACTTCAGCTCTTTCAGGCCGAATCCTGCAGCCTTACGGTGGATCGGAGAACTCTCACGGGCCATCCCCCCTCCCCCGGGCAAGCGTAGGAATGGGCTACCAACGCAGCATACTAAGTCTTAGATAGTCGATATCCATGTGTTCGGTAGGCGAACTTAAAGGAGGTTCATTAGTGTCTACAGTCAAGCTGGTTACGCCGGGATATGAAAACGTATTGTTGGGCTAGAGCAACCTTTTACAGGTCTCGGAGTAAGAATTCCTTGTCTGAATTGAGCACATGGAGGCCATAGTGAAGCATCTGGGAGTGAAGCCACTTATTCAACACTCTTTGTTAAACTCTAGCTTACATTGGGCCCAATGGACCAGGTCGTCGTAGTTCGGCTCAAATATCTGCCGCTCAATCTTGTCGGGAGCCTCACGTTCAAGGCCCTCAGTGATCAGTTTGCCATAGTAGACGAAGCCCTGCGACCAACAGCGAGAGTGCGCGGGGGTTGAGGATCAGGGAGGCGACATTACTTGACTAGTGACATTTTGGTTCAGGGAGAAAGCAAACGGGCAAAATATTAGCGCTGCCTGGTCTAATATGTGACTTCTGAACCTCGTAAAGACATGTTTTGGCGTGTTAGCTCCACTAAATTAGAATCCAGGGACCAGGCAACTTCTTTACACTGTGCATTATATAACGTCAGCTGGCGGGGGTGGGTATAGTTAGCAGCCATAATTTATGCCATAAATGCCAAAGATTTCGCTCCGGAATTGTAAAGGCTGACTCAACGGTAAGGAGAGCGGAAGAAGATCGAGAAAACTACAGTAGATTTCACGAAGGCCACTCTTAGAATTAAAGCCACAGTCCGGTTTCCTGTTAAAACCTTTCACGCCGTTAGCCCTCCAGAGCTCTCACGCAGGCTCTGTGTAGGGGGACACCATGCACCTCCGCGGTCACATCCATGGAGTTTGGCGTGAAGACGCATTGCGGATTCTGAGATGTCGAGTTGGACTTGTCTGTGGGAGCATCACTGTTGTCACCGACATGCTGGGCCAAGTTGTGGACGAGGGGGTCGGCCATGGTGATTCGTTCGCCCATGCGCTCGCTGTCACGAGTCGCTCGAGCCAGCTCCTCTGGCACGTCCTGACCAATATACAGCGAGCCCCGCCGCCGACAGTGGGTGAAAGCTTGCCCCTGGACCGACAGGAACGAGCAGCGCACCCTTTCGGCACTTGCAGGCCCGGCAGCTGCGCGTGCCTTTGCGAATGTTCAGGCACCTCTCTGACGTATCTGGGGTTAGCGATAGAGCCTCGGCGGCTCGGTTAGCTTCAGCAGGTAGGTACGGGCTTTCGGCTGAAGAGCAACACGTTGGAAACGGTCCGCCGAGGTTTACTGGATTATGGTTTGGTCCAAGAAAAGCTTCGGCGGGACAGAACCCCCGAGTTGTGCTTCAGACAAAGCAGATAAGCATTTAACTCTACTCGGCGTAATAAGCCCTTGGAACCTAATTGAGGCGATTCTTGGCTCATATTCTAAAAGGAAATATACCTGACAAGTTCCCCTGTAGCGAATGGGTAGCGTAGGGCTTGTTTTGCTTGCTACGGAGATGTCGTTTTGGTTAGCCAGCATCTGGAGACACAGGAATTGGCTGCATTAACTATAGGTGAAATTTAGCTTAAAAGCAGTGCACGGAAAAAGAACCTCTGAGCTTTTTCTTTATACGTTCCTCTAAGCACTAGTTATACTTTTTTTTTTTTTTTTTTTTTTTTTAATTTTCTCTTGTAGCAACTAGCAGCTTTATAAAATTATTTAAGAAGGACGTGTCTACTTCTGCTTCAATTTTTTGCTGGCTGTAACATAATTCTTGAGCTAAAAAACAGTGCTGTTCCGCTCCAGCCTCTATCGATCTTCTGCTCTGCCGAGCTTTGGAGACACAACATCGGAGCTCAACTTACCCCACTAACTATATCCTTGGAGAATCTTGCCGCGCCAGCCAAGGTACGTTCTAGCCTGCAAGATTTGGCCCGGTCCCGATTCAGGTAACACAACATCGCAGCAGTTTCGTCATGGCGGCCCCGCCGCTGCAACGCGCAGCTCTCCGACTTAGTTTTTCACGAGCCGATCCCCGCCATAGAAGGCTCTTACAGGGTCACCGACGCGGGGCTTGGAGGGGCGGAAATGGCCACTTCGGGCGATGGCTCGTGTCCGCAGAAGGAAGGAGCAAAGACGTCGTGTCTGCATTTCCTTCCATCCGAGCTACACTAAACAAGCACCTGTACTGGTGCCACGCTCCTTCTCTGGTTTGCAAAACCCCGTCTAATTACGGATGTATACCAGGCTCGGCATTGCGACACGATAACCCTATCTACCCCTTCGCCTAGTGAACAAGCTTTACCTTTTCTCCCCAAACATTTGTGAACGGCGCACCATGGGCCGGGAAATAAAAACTATTGTAACTAACATATCCTACGGCGAGGGACCGCGGTGGCACGACGGCCGGCTATGGTTTGCCGACTTCTACACTCACCAGGTGCTCTCGGTCAGGGAGGACGGGGGAGACTTGCGCGTGGAAGCGGTAGTGCCAGAGCAGCCGTCCGGGCTCGGATGGCTTCCAGACGGCAGGTTGCTGGTGATTTCAAGTATGCAAGCCTTACGATCATAGCGTGGCGGCAAGCGGGCCTGTTGTCAGGCAAAGGCTGACTCCAACCACGCCTTGCAGTGCGCGACGCCAAGATCTTGCGCCGTGAGCCCTCTGGCGCCCTCGAAACCCATGCGGATCTCAGTGCCCACGTAGGCGGCCTGCTCAACGACATGTTGGTCGACCCTGCTGGACGGGCGTATGTCGGTAACTTCGGCTTCGACCTCATGCACGGCGCTCCCCTCGCGCCGACCGCGTTGCTCCTGGTTCAGCCCGATGGCCATGTGCTCGTCGCCACCGCCCCGGATCTGTGGTTCCCCAACGGTACCGTCCTTACCCCGGACGGCAAGACGCTCTTGGTCGCCGAGTCATTCGGCAACCGCATCAGTGCCTTCGGGGTGGACCTGCACTCCGGCGCACTGGGCCACCGCCGAGATTGGGCCACCTTTGGACCACCGCCGGCCGACCGCGAGCTCGCCAAGGTGCAACTAGCGGTAATGCCGGACGGGTGTTGTCTTGACAGCGAAGGATGCATATGGCTAGCAGACTCGGGGGGCCAGCGGCTCTTGCGGGTGCGCGAGGGGGGCGAGATCGTGGAGCAGATCGACATAGGTATGGGAGTATTCGCGTGTATGCTAGGCGGGGCAGACGGCCGGACACTGTTCGCGTGCTCGGCACCCGATTTTCACGAGGAGACACGCAGGAACGTCCGTGAGGCGAAGATCTTGGCTGTGCAAGTAGATGTCCCGCGGGCTGGTGCGCCGTGACAGCGGGAAGGTAACCGATAATAGGGAGGTGAGATTGTTCTAACTAGATATATATATATCATATACAGGGGTTCGAACAGCGCCATATAGTGGAAGAAAGAAAGCACTTCAAACCACTCGCAGCCGTGACCCCTAACAGCACAACTCATGCGCAACGATGAAGATTGTTCAAAATTGTGCCCGACGAATTCTGGAGCCCCATTACAGCTTTCGCGTGGCCCTCGGCTCGGGACTGGCTTGCTGGCGTACTCCACTATGACGCTCAGTGGTCTTCCTGATCCCCGCACCATCGGACAGCACTAGTAGATTCCCCAGGACCGTGGTTGGATATAAAAGCTGCAGCCAAGAACGCCCGCATCTAGTGGGGTGACAAAAGTCTTCTAAAATCGCGCCGTCTCAGTGCCCACCGACCGAAGCCATACTCGGTACGAATAATGATGCGAATATGAGGTAAATTGTCTTCTGCCCTCCTACCACAGAGTATTGGCCTCATGGGAGACGGGAAACACGTCTTTGAGCGAAAAAGGAGTCTGCCCTTCAGTAGTACCGCGAAAGGCTCTTCTTTTACTCTACTTCAGTGAACTATGCTAGGCTATCTGAGTAAAGTGTGGATGTGGCGGTGGTGGTTGTGAGGTATTGAATCTAGAGTGGGACTTCTGTTTGGGGACAATACCGGGGCAAGGGGGGTAGATACCTTCCTGGTTCATTCTAATAGACATCCAAGGTAGCAATAGTAAAGCACGTGGAAGAACAGCCGGGTAGGTGACCACGGCATGATTTCCCCGCTCCTGACACCTGCAGAGTTGTGATATAATGCACTGACGTACGCCACAAATAATGACCTATGTATATGTGACTGCAAGTCAGTTCGAACCGCCGAGGTAGGTGTGCGTTGGCAGATCTCTTGCTGTGCTCGGATCTTATTGGGATAGGAAGACTATCTCTGGCCTCTTGGCTGACTCCAATTTCAAGTTACAGAACCACGATGGCATCCGGTCCAACCACGCGCACAATCTATTCCGATGGCATTTATCACGGCCTGCCAACGCTTCCTGACTCGCAACAGGACTTGACTGCAATTGTGACTGGGGCAAACGGCATATCAGGGGCGCACATGGTAAGAACACGACATTTTCGAGCTATCGGCCGCGATGCAAGGTTGGAAGTATAACTAACACTTGCGATGTCCAGTTGCGAGTCATGTGCAGGCACCCGGAGCGCTGGACCAAGATATATGCCCTTTCTCGGCGACCACCTGCTACTGAACTGCCGTCCCAGGTAGTACATGTGCCTATGGACTTTCTCGATGCTCCCGAGAAAATCGCAGAAAATCTAATGAAGCAAGGCGTTAGCGCGGACTACGTCTTCTTTTTTGCCTACATCCAGCCGCCCCCCAAAGACGGCGGGACCATCTGGAGCGCGGCGGAAGAGCTCGTGAGAGTCAACAGTACGTACCTAAATCAAAGTGGGTCTCTATCCCTAACCCATCCGTGCTAACGAGCACATGCAGGATCTCTTCTCAACAACTTCCTGGAAGGCCTGGCCGGCGCCTTCATTATCCCTAAGCGGATCCTTCTGCAGCTTGGCACTAAATATTACGGCATGCATCTTGGGCCAACTTTCCTTCCTCAAGAGGAGACTCTCCCTCGCATTCTAACGCAGCCAAACTTTTATTATGCACAGGAAGACTGCCTGCGGGCCTTCTGTGAGAAGCATGGCTGCGAATGGAACACGACTCTGCCTTCTTGGATCGCGGGTGCGGTCCCTGATGCTGCCATGAACCTCGCCTATCCCCTTCTCTTGTATGCTACAATCCAAAGACGGCTCGGCAAGAGCCTCATCTACCCGGGGGACCTTACATGCTGGGAGAATGCCACTGTTGTGTCGTCGGCCCTCATGAACGCCTATCTCAGCGAGTGGGCGGTGCTCACAGGCGATGCTAAGAATGAGAGATTCAACGCTACAGATGACTCTCCATTTACCTGGTGCAGGTTCTGGCCCAAGTATGCCGCTCACTTCGACCTCCCCTGGGAGGGACCGCAGCAAGCCACCGAGGTGGATTTCCAGCAGATTCCCTTGGCAGCGCCTCCGCTGCCGCGCGGCTTCGGACCAGCGGTCAATTTGCGTTTCCGGTTCACACTGACCGAATGGGCCAAGAAGTCGGAGGTTGTCAATGCCTGGCGAGAGATTGCCGAAGAAGCTGGGTTACAGAACAAGGAGCTTGGAAACGTGGACCGTATATTCGGTTTTGCAGACGCGGCGCTCCTGACTCCCTGGCCCACGATCTACAGCAATACTAAGCTCCGGAAGAGCGGTTTCTTTGGGTTTGTGGACAGCGACGAGTCACTTCTGGAAGCATTTGACGAATTTATCGGGCTTGGGATGGCTCCTTCACGTTAGCGACATAGACACTTAAGAAGTCTGGATATATCTATTTGAAACTATGTTCAGAGTCCATGGCTAAGTAATCGGCTACAGCAACAAAGACGATATATAATTGCCTAGCTACTATTCCCTCTGTTTTGCTGATAGAAAAATAGGCTTGTTACATAGGGATTTGAAGTGCGGCCCATGCGTTCCCGCTGAAACCCCTTGTTAGGAAGAGATGTCTTTAAATAGAGGTGATAATTATTTTTATAGAATAATTATCGTAAGAGAGTAACGTAGTCCATAGGTGGGCCGATCATATATGTGGGCCGATCACTCATTATCACATACTAAATCGTGATTTTCTTAACAGCCTTTTACACGTAAATATAAAGGAATCTCTTTATAAATAAAGTTATAATCTATCCCAAGGTTCTTTATATATATATAATTTTCTTAAGAGTTTTAAAAAACCTTATTGTATAATAATTAAGGAGAAAAGAAAGAGTGGAGACATATATCTCCACTTTTCTTTTATTATATTTAAGAAAATTTTAGAAAATATTTTAAAACGATTATTTGATTTTATATTCTTATTAGAAAAGTAATACAAAGTTTTATGTTTTACTATAAAGAATTGGCGGCTTAAAGTTGGTAAGAAAATCACG
>MU270021.1:1006495-1322611 GCA_021432635.1 Thozetella sp. PMI_491 | reverse complement strand
CCCCCCCCCCCCCCTGCCTATTTGGATCTTTGTGCCCACATGCCCAAATGCGGGTTCTTCCGTCTCGGCCCTAGCGCAACAGGCCAAATCGTAAACGCGCATATACATTCCAACGCGCGTTCCCCACGCGTGCGCCGTAAGCCTCAGCGCACCGAGTCAACAGCAATGGTGCATCTTAGCCCCTAAGAGCGTTTAATCATTCTACCTCGCTTGGCATCCTCTCTGGAACCTACATACACCACTTTCCAATCTTTTACGCCATGTCTGGGTCGACCAAGGCTTTGAAGGCCGAGTTGCTGGCCGCCCTCAACGCGGTTCAGAAAACGGGCAGCTTCGCGGGCTTCGGCCCGCTCCCTAGTACCCGGTTCCCTGACCCAATTGTAGCACTCCAAGATGCAGAGCCCATTCCCCTCCCGCTGGATGAACCACATGCTCGCCAGCTAATTGCCCAGGCCCGCCAAGCCCCCTTCGGAAGAGGCGCCAAAACAATCGTGGATACCTCAGTCCGGAACACCTGGGAACTAGCTCCCAGTCAGTTTGAGATCCGGAGTCCTGTGTGGCACGATTTCATCAAGGACGTAACGCGGTCTCTTCAGAAACATCTTGGAGTCGCCGGTACCATTCATGCTGAACTGTACAAGATGCTCATCTACGAGAAGGGCGCCATGTTCAAAACACACACCGAGTGAGTCGTGGCCCGACGTGTGATGACCAGGAGCATAATGCTTACCAGATGCTTCCGTTTCAAGCTCAGAAAAGGCCCCGGGCATGTTCGCCACTTTAGTCTTGTGCCTTCCCTCTCCTCATCAGGGCGGTGATATTGTGGTCAAGCATGGCGGGCAAGAGAGGGTGTATAAGACGTCGGCGCACGACCAATCTTTTGCCTGCTGGTACTCAGACGTCTCCCATGAGGTGCTCCCGGTCCAGTCTGGGTATCGTTGGGTCTTGACGTACAATCTCGTTGTACCTCCCGCTATTGTTCGTCCTACAGCGTCTCTCGTGGACCAAGAGACGCGGCAGCTTCGTGCTGCGCTGCGAAAGTGGACCGCTGGCTCGAACAATTTCCCAACGCACTTCTACCACGGCCTTGAGTATGAGTACAGCGAAGCAAGCATTTCGCTCAAGATGCTCAAGGGTAGAGACTTCACCCAAGTCCAAGCTCTCCGCGAACTGTGCAAGGAGTTCCCCGTTGACATATTCCTCACTGTATTGGAAAAGATGGAAGTGCGTGACGGACAAGACGAGTATTATCAACATTCAAATTGGCATGATCGCTGGGACGACGAAGACGAAGACGAAGACGAAGATTCAGACGAGTCTGAGGCTGGGCCGGGCCGCCCGTTCGATGAAGCGGGCGAGCTCATAGAAGCCACCAACACTATTAAGAGTCTAGTGGACTTAGATGGCCGGCAACTTGTGGTCGATATGGATTTTGGGGTTCAAAATATGCTGGATGATGACTGTTTCGCCGACGAACCGGACGAGACAGAGAGTACCGGATTCACTGGTAATGAAGTAGGTTTGGTCGTGCTCGAAGCAGTCACCACGCTAACCACTGGCCGGTAGGGCATAACCGACACGCACTGGTACCTGAAGAGCGTACGTACCACCTCCCTCCGACTGAACTTATATTTAGTCACTGACAGCACGAGATAGGCTGTAGCTATTGTCCTCCGGAGCCATACCGTTCCTTATCTGTTAAGGGGCAGTGGACCTTCGCAGCGAGTGATTACCGACTCACTCTTGGATTACTTTTGCGAGTCGATGTCGGACCCTGCCTGCAAGTCCTCAAGAATAGATGGTTTGAAGCTGCTCGCTTCCAAAGTAGTCGACAAATCGACCATGTCCAAGATGTTGGTGGCCGCGATGGAGTCGCAACAATGGGATTTGCTCGAGCATATTGCCTCCCAAGCCAGAGGGGTTATTGGCCTCGACTTTTTTGCTTCGGCGAGGGATGCCATCGCAGGGGATAACGAAACGTTGTCTAAGGCGCGATCCGGGTATGCCGCACCGGCTCGTTGAACCTAGAATTCTACTGACTGCATCTAGGCTCACCCGAGCGATATCATCATTCGCTGAGCTTGGCGACCAGCTTGCTGCTGTCAACATACTGGCCCCCAGTGACGGGTCTACCCCTGACCACGTCTTGGTCTTTGCGAGGGATATCATTCGCGAGATCGTAGAGCAGAGTAAAGCCTCATCCTCCCTCCAACTAGCTGATGGCGAGCACCTTGCGAAGTCTACGCTAGCATATCTCGGCTCTCCTTTCTTCGTTGATACGTATGTCCTTTCCGCTGCTAATTGCGCTTAGACCTGGTACTGACGCGACTAGCCTTGTACCAATTGTCGAGTCCAAGAAGGAGAGCTCACCATTCGTCTTTGCTTTTCTGCGTGAATTCCACCGTCAGATACAGTCCGGAGAGTTCCCTGAGCCAGAGGCAATGATAATCTGGAACAAGATTGCCTCGCTCGGACTGAAGGAAATGGTGGTGTCGAGGCTTGTTGACGTAACCGCGATTGGCCCGCCCAACCCAAAGAGACAAAGACACCTAGAACCGCCAACTTCAATTACTGAATCGCCATTCGTGATAAACCCGGAGCTGTTGGCAGATGTGCTACGGCTTTTCTTAACCGCAGGCATCGAAAACGATCTTGTCGAGCTCTATACCGCCAAACTTACCGCCGACGCCAACACAATCCCTGGTCCGGCATTCCAGAACATCTGGCTTCCGCTCATGTACCTCATAATTCCGATTCTTGAATCTAATTCCATCCCGTTGACTACACCGCGGTACCAAAAGCTTTTCAGAGCCATGCTCACAGCCTACAAGGTCAACTTCATCGGTCGGCAGCCGGTAAAGGAAACAAATTTCAGCAGGGCTCCTGTGCCTGATTGTTGCAGCGATTGCCGAGCGCTAAACGTGTTTTTGCAAGATCCACGCCAAAAGGTCGAGCGTTTTACCATGGGGAAGACGCGGCGAAGGCATCTCGAGATGAAACTGTGGCAATGGCCATCCAACTTCCGGACAACCACGGACCAATCAGGCAGAACTTATACCTTGGTTGTGCAGAAAGTGAATGAAGCCAACGATCTCGAACGGAGAGAGTGGCAGGGAAGACGAACCCAAGCGGTCAAAATGCTGCGAAAGTTCGGACAGAACAAGCTGAAGGCGCTGCTCGGGGATTACTATAACAGACTCTATGACATGCAAGACCTAGAGGCAGTAGATGCCGCTACAGGGCCCGGTGTGGCCGGCACATCGCTCACGAGACCATTGGAGCCCGTCGCTCCGGGCCATACCAATCTCCCCGGGTTCCCACCGAGATCTCTTGGTGTAGAAATGAATGGGTCTCAGGATCTCCCACAACTTGCGGGAACGAAGAGGAGCGCCTCTTGGCATGAGATCATTGACTTGACAAATGACGACTGAAGCTCGCATTAGCATGCGAAGGGGCACAGGTTGTACGAGTTATAACTGTTTCATTACTTGGCGAGAAGAGTCGGAAATAATAGCCACCGGGTTTAGTCTAAAGATCTTGATGTTGTTGCCTCACTACCTCTACGTAGTTGACCAATCCATTACGCCGAAACAGACAGTGGCAGTCTAAATCAAATGCTCGCAATGTCCAGAAGTATGAATTGACCTATACTGATTTCAATAGCTAACGAATGTAAAAGTATAAAGTCCAACCATAACGTCCCATCATAGCTCGCTAATCCTGGCTACTTCGCCTCTTCAATCTCGCCTCGGTTCTCCCTCATTGCTGCCAAGAATTGGTCCTTTCTCTGTATTTTCAGGTTAACACAACATGTCGCACGCCGATCCTTCTGGGGGTTATTTCACTCACAGCGTTGGCCAACAGCTTCACCTCCTTTCTAGCCCTAGTTGCGAGGTCGCCAACCTCAGTAATCCTTTTGGCACGCTCCTCGCGAGATAGCTCTGACGCATCGGGAAGGCTAAGTCTATCAATTTTGCTAACGCCTGGCATGATGTGTTTGGTCGACACTTCAACATAGGTATTGGCCATGGTCTGGGCAACTAGGTAGTGACCTTTCAGCTCCAGGGCCTTGAGTCGGAGTTGCTAGAGTGGTAGAGAGAGTAAGCACCATGAAGATCCGGGGTATTTCTAGCCCTGCAGCTGCGAAACGGGAGGTAAAGACAAACCTCAAGCTTCCTCTTCTTCACCTTCTCCTTCTTCTCGCGATCGGCTTCGGACGATTGAGCCTTTGCTAGATCACCTAAGGCCTTGGTAGTCTTGGCTGTCTGATTGAACGGATCCACCCTGTTTTTGTCGATGTCCTCGATGTATATCTGCATTTGGGTGAAGAATTCCGTGAGCTTATCAATCTTGTCGCAAAACAATTGCAGATGTCGGACACATTCCCCCACGATCTCTTTGACTTGGGACTAAATACAAGACACGTTAGCAGCCTCGTTGAGCAAACTTTGTGGCGACAGCGTACCATAGTAGCCTGCGAAGTGAGAAGTTTCTGCAAATCAAGTTGCATCGCATTGAACTCCTCATTGGCCTTCATCTCCTCCTCGAGCCGCTGGTTAAGCATAGTCTCTGCGTCGAAGAGAGACTGCTGCGCTACGCGAAATCTCTCGTAACGGATTTCAGCTCGTGACATCTCTGCGAAATCCGTTAGCACATTCCGCCAAGTGATGAAAGCTGTATATAATCATTCTACATACTCGTAGTTCGGAGCCTTTGCTCCTTGCGCTAGAAGAACTGTTAGTTACCTCAGGAAGGAAACCGCAGTGGTTTGTACGTGCCTCTTTTTTCTCTAGCTCCTTTTTCTTCGCTTGGTCCAGTCCGTCACGGTAGATGTCTCCGAGTGCGCTCTGGGCCTCCATAATCCTTTCGCGCCATTCTTTCGCGGAACTCGACACCAGCTCCTTGGAATTTACATTCACAGACCTCTCATCACGAACAATTTCGCGGATTGTAGCAGCAACCTGACCTGTTAGCGCTGTTGCATCCATATATTGGTCTTGAAAAACTCACATCTTCAGTCGGTTTCAAAACTTGGCGAACAGTCCTAGCTACCTTCGACTGCTCGCGGGAGAACTGGTGCTTGATCTCCGCTACGTGGCTCTGAAAGTACCTGACGGCAAATTTGGGCTCCATTCGCCCGGCCAGGCGCTCCCAGTCTACGCCCCGTGTTTCATCCGGGCCGCGAGTCAAGAGATCGGCGAGAGCGTTGATAGGGTCAAGCAGTCGTCCTGCAAAGGCATAGCCAGCGTCCTGCGCACTCATGGGATCATGAGGATCAGGCGTGTAGTGCTGCTGATTCTCGTCCGACTTTCCCCAGCTGAGGTTGAAGTCAAACCCAGAGAAAGGGCTAGCAAGGGCCTTGAAAGTACTGATAATCGCTTCGCCGGCGGTGGCACCCAGGTCCGTCATAACGCCTGAGATCGTCAGCAACAGCTCGCTGTTGGAAGCCGTGCACAAACCTCTGTTTTGGGATTTTCTAGCGCCGTTAAATTCGTCCTGACGGCTGGATAGAATCTGGCGATAGTGAGTGGTCTGAGCTTTGACATCTTTGACGCGCTCCTTCTTCAGGTTAATTGAAAGCTGCTTGTCGGCGATTTGCCCTGTGAGATCCGTCTGGTTCCGCCCCAGGGTTTCTAGACCAGCTGTTAGTAACAGCTATCGATAGGGGAGATCTGAAAGGCAACACACGGTCTTGATCCTGGCAAGCTTTATGTATATCATTGGCAAATTTGCTCCAGGCATCCACCTTCTCTTTGATCGCCTTGGTATCCGCGACGCAGTCACTCGAGACTCTCTTCAGGGCAGCCAGTTGCTCAGGAAGATCGAGCTCGGCGAGATCTTCATCCTCGACGGCCTCGATGATCATGTCAATCTGCCAAAGGACCGGTGTCAGCATCCCATGCATTCAATAACGTCTAGAGTTCTGGCCAGGCATACCGTTCCATCAGGCTCGCAAACCGCTTGCGCAACCATGGAAACCTTCTTCATTCTAGACTCGGCATCTCGAAACGATTTTCGACCTAAGTCGGAGCAATGGACTAAGTTGGCCTTCAACGACTTGTAGCTAGCGTGGAGAGGTGCTGGTTAGCTTCACAAGTTATTTGTATTTGAGTAGACTCGCTTACGGCAAACCGGCACTGTCAGGAAAGACTAGGGATGCAGCCAGCGGATCTGAGGCAAGGACAAAGCACTGCCCAAGGCGACCCAGAGCATCCGGAGCGGCACCGAGCATGCCACCCCAATTGCTCTGGCCAAGCTTCAAAAGCTCCTGGGCGACCGAGTTGACAAACAGCTCTGCTCCAGCTGAGGTCCGAACCAGCTTGATAAGCTGCTGGTTCTCGATGGGCTCGTTAGGCTCGAAGGACTCATCATCAGAGTTAATATCTTCGACATCAGCGACGGGATTTGGTTCAGCCTGGTGCTCCATATCATTCATTCGGCCGTTATCGCCTATCTTGGTGGTAGCTTCTGTCCTCTAATTATATAGGGTTACTTTATTTATTTTGTAACGAAGGCAAGCTGCGCCAAGTACTTGGGGTCGAGTCGTGGGAACTGGATCTCACTTATATCGCAGATCAGGTTTTGGGTAGGACCAGGCTGTGGAGCTCGAGAGCAGCAAAGGAGAGATACAAGAAGACTTACGGGTTCCCTCCCGTTTTGCGCCAAGGTGGACTGGGTCTAGAACGCCCGAATCACAGCCTTTGTGCAACGAAGCACATATTCACGTTCTCGAGGGAGCAATTTGCTTGGGTCAGATATTGCCGCTCCTTCGGCATCGGGTGAGGCTGAAAGTGGCTCGGCATTTACTGCGGCTCTTGTTCCCAGCTCGATTGCCTCAGAATTCCTGCATGGTGTGGGACGCTGGGCGGCTACTGGTAGAAAAGTGCATCTTGGGCTGACTAGAACTGTGTGGCTTGCTCTAATCCTCACAGCTGCTCAAAAAGCCAAGAAATAGTCAACGCCCAGCTGAAACAACTCTGTCATTTATCGAACAAGGTAGAAAAGGTCACCCGACTCGACTAAATCGGCATGTATAGGCTCTTGGATTACTAAGGCGGGACAGCATGGCACGAAGCACGTATAGATTCTACGGCAGCCTGATTTTGAAACTGTAAAGCAAGGAATCCTCCGCTATCAGATCTATTGAACCTTCTCAAGCACAAGTTATATGAACTGCTTTGCGCCGAAATGAGTTTAAGTGTCGAAGTCGACAAGATCCAAAAAGAGCTCACCGAGCTCCGGACGCGACTCGATGCGTTCGAAGCAAAGTCCAAGGTGACCATACAGTCTGACCATACTGAGATGTTGAACCAACTGCGCTCAAGCGTTGCAGCGGTCGAAGGCACAGCCCTTTACCTCGAGACCGGCACTAGTCGCCTCGCGGGCTATCTTGAGTACTCCACGCCGTCGTCCGACAAGAAGGCATCGAAAGCTATTGCCCAACGCCATCTGACCGACATGGATGGCAAATTTACCAGCTTGCGCAGTGCCGCAAGTGTGGGAATGGAGAACCTCCAGACAATCAAGAAATCATGCGACGATATCCATGAGGAGCTGGGTGTCATTCGCACCAAGCTTGCCTCACTGACTCAGCGCACTGAAGCTGCGCTGGGTGAAGCAAAGAAGACGCTTCAAAATAAGCGTTTGGAAGCACAGCAGGCAAAGACGTCACTGGAGAACTCCAAGGCGGAGCTAAGGGCGTTAGAGGCCAAGATGGAAAGCGAAAAGGAAGCCAGAAATGGCCTCCGAGTAGTAAGTGAAAACCACCAGGGAGGAGTCTATACTCTCATCTCTCAACTGCTAATTAGCACTGTGTAGGCTAGAGCTGCCAGCCTGGGCCTCAGCATCCTCTTTCCACCAATGCTCCTCGTTTCAGGCGGGCTGGAAGTTATGGCAGCGTGAGCAGACAGTCTCCCTTCCGCCGTGATCGCAACTTCGCTAACATGTTCATGTATGCAACAGCTCCTTCCGCGAAGATCGCAGAAATATCCAAAACCAGATAGACTCGACCACAACCCAGCAGTCGTCCCTGTCGTCCGAGATCGCCACCCTCGAGAGTCAAGCAACTTCTCTTCAGACAGCCATGAACAGCGCACAATCGCTGCGGGCTCGTACTGGGACCATCAAGTCGACCTCAGAAGGCATGAAGGTCCTGATCCGGGACAGGCTGGTCGAGTACCAAAGCTTGAAGGATAGCACAAACGATTTCGAGGCATGGACCAGTGATCTAAACAACCACACAGCCGTAATGAAAACAATCGGTCCCTCCACTCCTATGTTGCAGCGGACGACAAAGAAGATTATCGACACTCTTCTAGCACAGGAGCAGAGTGACATCAAGTCTATTTGTGGTAGCCTCCGACGGCTGGAGATTACTAGTAAATAGGGTAGCTACACATACCCCTCTTCATTGGTTATCTACTTTAATATCTGGCGGGAAAGAAGTAACAAGGTGAACGGTGCTTGGGAATTCTTCTGCTCAATTTGTACGTATCATATGTCGAGTTATGAAATCTACAACGTAAATTCGATGAAGTAAAAGCGTTGCGGTAAGTAGTCCATACAGATGCATATGTACGTGGTAGAAAGAGCGAGGACCAGTAAGTCGGTAGCCATTGGAGTCATGTAGCTAGCTGACAAAATGGAATCGTGAACGTACATATTGCTACATTACTATCAAGGAATGTGCCCAAGAGATTGTGAAAAGATGAAGAAAAAAACCATCTTGCCGCAGTTCTAACCACCAAGGCGTTGAACATCTCATGGGGCGATAGTCAAACCTTGGATGAAGCCTTATGCGCCAAGCCAAACAGCTAGGCCGGAGGAAGCCGAAACGAGCGGGGTGTTGGGGGTTGGGGGTCGAGACGTGCCTTTCTCCCCCTCACGGGGGTACTTACAGGCTCTATAATCTGTTAAACTGCGAAAGTTTTACAAGCTATTGAACTTGGTCACCGGAAACGGGATTTGTTAACTACCCCACGTGTTCTTCGCTACAGAGACAGGTCAGGGGAGAAACGCGACTGCGCCTATAAGCCCTGTCACCGCTGAAACCGGTGAAGTTGATCCAACGGCACAGAGGTGATTGCTACCATGTTGGCCTTCTCCTCGACGGCGGCTTGCGGGGGGCAGCTGCCGTGCAGCATGCAGATGCAGTCCAAAAGTTCCACGGCTTTCAGGGGTGCTGTGCCGCGCGGGCTTCCCTTCGGACGCGTAAAAAACGTGGCACAGGCGGGTCCGTCAGCAGGCCCGAGGGCGAGCTATTGGTAGCTACCAGGCGATACTTTAGCCATGACCTGGGTTCTAGAACCCCGCTGGGGACCCCTGGCGAGCTTCCATTTTGTTTTGGCCCAAAAGGGCTAACGAGCCGCCCAGGGTGTGGTGGAAGGGGTGAAGTGCTATGGCGGCGAAGGCGCAAACCACCTCTGATAGCACAGGAACCAGTCAATGGACGCCCGCGTCCAGGGGGCCTAATAGGGACTGGGCCACTCCAAGAGCGCCGAGGTCCCGCGCTAATACAGGCTTAGGATTCTCTCCGTTGCCAATCGATCCGGGATGGTCCGGTGCATTCGTATCTGACCTGCACTTATTATGATAACATATAAGAACCAAGGTCCAGCAAGACAGATACGATGCTACCCTGCATGAGAAGGGTGGGCAATAAAATCCTCCTCCTGCCTTGTCTCTGAGCGCACTCCGATCTGCAGCAAATCATCATGAAGCTCTGTTCCATCGTTTTCGCAGGCGTCGTCGCTCCTGCAGCTCATGGCTGCATCACCGCATCGCCACCATCGGCCTGCCGCCCGCTGAACAAGGGCACTTTCTCTGTCAATCAGTACCAGCTGTACCCCGAGAATGCCGACTGGGATACTAAGAGCTGCCTGGTGTACTTTGGGTTGGTACCTCTTGCCCTACAAACGCCTGCCCCTATATGTCTGCTAACAGAGCTCAGGGCTCTCTTTAACGCCAGTGTGGCAGTCCTCGACCCATATGAGAATAAGATTGTCGACATTCTTACTTTCCCCAATGTCACCCATAACCCCGATCAGCACATCGGCGGCGTCGCAGCCGACCCGTACTCTGGCCTACTCACTGTCCTGACCGATGCCGCCGCCGCCTTCGACACTGGTGGTGTCGATATCTCCGGCAACAACTTGCTGTACAAGATGGACCCCGCAAAGAAGACGATTCTATGGACCGCCAACCTCACAGCAGCGACTGGAGGCAAGTACGGCGGCTTCCAAGACATCGAGCACGACTCGCGTGGCAACACGTATGTCGTCGGCTCCTGGCCCACCAGCATCCTGCGGGTGGACAAGAATGGCAACGTCACTCCGTGGTATGTCCCTGCGGGCCTGCCCACCACCCAGTTTGGCCTCGCCGGCCTCGCCGCCGTCTTTGGCACCGACATTCTGCTGGCCAACGACAATGCCTCCGGCGAGCTGTATCGCTTCGACATGAGCCAGGCGCAAGGGACGCCGACCCTAGTCCCGCGGACGCCGTCGAACACCACAATGGGGACGACGGACGCAATCTACCTGCCGCCACGCTATGGCGGCACCGTCATGCTGGCCGCTGCCGACCTGGACGGCACACTGGTGCTTCGCAGCACGGACCAGTGGAAGACGGCCCAGCAGTTCAGCCACATCTCCGACAACGTCACGGCCGCCCAGGGCGGCTTCGTGCCATCTAACATCGAGATTGCGGGTACCGTGTATTCGGTCCAAGAGTTCTTCTCCGACGGAGTTAATCCCGCGATTCCGAGCCCCGGGAACCGGACAGAATTTCCCTTGGTGGACATCACGGCCGAGGTTAACGCGCTGATCTCTGCGTGATGGCGGCGCATGACTCGCACACTGGCCGTTTCTGTAAACTTTAAAATGACGGCTTGGCGCGGTTTAGATGGCGGTAGACGGCTGGAGCCGGCCGGGGAGCGGTTAATGTAGTGCCTGTACGGCTAATGATGGGAACCCTCCCGCTGGAACTTCTGGGCTTGTGGAATTGGTCGGGATAATAGCACAGTATGTTTATAAAAGTCTACAGGCGCCGGAACTGTCATTGAATTATGCGTCCCAAGAGGCCATCTGCCGTGAACCAAAGCCGTGTGATATCTGTGCCAATTGTTGCAACCTGTTGGTTCCTCGCTTCCCATGCTCGCTACCGTACCTCTTGCACTGGCCAATAGATGTATGCATGCTGTTATCTGCTCGAATTATATGCGGCTCAATTGTCCATTGTAGCCGAAGCGGCCGTTAAGTCATGTTTGTCGAGGACAATTGCAGGATAAATATTATACAGGAGCTCTCCAAGATAGCCCTAGCGGGCTTCGACCAGCGCGGAGCTGCTCTGGTACAAGCTTGTGTGAACTGATCTTCCTCGACCATTATAGAAATTCCAGGACGACTTGAATTGAAGCCTAGACCGTGACCATCTCGTAAGACATGAGCTCATCGTCGCTGTGCGTTTTGTGGCCGCTTTGCAGCGTGAACTCGCGGGTGTGTGCAATGCCTCCTCCTGCGCCCGCGGCGTGAATGATGCTCCTCTCGCTGCTTCTATCGCTCTTGGGCGTATTCCCGATGGGTACAGTGCGTTGCGACCGAGTCGGTCGAGCCATTCTCCCTGTCGCATCAGCGGAGTTATGGTCGCCATGATTGTAGTACCCACGTCGCGATCCTAGGCCGGCAATGAGGCTGCGGAGTACAGGGATGGAGGCGGCAATGATGGTGATATTGGCTTCGGCTGTGCCCCAGATGATGGGTGATACAAGAGCATCTGTAGAGCCACACTTGGTTAGCAAACTGTGTTTGTGGGCCGACTTGGCAAAACTTAAAAACACTTACAAGAAGAATCCGGGTCTGAGAAGGTATAAATCTGGTACGCTTTTACCGCCGCCGTGATTCCGCCGCTGCGAAGCATCAGCCACGATTCTCCGTGTAGGGGCGTTGCACCTTGTGCTTACAAGACTCCCATGCTCATAGCTACGGCAACGCCAATCTTCTCCTTGAGCTTCATCTGGAGATTCCAAACTATCACGGTCGGAAGGAGGGCAAGGACGAGATCCATGAAAGCCGAATAGCCTAATGCGGTTTGCATACTTAGAACTGATGGAAGAATTTTAGAACTGTAGCGGCCTAACTTACTGGCGACGAACAATGAATAGGTTTCATATGTGTTGACGTCGGAACAAGTGCCATCGATACTGTTGTCCCAGAGCTTTGGGATGGGGCTGCAGCGAAACCACGAGTACAGAATGTTGGCGAAATACAGCGAGTTAACGCTGACGATAATGAACCATACGAGGTACTTCAGGTAGGAGTTGACGATTCGCAGCAGAGTGACAGCAAACGACGTCTTGCTGAGGCTCGAGGCCCCCATAGCGAAGATGATGGTGACATTCCCGAGAAACACCTGCATCGTGATTTGCTCCCCGGTAAGCGTCCCGATATGCTTGCCCAAGCCATACGGAATGGACGCGGACTCGAGAGAGATGGCGGCGAGTGTGCACACCTCGGTCAAGGTTAGCTACACAAAAGGGGGCTACTACAGGGAAACGAGTACACACCCAAGACGCAATGAGAATATTGTCGTCCCACCAAAACCTGTGCAGTTTGATCCATTTGCAGTACAGCCGAAGACCCAGAAAGATCCCAGAAAGCGTAGCGAACATCCAGATGAGCCCGAGAGTCAAAGGGCCTTTGTCGTCTGCCATGCTGCCGGCTGAGTTGCGATCAGCGCCTTGGTAGGCCAAGAGAACGAGAGGTCCTCGGGCGGAACCCGGGGTTTCGAGGAGGACTTGGTCAGAGGAAGGGAGGATCGACAGGCTATCAGAATCTGGGTAGAGAAGCGAAACGATGTCGCTCTTATGTCGACCGTGTAAGCCAGATGCGGTAGTCCCTGTGGCCGCCGCGATTACCTACATAATCTGAAGCGCCTCATGGTCAGCCCGCTTCCGCCCCTCCATGTAGGTCGCGGATGCACGAAGGACAGCCGTCCGCGACCTCGTTGACCGGTTTGGTTGCCCGCACAGACACCGTGTTGCATGATGGCTGGTTTTCGTGGCGATAACACCCCCCAGGGCCAGACGTGCCTGTCGATTTGCGCTATCCTAAACAGGACAAGCAGCTGGGAGGCGCTTCTGACAGCTAACTACGCCTAGTGGCCGGGCTTACTTTCGATCCCTGTGGTGCTGCGGCACGGTTGACACCTGATGTGTTTGGTGCCAAGTCCCCTCAATCGACTCTCAGCTGTGGTCCTATGAAAACGGGAGCATGACGATAATAGATGCATTCCCTTTTCTTCCTGTCTGTTCGCATAGAAGTTCCTGGCACTCTCCACAGCCCTCGATTGTAAAGTGAAGCCTCGGCAGAGAAGTGCGGCTCCAGGAGAGATGTGCGCTGCGTGTCATGGCGGCCGTCAAGCAAGGGTTTGCGGCGATTTGTGGTATTTGCAAGGTCATTGCGGTTGGGTTCGGGCATGCCGCAATGAACCAGAAACAAGGTTTCATGGTTCATGATGATATCTGAGCAGAGGGAGCCAGGGCCGGGTTTCAGGCGATCCAATGGAGTTGGCAGTGGTACCCCTGTGGCCAAGGGTAGTAGCTAGTAGATACCACAGTCTAACGAGGCGCCGAACTTCGGTTAGCTTTGCCACCATCCGGCAGCCAAAGGGCCGACAAGGCGACAAGGGCAAGGGGACACCCCAAATGGAATGTCCCCGCGAACTCGAAATTCGCGGGGGTGATGCGGGGGGCTGGACAAAGAGCATCTGCCACGACTAGCGCAAGTTTGTTGTTAAAGCGAGAGTCTGATGACGGATTGTACGGAAGTAATCCCTGGAGTTCTACCTTCTTCTAAATCTGCCTAATAAAAGGGAGAGGAGAGATGTAACAAAAAGGGACCCAGCTGTGGAACAAGAGGACAAAAGTAGGACAAGAATCCAGGATCATACATTGTACGGTACAGCTCTCAGGGGTAACCACCGATCACGGCAAACAGTCTAGACTGTATGAAGGTAGCCATGGACGCTAGCGGCCTACTCTCCTGTGTGAACGTGTTAATAAGCAAAGATTCGAATGTCGGGCAGTTAAACGATCAAAATATCCCGCTAAGCGAGGGATCCGTCAGCGCTGGTCTGCCGAAAAGTCTCGCAAGCCGTTTCTAGAACAGGTCCTAGCATACACTTTATCCCTGTTTGATAGCAGTCTACAGAGCCCCTTCCGTCCGTGGGCAGCGAGGGGGTACCCCTGAATAAGAATAATAGTCCGGACGATACGTACCAACGGACCGGACGCAGGTGCATACCCCTCCAGCATTTATTCTCCTGAGCAGCCTAGCACCGCGGTGTACTACCGTTTGAACTTATCATCCCCAACCGGGGCCGGCTAGCGTAGCGTGACACCTTCCATTTCCTCGATCCAACGATAGAAAGCTCGACCAATACGGAACGGCGAAACGGAGCACAGGCTGCGCGCTAACCATTAACTGCTGCTGAGTATGTACGTGCTGAATACGACGGCATGACCTGGACAAGGGGCACGTACGTCGCTAGGAACAAACTGGTCTCTGAGAGTTGGTCAACACTGGCAGGGACTTGGACTTCAGGCGTTGCCATGTTGGCATAGGCTTGGACTGAGATAGACTGGCTTCATTCCAAGGGACTTTTGCCAAATAGTCGCCCGATAGGCCACTGAACGAGGAGGTCAAAGATCGAAACCGCCGTTTGCTAGGGGTACACTTGGCGCTCGACATGGATGGCTGTGAGTAAGCTCCCCAGAATTAGGTGGTCTCCGCTATCAGAGAAGATACATAACTAAGGTACGGTCTATCAATCAACGCCTTGTTATATGGTTCACACTCGTGGGATCGTTAGTTCCCTACCCACTCTGCCACGTGAGTGTGCAGTGATAGCCCTTCTCGCGGACAGCCTTTTTGCTGTGTTGGCCGGCGCTGAGCAAACCACCTCCACCCAACCCCAACAGCAGGTTTATCTAGCGATTTTTGGCCGCTCAGCTTTCGCTTCGGCACACTTGGCGCAGTGGTATACCACGTGCCTTGCTTGGGCCGGGGGACGGTTTTATCTTCCCCAAATTGTTGACTGTGGCTTGCCTCCGGCAGCCCTTTCAACGACACGTCGCCTGCCGTGCGTGTAAAATAAGTCGGGAGAGTCAGTTACCCACGGTGCTATCGTGAATAGGGCCTGGGTACTGCGGCGACGCTGTGTTTCAGCGCTGCCGTAGTGAAAGCTCCAGGTCCCGTGTTTCGGGGTCTGGAGCTTCCTGTCTTGTGATCTCTTGAGAACCTTTCTTTTTTTACTACATTATCTAAATGTAATATCGAAATCTGTTCGATGATAGTCATTCTTTCTGGCTATCGTAGTTGTCAGTTCGACTCGCCAGTAGAACAGCTTTTTTATTTACTTGAAAAAAATTCTTTTTTAACTCTCTACTTTTCGAGTCATTTTTAATTACCGAAGGAAAGATAAAACTGATGAAATCCCATTATCAAGCTAATTTGTTCGCGCTTCAAGTTGGGGATTGTGCGCTGTGAAAGTAAACAAAGGTGACGAAGAGGTAATGTGAAAATTGGCCCATCAGCTTCACAAACACCTAAACAACACTCCCGTAGAATCTGACACCCACCTTCTTCTCGGTGACCTACTATAATATCCGTCCATTCCTCGAGTCTCCTAAGATACACACAGATGGATGCATCTCTAATGACAACAGACTCCAAGGATTGCCCACGATGTCGTTCGGCAATATAGGATAGATCTCGACGAAATGCTCAACTCTACCACAGACTGACCTCCAAAGCCAGGTCAATTCTCACCTTCCCATAATTCTTGGATGCTGAAAACCTTACGGAACCGCGCCCAATCAGTTATACGCCTCATATAGCCACCAGATGGTGGCCAGTGACATCGGTAAAGGCTGGTGCTATGCGGTGGCTATTGATGATTGTGATCTAACTAATCTAGTAATGAATGTCAACAGAGAGATTTCCTCGGCTAGCGTTGGAGTAGCTCCGTTACGATAGTCTTGTAGCCTTCAACCGCCGTCTCCAGGTCTGAGACCGTCAGATGCTCATGGTCAGAGTGCGCAACCAAGATGGAACCCGGCCCGTAGAGATATCGTTTATGGTTGCCCAGGAGCCAGGGGATATCCGTCCCATAGTTGGCAATATACGTCTCGAACCCTTAATCAAGGTCAGTTTCACGAAGTCAGACTCACGAGATTCTCCGCTCACCGTCAATGTCATAGTCAATAGGCACCGGCCCCCTTCCGTAGGTGAATCCGATCTCGAGGTCCTCTATACCGGCGAGCGCCGTCGTGATCAAGTCCTGGAGCTCTTCGACCGTGCCAGCAGCGACCCTAATGCCTCCTGCTGCCGAGGCCGTCTCTGGAATGACATTGCTTGCGACGCCGCCCTGTACGAGGCCAATGTTCAGCGTTGTGTTACCGAACTGATGGCTCCAGGGCAGTTCCACACGCTGCAGGGCCGCGAGTCCTTGCACGAGAATGTCGATTGCATTCTTCCCTAGCTCGGGGTATCCCGAATGGCCAGCCTTTCCGTGAGCCGTCAACCGGAGGCCGAGCCCGCCCTTGTGACCCCTGGCAAGTTTGAGCTCGGTCGGTTCCCCGAAAACGACGGCCTCCCAGGACAGGCCGAGATCGTTCACGTCAGCCATCCCGCGCACGCTCCCCTCCTCGCCGATTACGAAGAGAAGCGCGACATCGCCCTCCCCGATGCTGCCCGCCGCGATCAGCTCCTCCACCGCGATGATCTGCGCCGCCACGCTGCCCTTGGCGTCCACCGAGCCGCGGCCCCAGAGTTCATCACCTCGGCGTTCGTACGGAAGAAAGGGCGGCACGGTGTCGATGTGCGACGTCACCAAGATTCGGGTCTCCCTCGTGCTGCCGAGGTAGGCTAGGATGTTTTGCTGGCCCTCTTCCAGGTACTGGGCGTAGACGGTGAAGCCCTTGTCTTGGAGATACTCCCTCAGAAACTCGGTCGCATCCCATTCGGTCCCTGTGATTGATGACTGCTCTACAAGGGCCTTGTGCAAGTCGACGAGGCCACTTACTGACGTCTGTTGAGCGAACGTGCTTGGCTTGGCTAGAGGCTGTTGACGCCCTTGCTCAAAGGTCACCCCCGCAGCCCACTGGGGGAGGGAGGAGAAAAGCGCTAGTTGGAGAGGAAGCTTCATATTGTGTAATCCCAGAACCACAATGCGACGAGGGAAGGTTTCTCGCGTTCCCGAGATCGGATGAACTGAGGGACGGCGACTTGCTTATCTATGTCTTGTGGGCATTCCCACTTATGCACCCCAAGCAGGCTTAGCACTAGATTATGGTATCTTAATCTCTCCGTGTCGCGCGATCTTTGGTGTGGGGGTGTCGGCGGCTAGGGCTCCAAGGTGGCGAGCAGATCTGCCCCAAAGTTAAAGAGGAGGCCTACTCAAGACAAAGGGGGCTACAGCTGGGTCAATATATCTACCGCGAGGCTTCGGTCTCCATTGTGGTGATCCAAGCTCGGAGACATGTCGCAGAATGCAGTCTGATGCCGCCATTGAACCTCCTGATAACGAGCTTGTTGCGACGACGCTAAGCCGTCATTTGACCACATGCATGCAAATCTGGCAAGGGACGAACCGACCCCGCAGCACTGGCTGATCGCCGCGATAACCGACCTCGTGTCGCCGCCCTGTATATGCATAGCTGACAGCATCGCAACCGGTAGCGAAGATGTAGAACAGAGAAATCTCCCAGTCCTTACCTTTCCGGCTGGTTTCCTCGGGCACCCTTGACTATATCCTGTCGCACGACTAACCTAGGGAGCTTGCATGCCTAAGCTCCCAGCGTCATCGGAACAGCATGCACGACAACCCCGTAGGCTTGAAGGAGGAATATAACTAGGTAAGCACTTTTACGAAAATTTGCTTACACCGGCGCACTTTATTAAGTATTGGCGAATAGACAGTGTCATTCGTGATCTCTGGCTTGGATAGCTTCCGAGCTTCGGATCTGGCCCCCATTGGGCACACTATCGACCCCTGATGCTGACATGTCTCGGTCGTTGACAATAGTATAGTTAACTATAACTAGTATACATCCTCCATTTCGTACTATAATAGATCTCACTACCGGTGTGGGTCCCTTGGACGTCGCAGCTATACTGATCATTCAATATTGCCTTGCTCAGTCTCCGTGGCCTGTTCAGCTGGCAGCCTGGCATGCTCTCTGCCGTGGAAATGCCCGAGCCACCTAGTTCTCAATCTATGATCAAGTCTATATTCAAAAGTGTCACACTAGTTGCCTACAAGTAGGCGTGAGAGGCCAGCGACCTTCCTGGCATCATACCTTTTTCTTCTCCGGCGCATAATACCGCATGCCATCTGTGACGTCGGCGACCAGCAAGCGCAGGGCGTCCTGGATCCACCGCACTCCATTTCGCCATGGCCCAATGCCCGCGGAGACGGGCAGGCGGTTGAATGCCGAGACGAGGTAGGTCGAGCTCTGGGGGAACACCGGCTTCTTTGGGAGAGTTTTCCGTACCTCTGGTTCGATGTACGGCGCGACCGATGTCGCCCCGGTGCGATCCATGTGCTTGATCACCTTGAGGAGCATGCGCGTCTTGACGTCCGCTCCCGCCGTCCAGGTCCCCGTGGTGTAGCCGGTGACAGCGCCGCAGTTGGGCATGCCCTCCAGCATCGTAGCGTTCCACACAAAGCGCTCGTTCCAGTTTTCGTGCGCGGGGACGCCGTCGACGAAGATCGGTATGCCAGCGAGGAACTGGATTAGAAGACCCGTTGCGGTGATGATCATATCGGCCTCCAGGAACTGGCCCGAGGACGTCCGTATCCCCGTCTCGGTTACAGTGTCAATCGTATCCGTCACTACGTCTGCGTTTTGGTGTAGTGCCTCGAAGAAATCACCGTCAGGACAGAAGCAGAGCCGCTGCTCGAAGACGTTGTAGCGCGGGGTGAAGTGCTTCTTGACGTCGAAGCCTCGAGGCAGCTGCATCGTCATGCCCTTGATAATCAGCCAATTCCCTGCGCGCGGGAAATTCTGCACGAAGAAGACAAACAGAGTCTCGACGAGAATGTTACGCCACCATGTCACGGCGGTGGCCCACGACAACGGCAGCCATCGTCGCATCGAGATGAGAAGATTGTCCTTGAGCGGCCGTGAGGCGACGTACGACGGGCTCCGCTGCAGCATCGTCACATGCGACGCCGTCTTGGCAAGACTGGGGAGCAGCGTGACGGCGGTAGCTCCTGAACCGATAATGACGACCCGCTTGCCCGCCCAGTCGACGCTCTTGTCCCAAAACTGAGGATGCACCACCTCGCCCCCAAAGTTCTCGATGCCCGGGATGTTGGCCGGCAGGGGCTTGTCGTAGTTGTAGTAGCCGCTGCAACTGATCATCCACCGCGCCTTGAACTCCTTCTGAACAACGGCCCCGCTCGGGTCGCTGGCTTCGGCCCGGATAGTCCACCGCTGCTCGGCCGTGCTCCAGCTGCACTCGGTCACGCGGTGCCGGAGCCGGATCTTCTGATCGATGCCCTGGGACACCGCCGCCTGCTCAAGATAGCTGCCAATTAGGTGTCCGTCGCCGATGGCCGTGTCATGCGGCCATGGGTGCCAGGTGAGGCCAAAAACGGCCATGGCGCTGTCGGAGCGGAACCCAGGGTAGTTCCAGAATGCCCAGGTGCCGCCGATGCGGTCGCGCGCCTCCAATATCGCATATCGATGCTGTGGGAGCTCACGCTGGAGAAGGTAGCCGGCGTTGATGCCGCTAAGACCGGCCCCGATAATGAGGACATCAAGTTCCAAGTCCGGGTCCTGACTTGAGGAAGCCATTTGGCTGTTGGGCGGGGAACGTATCCGGTGTGCAATTAATGTCGGGCCCTCCTTGAGCCGGCGAGTCGCCTTTACTATATTCGACAGATAAGGCAGTGCGAGCCGTCTCTTCCCTCTGGATCAAAGTTGAACAAATCAAGCCCGAGGAGAGGTCGAGCAGAACCGAGTTCACTAAATGGCCCTACGCGACTGTCTGTGCGGACGTGCAGCAGATGTCGGTTTGTCCCGAGGCACCTAGATTGCCATCTCCAACCAGCATGTGGTCGTCCAATGTTACGTGTCGTGGGGGGGGGGCGTATGCTACACCGACTCGGGGCGCTAGAGGGTTTTTTCCAGTGAAGGCACTGTCCCTAACCAAGCTTGGATGACGCGCTCGGGTTTCGGCCAATCACCAGTATCTGGCGGCATCTGAAACGACCGACTGGGACAGTTGGTTCACAGATAGTTCCGCATGGTTTTCCCCATTGGGACAGGGCCAAGTGCTGAAATGCCATGTCGTAGGAACGGGCGTCTTCCGCGAACCGAAGCCGTGGACCAAGCCAAATCCTGATAATGATAGAAAAGGCTGAGAAAAGTACAGGTGTGCGCCTCGGTCGCTTCCAAGGCGCCGGGCGCTGGGCGCTAGCCAGGGACCTATAGGAGTCTTAGATAGTACTGTACAGGACCATAATAAAAAAAAATGGACACGCCATTGCGACCAAAGAGGCATTAAACACGCAAATCCGCGCATCCTCCGCCCACCGGTACTGCACAACGGCCGCCGCGGACCGCGAGCAAGGGTGCTCGAGGACACGTAGAGACATGCGGTAGGCACCAACTTTTATGAGACGACTTCGACTTTGCCGGTCGTCGGCATCACCATGACTGTTGCTCAGGAGGGCTTAACCGAGTCGCATATAGATAAGATAGCCTCAGGTTCCCTAGCCTAGTACGACATACAGGAAGTAGTCCTCCCTGCTCTGCCACATTCACCTGATAGTCACGCCGGCTCTTATCCCGATGCCTGGTGACTTGGTATTTACTAGGAGAAGGATGTGTCCAGGTGGCCAATCGGAGTCTTGGCCGGCGGCTTGGCTGTCAATTAGAGTCCTTCTCAGCCGTTACCTTGCGAAATACATGGGCCGGCGCACTGTCCTTCTGCGATAGTGCGACTTGCAGAGGCGTAGAACCTCGGAATTTGTCCATGCCCATCAGTGCACCGCACCTGGCCTCCAGGTCCGCGCCAAGCTCTATCAGCTTCTTTACGAGCCCCAGAAGGCCGAGGTAAGGGCCGCTTTCTTCCAATTTGGCGGTCCCTAGCGCGCCTCCTCCGTGATCCAACGCACAGAGATGGAGGAGGGTGCCTCGCACGTATCCTAGGATTCTGCCAAACTCCGGACGAACGCCCAGTTCCAGGAGAGCCAGTGCAGCGGCATGTTTGCCCGTGATGCACGCTGCGACGAGGGGAGTGGTATCGTACCGACCGCCGCAGAAGTTCAGGTCGGCACCGATGCGGTGAAGTTCCAGCACGACCTCGCGCACTTCTATTTCTCGCGCCTGGTAAGACTGCATGGCGTGGTGCAGCGGTGGCGTGTCGTGCTGTCCGCCGTCATTCTCGAATCCAGGGCCGTGTTTTTCGTGCAGAAGTTTGATCACCACAGCAAGTCCGGCGGCGGCAGCTGACTGCATGGCGGTGACCTGGAAGGCGCTCGCCTCCGCCACGACTGGACTCGCCCCCCTCGCGATCAGTAGGCGTGCGGCGGAGGGGAGCTTCTGGCAGATGGCAAGATGCAATGGCCTCCACGGCGGATATGCAAACTCCACAGTCAATATTTGGCCGGGCGTCCGCCAATCCCAATTCCGAGGGTACAAGGTGCAAGGGCAGGCTCTGTGTGACGGAGCATCGATGTCTGCGCCGTGGTCGAGGAGCACGGGGACTAGCTCCTCGTGTCCTCGTTTCAAGGCCCAGTGCAGCGGGGTCATCGTCGCGACATGTCGACGAGGTTCCATCCGGTTGGGCCCAGCAGACCAAGTCCGGGGGTTTCCGGTAATGTTGAGGCGCCGATCATCGAAGTAGGGGCGGTAGCGAGGTAAGGGTCCGAATGCGTTGACTTCTGCGCCGCCGGCAAGGGCACGTATGAGAGTATCCCGTCTCCCGTAATATGCAGCCCAGAATAGGGCAAATGACGCGCCGAACTTTGCATCCTCTTCGTACATGACGCGGGAAGCTATCGCATGGAAGCGGCTGTTTGTCTGCGCCAGCTCGAACTGCGAGTGGGGGTCTAGCCAACCAACCACCTGCAATAGCAGCTCAACAGGAATGTCCAGTATCGTCGTCATTGATTTTACCGTCTCTGCTAAAAGGAGAGTATCTCATCGCACTGCTCTGGTTTGGGGTGTAGAAGTGTGCTGGTTTGGATTAAGACACACGGGAGCCGTCTTGTGATCATTTTAGAGAGGAAAATCAAGAGGGGAAGCTGCAGTCACCAACAAAGAGATCTTTGTCTCGACCTCGGCGGCACGGCTTCGCGCTACACGCGTATCGCGGATATATCCAGCGGCTTACCCCTTGGGGTAACGAGAACCATTCCCATTTCAGATAGGACGCTGCTAGCTAGACGCCTCCTACTCTGTGGTTGGGCGGTTGGAATACTGTACCAAGTCAACTGAATCGCGAAACCGACGCAAAGCCACATTGAAGGCAAAGCATACTAAATCATTAATATAATCATCTACTCAGAGTAAAATCAGTGTAGCAATTGGTTTAACGGTCCAGGTAGCGTACCTTATCCTCAGCTAGTTAGAAGGCCCAGTCAGCTTTCATTCGAGTATAGCCTATAGCCCGCCACCCTGAACAGGTGCAAGGATGTGACTCGGGGTGGTTCTGAATGAAGGGTATTTGTGGACTAAGTCTGTAAAAAGCACTCCGACATCTATAATGTTCTCTTTGCCACATAAATCACTTAGGCCGTGTTTGAGACAAGACTAGAACAAACGTTGGCAAACTTGGAACAGTGTGATTTAAGTCTCAGCTGCCCAGCAACGCCCAACACTGGGCCACACGAGTGGTACCGAGGTATTCTGCATTGTGTCTAATGTACATTGGCCCACGGTATCGGCAGCGTTCAATTGATAATCATCTTCAAGAATAACTTCCTAGTATATGATATTCTTGCAAAGATCAGCCGCTCGTAAAGTTGATTCACCCCACAACCCGGCCTAGTGCATCCATCGACCCACTTTGTCTCCTGATATATTCTTCTTGTCTTTGTTCGGGTCGGACATAGCCTAGCTTACTGGTCATCGTGGAATAGCAGCGGACATGGGACGTCCGCAACGAACATTTAGCCGGCTAGGACCTTCGCCGACTCACAACCCGATCCGGGCCAGACGGGGGTGGCAATCAAGCCTCAATCTCCCAGATATGGTACCCCAAAAGAAATAAGCTTTTCTATTAATAACCAAGGCATAATGGCTGGCTTCTTGAGACGGCATTGGAAGCCGGAAGCGAATGAACTCGAGTATGATTCTCATTACTTTTGCACCAGATATACCTTGGCCGTCCCGGGAACCTTGGAGCAAGTCATCACTTTCCGTCCCCACACAGGCGTTCTGGGTTCCCGGTAGAACTAACTGGAAAGCTGGCGGCTCCGTAGACCTGGGAGGCAGCAGGGTCAAAGGTACCTTGCAGCACGCCTTTACCCGGGTTCCAGACCCTTCAACGGTATGTAAGGTAGATACCACCACACGCCCGGAGTAGCTTGGCATTCTACCAAGCGGGATCGCGCCCTTGCATGGAGCTCATGTGCTTCAAATTGTGCACCTCGTACCACAGCTCGCCTGCATCGCCCTTGGCCCTTTCTACCCACCGGCTGGAGCTGAGAAGACGCACAGCACCTTGGGCCGAGTATGTCTAAATAAGACATCACGCGTTGCCGCCGATTGCAGAATCCAAAGCAACCACGCCTCTTATCTCGCGAGGATGTTTTTCACCACTTATTTCCTGGCTGCGCTACTTCTGGCGGCCGCGGCCATCCATGCGGCTCCCAATTGTCCACCGCTCGGGCCCGTCTTCGAAAGACCCACGGATCTAAGCCGGAGCCAGGCGATACGGGACGCCGTGGCAAATCTCACAAGCACCTTGACCGCCAGAGATGGCGACAATGCAACCACCGCGAACACTACGAGCTACAGCCTCCAGGTGTTTAGCATATCGTCAGAGAGACCAGTGTTCGAATGGTATCACACAGCTCCAACGGTCAGCACCCTGAATACCACCGGTGTTAAGAAAGTCGACCAGAATACTGTATATAGACTGGGAAGCCTCACCAAGATTTTCACGATCTATACCTGGCTGGCGCAAGATGGAGACAAACGATTCAATGAGCCCATCACCAAGTACATCCCAGAGCTCGCAGCAGTAGCAGACAAGGCGAAGAGTGATCCGTTAACCCATGTAGCATGGGATGATGTGACGATAGGATCTCTAGCCAGCCAGCTATCAGGTGCTGTGAGAGATTGTAAGTCAGAGTTGTCGCTCAGCAAGATTAGAGCCAGAGTCTGAGCAGAATGCTGACTTGTCGCAGACGCGTTGATGGGTGAGGTCAGCCAGGAATTTAACCAGTCCCGGTCGACAGAACTAGGGTTTCCACCTCTCAACAGCTCTGATTCTACCTTTCCCACCTGCGGCGAGTATCCGCTATGCAATAGGACTGGTAAGAACATCGCAGAGTTGACATTTTATACGCACCGCTAACCACTACACGACAGAATTCTTCAAGGGGCTTGTGCAGGTGTATCCTTCATATGCACCTTTCACGACCCCCGCATATACGAATACTGGATTCCAGATACTCTCCTACGCATTGGAGAGTATCAAAGGCAAGAGTTTCAAGAGTATGCTCCAGGAGAGTATTCTGCGCCCTCTAGGACTAAACCACACGTTCTACGATTCTGCACCCGAAGAAGACGGGATAATACCAGGAAACACAACTAAGACGTCGTGGCCCTTCCAGCTCGGTGACGAAAGCCCGTATGGTACCCCCGGCTCCTAGGTCAATAGTGTGGCGAAAGCTGACGAAGAAAGCAGAGCCGGCAACATGTACTCTTCCGTGGCGGACATTGCGGCGCTCGGACGCTCCATCATGAGCTCAAAGCTTCTGCCACTCACGGTGACGCAGCGTTGGCTCAAGCCAGCGGCCTTGACCTCGGAGCTTTTGGCGAGCGTGGGGTATCCGTGGGGCATCCGCCGGGTTGTCATACCAGAGGAAAACGGAAAGCGTGTTGTGGATGCTTACACCAAAGCCGGAAGAATCGGCTATTATACCTCCATCATGACTCTACTGCCAGACTACGGCATCGGCATCACAGTGCTGCTTGCGGGCCCCGAAGTCCCCGGGAACGCACACTTTACTCTTGCCGACATCCTAGGGACTCGGCTCCTTCCGGCTCTCGAGCAGGCGGCACGGGAGCAAGCCGAGGCTAAGTACGGGGGCATCTATCGCAGCGAGACGCTGAACTCGTCGCTCGAAATTCGGACGCAGCCGGACAGGCCGGGGCTCGGCATCTTCAACTGGGTAAGCAACGGTACAGACATGGAATACATCTCCATGGCACTGCAGGGGGGCTACCAGCCGGCCAATTCCACAGTACGGCTCTACCCGACTGGGCTGGAGTCTACAAAAGACGATGGGAGCAAGCGCATCTCGTTCAAGGCCACGTTCGAAGATCCATCAGCCCCGAGCCGCCCGAACGATATGTTCTCAACAGACTGCGGGACTTGGGTGGCGTTTACGGGTGTGACGTACGGGTCACAACCACTGGATGAGTTCATATTCAACATTGACAAGGACGGCAAGGTGCTAGGTGTCGAGTCACCAGCATTGAGGGTCACCTTGAAGAAAGGGGCTAAGTAAATAAGCCCCTTGAGCGTAGTTACGAACAGGGTCAAGCGCAGCAAGAGCTTTCTGCGCTGTCCTTGAAAATTAAAGGCAGAGATCGCGTCGATATTAATATGTTCATCTGAATCACGCGTAAACCCAAACTGTCAATTTGAAGAACAGAGTCTAGAACCACGAAGATCGCGGAGGTCGATCAACACGTGGTACCCCTGCCCAACCGCCAAGGTAGCCGCGGCACCCGGTGTCTGTAAAACTTAAACAGAATCGAAAGGCTTCTAGGCTATACATATACCTCTAAATGCAGGGTCTAAGATAGTGGAGGAGCCTGCGATGAAAGGGCGCTCCGTGTAATGGGCGAACTACGTTTCCGGAACCGTGGTACAAGAAAGTATAGCCGGGGCAGCCGTCGTGATGAGTTACAGCGCCACTTGTTGACAGTCGTTAGATGGGTGTGGCAGTGACACTCCAGGCCCAAATCGCCTGGGCTCAACTCACGAGGCGGCTTTTCGGCCCCATAATAGGTCCCTTGGGTATCTTGTAAAACGCCACTCCCGTCAGTGTCTGGGGTCTTGCTCGACTTCGTGAGTCGAACATGACCGCCTAGCAAGTCACGATGCAAGGAATTTGCGGCTTGTGTACCAAGGGCCTTGGCAGCATCAAGCGGCCTACCACTTACATAGCAGTGAGGGTAGGGTGGCGATGTTCAGAACATAGCAGCGCGAAGACCCATTCTTTCATCTGATACTGTCCACCGCCGTATAACACCATTGACTGTCCGAGTCATATCATATTAGATATGGCCTTCAATGAATGTCACCTTTCTCGGAGACACCGAATTTCGTATTCACTATCGGCGAACAGCCTTCAATGCGTGCCACTTTTGTCAAAGACATCGAGCCTCGTATTCACTATAGATGGCTTGAGGCCCTTAGAATACCTTCAGGTTCATATACAGCCCAAGCAGTTGGCTTGCTCCAATGATGGGCCACCTCCAGCCTCGTCTACCAGTCGTCTCGTTCCCCGACACTAGCCCTGCCATACGACCCCGGCTCTCGAGAACAATCAACATGGACGTCAAGAAAATAAGATCCTACAGCTGCTCGGAGGCCTCAACCGGGCTTGGAATTGCCGAAAAACATGATCCGGAGAGCACAGCAGAGTGGACTGGGAATCATCACGATATGGTTGCCACAAGGAGATTCAGTGCGATGGACCCCGCGACTTCTGCGCGTCTCGGCAACAGCCCTTTAGGAGAGAATGCACGGCAGGTGTTGCGAAGACTACAGGTGCCGTTCGATCCACGTGGCCGAAGGTCTAGTATGGTCCACAGCGTATTCTCGGACTTTATGCATGAGCCTGAGAGCCCTTCTGACAACATCGAGCTGGAGATGCTTCAAGGGCATGGAAATATTGAGTGCATCGAAACAAGCAAGCAGTCGATGGACTCGTCCCACTCTGGTTCCATCCGGAGACCAGCCGATCCTCCTTTTCATGTGTTCAGCAATGCCAAGAAGAAACGCTTGGTAGGCATTGTATCCCTTGCCGGGCTATTCTCGCCTCTCTCCAGTAATATTTACTTCCCGGCACTGTCCGCAATATCAGCAGTAAGTCGCTCATGACGTCTGCTTGCTCAATATCCATTTGGCTAACAAATCCAAGGACTTAAATGTTCACGTTGCACTCATCTCGCTCACTATCACAGTGTATATGGTGACACAAGGGCTCGCTCCGTCGTTCTGGGGCCCTCTGAGTGACACCAAAGGAAGACGCTTCACGTTCATCGGCACGTTCGTGGTCTACCTTGTCGCCAATATTGGCCTTGCTTTCAGCAGGGACCTGGCGTCGCTCATGGTGTTCCGTAGCATCCAAGCTGCGGGGAGTGCCGCAACTATAGCCATCGGTCCGAAACTACCCGTCCGTTTGCCTAAATGGCTATCGGGAAGCTGACTTGCTGCTACTAGGGGCTGGAGTCATTGGGGATATAACGACAGCAAAGGAACGTGGCGGATATATTGGTCGGTTTGGAGGTAGTAAGTGGACCTAACCGCTGATAAAATCTAGGAGCGGCGTAATGTTTAAAACTACTTCCCATGAGCTGACGCCAGCACAGTCAGAATGATGGGCCAATCCATCGGGCCAGTTCTTGGGGGGGTTATCACCGAACTCTTCGGATTCCGAGCCATCTTTTGGTTCCTCTTCGCGCTTGGGGCCACCACTCTTCTTCTGATTCTCTTCTTCTTGCCGGAGACCCTCAGGCGTGTGGCAGGTGACGGCAGCGTTCCTCTTCACGGAATTCATCGGCCGTGGATCTACTTCTTCTTCAAATCACACGGCCCAGCACCGATACAGCCTGATGCGCACGCTGCCCCGGCACCCCGGATCACGCTAGCATCCATCTTCTCGCCGCTGCGTTTCCTCTTCGAGAAGGACGTCTTTGTGACGCTCTTCTTTGGGGCGGTCGTTTACGCGGTTTGGAGCATGGTGACCTCCTCCACGACCTTCCTGTTCCAAAGCCGCTTCCACCTAACCGACATTGAAGTTGGCTTAGTCTTCCTCCCCAACGGGCTCGGCTGTGTGGCTGGAAGCCTCTTGACCGGCCGCCTCCTTGATCGGGACTACCGGATAGTGGAGGCTGAGTATCGTGCTCGCAAGCAACTTCCGCCAGGAGCGCGACTCGACAGGAAGGAGTTGGTAGATTTCCCCGTGGCGCGATGCCGCCTTCGATCCGCAGGATACCTTGCGGCCTTGTTTGCGAGCGCAGTTGGCGCATATGGATTCGTGGTCAGCAGCCGAGCACTGATCAAGGGTGCGCGCATGGCTATCTCGCTCTTCCTCCAGTTCATCATCGCCTACACTGCTACGGGCATCTTCACTCAGAACAGTGCTCTAGTGGTTGATTTGTATCCGGGCGCAAGTGCCAGTGCTACAGCGGTCAGCAACTTGATGCGCTGTAGCGTCGGCGCTGGTGGGGTCGCTCTGGTGCAATTCATCATTGACGGCATTGGAGCCGGAGCAACCTTCCTAATGCTGGGCTTAGTGACAGCAGCGCTGACGCCGCTGTTGTGGTTCGAGCTGGAGTGGGGGGACCAATGGAGACAGGAAAGAACAGCGAGATTGGACAGGGAGAGGGCAGCTCAGGAGACCGTCGATAGAGGGGAGATGGGGTGTAGGAGGACGGGCTAGTTGCTTCCCTTTATCTCTTTTGTAGTGGAGAATGCGGATCAAATGTCTAAGTCGGAATGAGACATCAATTGTTGCGGGGGTCGCAGAATTGGGTATTAGGAGGGATCGAGGCAGCTACGCGCCAAGAGCGGCTGGCAACAATTATGGGTTTCTTATTCCTTGCGCTATGCATCTAATGGTATCCGTGGGAAAACAGACCAACCAAGCTCGCTGGGTGCCAACCATGCACCGGAGCTTTTATAACTCTTCTCGCAACGCCGATGCCATGCCATGCCGTTCCCTGGCCAGCCACCCTTTTGCTGTCCGGGTTACTTACTATGTAAAGTGAAGATGAGTGAGATATGAGAGGAGATCTCTCAACGCAAGGGAGATTGTGTCTTCATCTGAACCCTCCTGACACCCAAGTACATACTCTTGGAGTCATATCGCTTGGTCGCTGGGTTGTACCACGCGGCGACATCGACAACGATTGTGGCTCGGGACGTCTCCAGCTCAACAAGACCAGAGACTAGAAAGCTACCGCGTGGGGGGTGTGGACGTGTCGGTTTGAACTTCTTTGCCCAAGTGCCCTTGAACGCGTCCCATGGTCCATTTCCGGTCAGGCTGCGGATCCGGTCGAGCGAGCTGAGGCGGTCCGTCGTGACCGCTTCGTGTGGCGAGTGAGAGACCACTGGCCGGTCTGTTCGTGTGGACGAGTTGCTGGCGGAGTGTCCTGGCGTCTTCTCCGCTTGTTGGTCTTCGGTCTGCGTTTTGCGGGCGACCATCTCTGCGGGGTCCTTGACCTCCTCGGGACGTCGAGTCGACTCCTCCCTGATCCGCTGTAGTGTCTTCTGAACACTAGAGCCCTGTGCCGGCAGCTGCTGATGCGCGCCCGGAGGCTGGGTGCCGGGTCCAAAGATGCTGGGTGCCTGCTTGACTTCCCATCCAAACATCTTCGCTACATCATTCGCGTTCTGCTTCATAAGAGTCGTAGTGAAGGCCATCGAGGCCCAGAGCAGCGGGGTCGGGTAGAGTATCCGCTGGGTCAAGGTTACAATGTTGGGGTCGACCTCTTGCCTCGCGAGCTTGATCTCGTCGTCGATGAGGATGCTAAAACGCCCGGCACATCAGCAGGAGGGAACTAGTCAAAGAAGATGGAAAACACATACCCAGCACGCTCAAACTCCGGGGGCGGCCGATACGGATAGTCAACATCCATCCACGATCTCCTGATCTTGAGGTCCTTGCCGAATCTCGCAGTAAGCATGGCGCTGGTGGACGCCACATTCAAGACAATGCCCGCGAGGTTCTGCCGTATACGCTGCTGGAACTCCTTGTCCTTGGACGCCTTGATGAACTCCTGCCATTCCGGGTCTTTGCCGGAATACGGAATAGGGTCGATTTGCTGTGTAGTAAAGGGTAGTGGGATGAAGAAGGGCTCTAGCTCCTCCTCGTCGTCGTCACGGTCATGGCCGTCGTCTTCGACATAGTCGTCAAGCGCCTTGAAGAGTGGTCCAAACACGACGGTTTCGTAGAGGCTAAAGAGGGAATAGCTGACGACGAAAACGGTCAAGGCACGCCTGCATGAAGGCGGTTAGTGCCATAAGAGATCCAGAGGGAGGAAACGGCTGGAGATGCAAATGGAGGGGGGGTGGAGGGAAAGGACCGCGTGAGGGCCGGCACTGATGGCAATGCGCATAGACCAAACAGCACCCTCAAGGAAGGCTTACTTTATCCTTCCTCCACGACTCAACTTCACGCGCTGGATAACTACGGGCTGGCCGCTGGCTACATGCGCAGGCGCCCTCCTCGACAGGAACGAACGGACGGGGCGGAGGAATTGCGACATGACTATCCGTGGAGCCTCGCCTCCCCGGCGCGCAGCCTTCTTGTCGTCGGCGTCTTCGGGCTGTGGACGCTGCCGAGGCGTGCCGAGTACTTAAGAGGTCGAAAAGAGCGGAAGATCCGGCGACGAGGCTGGGTTGTGTCGAGGATCCGAGGCCGTGTTCAGGCGATGGATGGGCGTGGATCGAGACCTGGTGACGATTCGATGAGATTCTTATCGGAAATTCGATAAGATGGCAGGCCCGCCTGGCCGGCTGCTTAGGTAATTGGCACAGTCGGACGAGGCGTAAGTACAAAGGCGAGTAAGTTACAGAGTCGAGGTCACCCGGACTGAGTTGGCTGCTCGGCTTGCTTGTAGGAACAGACTCGATGCGCATTAAAGAGGCAATTTTCGTTTCTTTAATAGCCTCCTCCATCGAACCATGCTTTTGCCCTGATGCCGTGTGCGAGGTGCGACAAGCGAATGGGGTTCTCGAGCCAGGGCCACTTCAGACGCCATAGGCGTAGCGAGAAAAAGCGGAGACTTGTTGCACTTTCCAGGTGCTCGGCAGCCCGCCTGCCTGCACGGGCCCCACAATGCACGAGCCCCAGACTCGCTGGCGAGAGGAAATCACTGGAGCTTCTGAGCGTCGTCATGCCTTCCAATTGATGACACTCCTTCCAGCTTCTACCCCCAGCTACAACAACCCTCCCATCGCCTCGAGCCTCCACCCGCGACCAATATGAGGCTCTCTGTCGGGGTTCCGCTCGCGCTGGCCGCCGTCGCCGCCAGCGCTTCGCAGGAGGTCGCTGATGTCTTCGTTCTCGATCGCCATTCCCAAAGCTCGGCCCGTGGTCCTCGGATACCCAAGGAAATAGCTCGCCATATCATGCTCCAGCGGGTACGGCTCCGTCCCGGGCATTCATGTTCCCCCTCTCTTTTGTGATCATCGGCTCCTAACTCTTCTACAGGCATCGACCGGCAGCCATGGCCATCTCGTGCACGACATCCCGAACACCATCGACGAGACTACCGCGATCGAGTACGTCAACTCGTACGGAAAGCGGCCCGCCCCGCTGTTCGACGAGGCACCTACCACGCCCTCCCAGCTCGTGGTTATTCTGGAGGGCGTAACGCCGGAGAACTCGGAGCCTTTGAGGGACATTCTCTCGCAGGCGCATCGCCAGCCCAGCTTCTCCGTCGCAGACCCGCCGTCGACTGCAGCCACCGCTCGCCTGATGGACGACTTCCGCGCCGCCGGCGTTTCTAACGATGCCCACTGCGACTTCGAGTCCGCGGTGAACCCCTTCGACAAGGCCTGTTGGCAAGGCACATCCGCTGTCGTCTGGTATGATGCTAAGAAGGTGAGGCGATGTCCGCTCTGGTGGGCTGGCTATGGGATATTAACCATACATCTGTAGAAGTCCGCGACCATCGATGCCGTGATCGATAACCTCGCGCGGCTTAACAAGTTTGTGGCAGAAGGCGACGTCGAAGCGATCTTGGTCCTTCTGCCCGAATCGACGCGGTCGTCACATCTCAACAGTTGGCACTCCGCCTTACACCATGGCTCCCCCGACCTTCGCCGCCGCGACTTCAAGGAGCATGTTATGACGGACGATACCTTCGAGGCTTCCTCTACCAAGACACCGAAGGCGGCCATGGCAGATACCCGCCCTATCGCCCACAAGATCCCCGCGTGCTTCACCACCCAAAAGGAGTGCACAAACCAGACCAACAGCTGCTCTGGCCACGGCGAGTGCGTAAACAAGTACGGGAACAAAACCGAGGCCAAGTGCTTCGTCTGCCACTGCCAGCAGACCGTCCGCAAGACGGATAGCAAGATCCGACCGGAGGAGATTGTTGAGTGGGGAGGTGCCATGTGCCAAAAGGAGGATATCAGCGCTGCCTTCTGGCTGATCGCGGGCTTCACCATCGTCGCCATGGGAGCCGTTGCCGGCGCGATCGGCCTTCTCTTCAACATGGGCCAGGAGAAGCTGCCTGGCGTGATCGGTGCAGGCGTCAACCGATCGAAGTAATGGAGGCGTGCTCCCTTGGAGGAGTCACTCCAGCGGTGGTGCAAACGTGGAAGTTGTCTTCGGGAGCTTGTTCACAATGAGGCATAGACGTTCCCGAAACCAGCGAACAATAAGACCCGCGAGACACTGCCAACTCGCAGGGCATTGCATGGATTAAACAGAGCAGGGGTGGGGTTGCTGTACCATATGGGTATTGTATCGCTACGTGGCGTCGGTTTGGCAGGCTCGTCTTACAAATAGCCAGTACTTTTTGGGTCCTGCGATATTGAAATAAACAATTTCATCTGTAGCTGTATGATGCATCGGATGGTTATTATCAAAACGTTCTAGGTAACCTTTCACCCAAGCCAAGGGAGTGATGTAAAGTGCACCCCAGTAAATAGCGCAGGATCAAGATGCTATGCGTACGGGGCGAGGCGCAAATAACGTGACACTGGTAAGGGCTACCATTGTTCTTGTCCCTTACGGGGCGGGTATCCTCTAACTAATAGGGTAGCTGCTCTCTGCTACAATGCGGTCATCAGCCCATCTCAACGTCGATGTCGGGGCGAGTGGTGGGAGTAGTGCCGAAGCTTTCCAATCCTCTCTCGACGGGCAGGTCACCCGCGATCCCAGGTGGAAGCGGGCGCAGTGGCGACTGCGTCGCGACGCTCGCAGCCTGCGCCCCCCCCTGGGCCATGACGGATCGGTACTTCTCACCGGCCTGGTTGAGGATGTCTTGGACTTCCTGCTCCCGCGTCAGAATTTCCTGCTTATCCGCCTCTAGCTCCTTGATGCGCCTCCGCTTTGCCGCGACATCGTCCTCGAGCCCCTGGACTAGACGCTGCATGCGCTGCAAGACGTCGTCCAGATCTGGGAGCGGCTTCATCCGCGGTATGTGGCTCGCCCCGTCGCCATCTAGGTCTTCGTCATCCTCGTGCCTTGCCAGCCCGTCCATGCCGGCTCGCCGCTGCGCGGCTTCGTACGCGGCCCTCCGCTCGGCCTCGCTGTCGTCGCTCTCAGCGTCGGAGCCGTCTTCGGCGGCTTGGATGAGGTCCACCATCTCCTGGCGATGCCGCTTCTCGGCTTCCTTCTCCGCCCTCTTGCCTAGTGCTAGCTTGCCGTCCAGCACGAACTCGTCGTATCCCTCCCCGAGGTCCTCGTCCTCCGCGATCAGTCGCGATTCGGCCTTGTTCTTCTTGAACTCAACGGTGATCCTTCCCGATCCATCCACTTCATTCTCGTCAGAGTCGTCAAGCGATATGAAGTCGGATTCCTGGGCCAGCCGCGCGCGCCGCTCCTTCTTCTCCCGGATCTCAGCCTCCGAGAGGATCTTAGCGGACGGCCGTGCTGATGGGGATCGCCGCGCTAGATCCTGGGATTGGACAATCAAGGCGCCATCCAGCTCCGAGGGGTCTAGGTTCATCTCGTCGTCTAAGTTGAGCGAGCCAAGGTTCTGTGGCGTGTTCGGGGTCGAGCTCTGGAGCTCCTCCAGATATTCCTTGCTGTACCTCGGTCTCTCCTCATCGCCGCCGAGGATACGCGTAGGTAGATGGTGCTTTAGTGCATTGAGCTCGAGCGTCTTCTGGTTCAGTGACTTCTTCGGCGTTGCAGGTCCATCTGCCTGTCCTTCCCCCACGCCGAATGACAGCCGCGAGGACCCGGACTGGCGCTTTTTTTGCTTCGTGGATCCGGCCCGGCTTATGGATGGCCGCACCACGACAGGCTCGCTGGGCTCGTCGTCTTCTTCCCTTGCGCCATCCTTTGCTCCGTCTGGGTCTAGATCGTCCACGTTGATGCTCTTGCGCAGCGATGACGACTTCGACGGCTTGTTTCGGCCAAATTTTATGGGGCCCTGGGGGCTCAATGATACTGACAACAGGGCATCAGACAGCTTGTTCACATCAGCAGGAGGGTAAAGGTCGAGGGATGCGCAAGACTCACCATCCTTTTTCAGCTCCTCCCCTCCCAACAGCGAGGGGCCATCCTCCTCGAGGTCCAAGGTCTGAATGACGCGAGCCTTGCGCTTCCCGCCGAAGGATGCCATGACTTCTGTCTAGCACGGTGGCAGCGACTGCCGGCTGTAGAGAATTGCAGGCTCGCGGCACCCGAGAATTTGTTGTCGCGCTTTGGTTCAAATGACGTTTGTTCAGAGGCGAAAGCGCGACAGCACCAAAAAAAGCTTATCGCTTTATCGGGTCGGGGACCCACATATTTCTGCCTCGTTCCTGGGGATCGATGTTGCTTTGGAGCTCCGCCGAAATTTCTACGAAGTCGCGACTGTCTTGCGTTCAACCACTCCGCCCAAGACAGCTGGCACTTGTCCCCCCAAACGAAGAAAGATGGCTCCCGCCCAACCAGAACTCAAGAAGGTTTGTCGCTGCAGCTTTCCGCCCGCCTATGGGCTTTTGGTGGTGTGGGACGAGACGGCATGCTTCGACAACGCGCGCGGCGGTCGACTTGTTCCCCGCCCTCCACATTGCTTTCTTCGCGGGCTCCTTACTAACGCACGTGTCTGCAGTACCTAGACAAGAGACTGTTCGTCCAGCTCAACGGTAGCCGCAAGGTTCTTGGCGTTCTCCGCGGATACGATGTTGGTGCCCCTCCTCGAGTAGGCCTGCGCTATCGCTGACTCCCACGCTAGGTATTCCTAAACATTGTGCTGGACGACGCTGTCGAAGAGAAGGAGGGAGGTGAGAAGGTCAAGCTTGGCATGGTGGTAAGTGAGAGTGCCGCTCTGTAGCCGACCTGCAGTGCTGACACGTGCTAGGTGATCCGCGGTAACTCAGTCGTAATGCTCGAGGCTCTGGAGAGGATTGGAGGCGACGACCGACATCATCATAGTGGACGATGAGCACCGAATTACGATCTCGGGCCTTTGCTATGGAAAAAGCGGATGCTAGAGGAGGATGGTACAGGGTTTAAAAACTCGGGCATGGGATCATGGTTGGTACGGCGTTATCTTTATGCGACGGCGGGGGCGTCTGCTGAAAGAAAGGCAGAATGAAGACAGCTTCTTGAGATACCATTTCCGCCAGCCCTCCCTAAATGCCACATATGCCTTGCGTCCAAACTGCTTGCGATAAACCCTCGACATTCGTTGATCATATAGGGCGGCTCGCCTGCCCTCAACTGCTGCTCAGTCTACCAGGTTCACGGCAGGGACACCTTGCGCTATGTGCCAAATCAGGGCCATGCAAGCCTGTCCGCAACATGATGTTGCCTGTCTACTCGCTGCTCTCGCCTAGCCGACTCCCAGATGTCCCACTCTGACTTCACCTCACTATCGCCTGACGAGCAATACCAGCAATAAACGCTCGGTTTTTGTCAGGTTTCTCCTTGATGGGAAGCGCAGTTATACTTGGTTCAGTCCAAGACTCCTAGAAACGGCATTTGTGCTAGCTTCCCATGTGGTGGGTTCGAGGCCGCGGACCTTGGGTATTCTGAGCAGCCTTCTCGCTTTCACCTCCTAGGGGGTTGGAGGGAGGCCTTCAGTTTTGCCTCGTTTCTCTTTTTTTTTGTTATTATTTATACACCTATTGCTTTAAATATTTACACGCTCTGATGCGTTGGTATAGCCACCGAGTAAGCTGCTGGCATGATGTGAAGCAACTGAGACAGCGTTAGCAGAACCTAGGTTGTGCGTACAGTCAAGACGCCAAATGTCTACCTAAGGTAGGCAGTCTGCTGAAGCAATAAGATTTACTGGGCAAGCGTATAGAGGCCTTGCCCAATTTCTCTGCCTAAACACGAGCACCGTTCGTGGCATCAATACTGAAAATGAGGTAGAGGGATGTCTTGATTGCCTTTTACTCGTAGCCCTGGCCCAAGCCCAGGACTCATAGACAATTCACATAAGTTCGCCTAATCGTCATCAGTTAAGGACTATCAAGGGATGGTGCCATGGTAAAATTTCGACATGGGATATAAAAAGTGTACTAGAGTGTATCGTGGGTTCGCGATAGGAATTACCCAATTAGGTGTCACTTACAGAGTCGCTCTTCAATATTCTTTTGCATGACTCGTGTCAAATTACTTTATATTGACGGAACCTCGGTTGGGCCGTGGTATTCTCAGCTACTTGATCTACGGCAGCTGAAATACTATGCTTTTGGGAGTAGGCACGGCACCAGAAGCAGCCCACGCCTGGGCTTCGGGAGTACGGCGTTTAGTCGTCGTAATAGGCCTCCTCGTATTCTTCCTCATACTCCTGCCTCGCCTCCTCAAGTCGCTCCCGGTCACTGCTACTCGCGGAGGAAGATCGCGCATCGTCCAGTGCCTCCAGATACTCCTCCCGTGCTTCCTCAACGGATTCGCGGTCGCTCTCTGAGAGATACTCGCCCTGGGAGTTGTACAGCGGGACTCCAGGGTCCACGGGGGCATTCTGGTAGGACGATGGCCCGGGAGGGGGTGCATAATGGCTAGAGTGGTGATCGTCGTCGTCGTCTGCGCTTGTTAGCTAACTATCTAGCAGAGAGCGCATAAGGCGCACCCGTGAGGTATGGGCGGCGCTTACTGAGTGCGTTTGAGAGAAGTGCACCGCCGATGGCACCGACCGCGAGTCCGCCGGCCGCCCCCATCAGCATGCCGCCGTGGCCTCGCTTCTCCTCGGGCGGCGGGCTAGAGTACGCTTGGGAAGAGGGCGCTCCCTGGCCGCTGTAGCCGCCTCCGCCTCCGTAACCCCCGCCTCCTCCGTACCCACCACCCGGTGGTCCAGATCGAGAATGGTCGTAACCCGGCGCCTCCCACTGGGACCGGCCTGTGGCCTCCTCTACGTAGTACCACCGCTCATGTCGGTCGTCCCAGCGCGGTGTCCAGCCGTGGGGGATGGGCGGCTTGTCGGGGGGTGGCGAATAGGTCGGCGGTGGCCTGGACCCGTAGTCCCCGGGGCGCGGGCCCGATGGCGGCGGCGGCGAGTCATAATCACCCGGCCGGGGACCCGGAGGTGGCGGAGAAGAATAATCGCCACGATAGTCGCTGGACTGCCGGTATGGATCCGCCGGCCGAGTATGGTCTCCCGGATAGGGCTGGGGAGGCGGGTAGTAATCGCGCTGCCCTAGAGCCAGGGATTAACGCTGCTGCCCCGCGCAGTCATTGGGCTGGGATGGGGAAAGAAATTTGAGGGGACAGCGCCACACGGCGGCCGCCGGGAATGGGCTCACCACTATATCCCTCGCGCCTGCGGCCATCCGGGCCCAGGTTCATGCCGCCAAAGTCATCGGCGAGTGAATTATAATGTGACATGGCAGTGCGAGTTGCGTCCGCGGGGTGGGAAGGTAAGCGGTGTCAAGCAGGCGCCCTCACGTAAAGCCGGAGGGTGAGAAAGGCACTCGACAGCTGCGAAGAACAACGAACGAGACAAGAGAAGGCGTCAGCTCAGTGGTGCTGCGGCGTTGCGCCTGAGGAGGCAGAAGGCACACACACAGCCCAGAGGCCGGCACCCGCCAGGTCCTCTCCCCTTCCCCCCAATTCACCCATCCGACCATACGGAGAGGTGCAACGGCCCGTTCCCCGTTCCCGCATTATCCGTGACACGTGGAGCCTCGTGCCGGGGCCGCAAGCGAGCAGAGGGAAATATCGTCAACCCCTCAAGTCTTGGAAGGGGTCTTGGCCTACCCAGGGGTTCTGCAGGGCTGCGACAGCTGCGACGATACGCGCGAAAGAACCGGAGGCGAGCAGCGCATACTAGTATGTCGACACCCACCGGCGCCCGCTCTGCAGGTGCTTGGCGCTTATGGAGGGGTAAGGTGCAGTGCGCTGGCGGGCCGACACTGGCCACTGACTGGCCCGCACGGCCTCGCCCAGCCGCAAACCCTGCCTGAACTGACGACCTGAGGGGCACATTCACCCCTCCACCCCACCTCTAGCGCCGTCCCGCCACCCGCTTCGCCCTCAAGATAACGTATGCGCGCCTGCCCCGCGCCCCTCGAGCTTTCCCAGTCCTACGCCAGGGCAAAAAAAGCGCCACTCCCCGCGCCGGTTGGGGGAACACAAACGTGACCTGAGCTAATTCAACGACGTCGCTCGTTCCTTCCCCCCCACCACACCTCAGCCTGCATTTCATCTCGCTGTCGGACTCTGCTGTTGCTCGCTCTCGCGCCTCACCACCCCAGCTCGGACACGCACACACATACCTCCCTCCGAGTAGGAACCGCCAATGTCGTACGGATACCCCGGCCAAGGCTACGGCCCCGGGTCGCACGGCGGCCAAGGAGGATACGGTCCGCCACCTGGCCAAGGAGGCTACGGCCAGTACAACCAGTATCAGCAGCCGCCTCCCCAGGGCTACCACCAGCCGCACCACGGACCCCCCGGCGGGCCGGGATACGGCTACGGAGCTCCCCCGCCTCAGCAGCACGGCTACTCGCACCACGGGCCCCCGCCGGGCCCCCCGCCGCAGGGCTACGATGCGTATGGCTACCCTATCAACACCGGCCCCGGCTACGGGGGCCAGCAGCGCGATCCGCACTCGATGCCGCCACCGCCGCCCCAGGGGTCCCAGTCTTTCGGCCACGGTGCGCCGCAGGGCTACGACTTCCAGTATTCTAACTGCTCCGGTAAGCGCAAGGCGCTCCTAATCGGCATCAACTACTTCGGCCAGCAGGGCGAGCTGCGCGGCTGCATCAACGACGTGCACAACGTGTCAAACTTCCTGATCGAGCGTTACGGCTACAAGCGCGAGGACATGGTGACGCTCACCGACGACCAGCAGAACGCCGCCATGCAGCCTACGCGCGACAACATCATCCGCGCCATGCAGTGGCTGGTGGCCGGCGCGCAGCCCAACGACGCCCTCTTCCTGCACTACTCGGGCCATGGCGGCCAGACCGAGGACCTGGACGGCGACGAGGACGACGGCTACGATGAGGTTATCTACCCCGTCGACTTTAAGCAGACCAGCCACATCGTCGACGACGAGATCCACCACTGGGTCGTCAAGCCGCTCCAGCCCGGTGTGCGACTGACAGCCATTTTTGACTCGTGCCACTCGGGCTCCGTCATGGACTTGCCCTACATCTACTCCACCAAGGGCGTGCTCAAGGAGCCGAACCTCGCTAAGGAAGCCGGCCAGGGCCTGCTGTCGGCCATCTCGTCCTACGCCCGCGGTGATATGGGCGGCGTGGCCAGCAGCGTCTTTGGCTTCGCCAAGACGGCTTTCCGCGGCAATGACAGCTATAAGAAAACGATGGACACCAAGACCTCTCCCGCCGACGTCATCATGTGGTCAGGTAGCAAGGATGATCAAACTTCGTAAGTATTCCCCCTCTTGCGCGCAGTTTCGACAGAGATGGGATTGCTAATCCTCTCTGCTTCTAGCGCCGATGCCACCATCGCTTCCCAGGCTACTGGGGCCATGTCATGGGCCTTCATCACCGCCATCAAGCAGAACCCCCAGCAGAGCTACGTGCAGCTTCTGAACAGCATCCGCGATGTGCTCGAGACCAAGTACACGCAGAAGCCGCAGCTCTCTTGCAGCCATCCGCTAGGTTAGTGCCGCACCTATCACCATCTCTAAAGTCGCCTATAATATAACTAACCCGCTTTGTAGACACAAACCTCTTGTTCGTCATGTAATGGTTAAGCTTCTGAGCGGTGTATAGCAAGCCCCGTGGTCATGGTCTCTTGACTGGGACAAGAGCCTTTGTTCCTCCTTGGCATGTTTTAATAGGATGCGGGATTGCGTGGCAGCTGGGTAAAGAACCTGGGGTATTCTGGACCACCAAAAGAACAAGCATGACATACGTACTCATTCCTCAACTTGCAATGCGTGACCGGTTTGGACCAGTTTGCCAAATGTGATGTTTCCTTTCCCCACGGTTATCTGACAGTACGGCCAAAAAGGAGTCATAGCACTTGTTCTAGCCTCGCTTCCTGCGCCATCCTTGGGGTTCCGAGCTACAAACGCCCAAGCTACATTAGGCTGCATGCTACTATATTCTGGCCTAGTTAGGCAGTAGCTATTTTTAAACATATCCCGTCGCTCAAATCCACGTGCTCCTAATAAAGGTGCCTTGTCTGGCTCTCAATTTCATCCATGTATCAGCGTCAGTTCCATGTTGAATTTCGCTTTGCGGTCGGTCCAGACTGAGAGCGACATGGTAACCACCATTCCCGCCCCATTTGTTTGCGCAAGACATCAATAGCATATCTCGCGACCTTCGCGATCAAAGTCCAAATGTCAAACGTACACATCCTCTTGAAACTCGACTTTCTTCCCGTCAGCGGTCATGCGCAAAGTGGTTTGGCACGGCCTCATGGTCTCGTCGCCATGCTCATCTAGCGTCTTCTTGTGGCCGCGAAGGGTGACGACTCGATCTGCCTGGTTGATGCTGGAAAACTCAACGGCCCATAGATGATATCGGAACTCGCCGCCGCTCAGTCGTCCAAATAGGTCTTGCATCTCACGTGCGTACGCCTCGCTGCTCTCGTCGCCGGCCTCGCTCGCCTCCGAAGATAAAGAGGAGACAGAGCTCGTGCTCGACCGGCGTCGGACGTGCCGGCAGCCTTTACTGCTGAGGCCAATAATCTCGGAGTCTTGTCTGCTGTTGTGGGCATCCACGAAGGCGAACGCGGTGAGGAGGAGCTGGTTATCCGCCATGGTGACTTGCGAGTACGTTTCAAGTCCCGCTAGTAGTTGCTCTGAAAAATTAGCTACGCTCTTCGGTCAGGCTACTTATATAGCGCCTAGAGCACTGAGCTTTTTGCCGAGCCTCGAGATGAACTAGAAGTTTCAAACATGGGCCCCTAAGGCTAGGCCCCAGACCCTTTCTGCATGACCCGCCGATCCGGAAACTTCATCCCATCTTTTGAAGCCACGCATAGCGTGGCGTGGATGGGCGATCCCAACATCGGGAATTTGTAACCGCCTCCCGTTGGTTCAGTTTTGAGGGCTAGCCCTCCCTGAAATGACGATGTGAAAGGCTGATCTCTTCGACTCGCGTCATTTAGACTTGGCAAACCGAATGCTCCATGTGATACGTTTAATAGCAGCTGGACAGGAAAGGGACTCGCTATTCTTGGACAAGGCGATGAGGCGTGTCTGCACCCCCATGCTCCTGGTGTTTTGGCAAGCCATGTCTATCCCTGCACATCTTCATATACGCCCAAGAGGCCTCCATTTGGCTCGATTGTCGATGGCGCTACACCGTCCAGACTTATACAGAAGAGCAGCCCTCCGCGCGCTCTTAACCCGGGGGCCGTCCCCAACTCAACAGCCCTGTCAGGGTAGCATGGACCCCGCCAAAAATAATTCCGGGGCTAGCAAACACCAGACCTGGTCACCTTCTCGAAGAGGACAGGCAAGCTAGATGAGATCTAGTGCCTACGACCCGGCGGCGATCAACCCCGCGCTCCTGGCAAACTTGCCCCTGGTCCGCCCCAGCTTTTCAACCACACTACTGCACAACTCGGAGCGGTGTCCCGAGAATGCCCCGGCCAACCCCTTGCGGGCTCGGGTCGAACCCGCCCGCCCCCGTGCTGCCTACCACTCTCACGAAGAAGCAGTCGTTGGGTCGGTGGAGATGGCACCGAGGCTGCCTTGGTGACAGATCGGGTCGCTCGGCTCTCTCAAAGCCTCGGGCTATTGTCACAGTTGCATCGCGAGAGGGGCCTTGATGGCTACCAATGGTCTTTACTCTAGCCTATAGTCTATTGGATGCAATAAGTTTGGTACCTGGTGCGGCCACGGGTGAGATATAAAGGCGCGACACGCGCCGCCATAGCTAACCTAGGGTCAAGCGCCTGTGACGTTCGGGAAAGAAAGACCGAGGCCCACGATGTTCCTCTCTACGCTGTTACCCCTGGGCTGCGTCCTAGGCGCCGTTTACGGTCTTTCGGTTGAGCAAGGGTCGCTCAGAGCCAACGGCGCGCTCAACCCCATTGCCGTAGACACAGCAACGCCGCGTCTCACCTGGAGGCTGAGCTCGACAAGGCGCGGCGACAGCCAGACGGCGTATCAGATCCAGACTGCCACCTCTAGCTCCTTTGCCTCTGCGGACCTCTGGGACTCTGGCAAGGTGTCCGCAGGCGACCCGTACGCCTTCTATGGTGGCAAGGCGCTGCAGTCCCGTGATGCCGTCTTCTGGCGGGTCAAGGTCTGGGACGCCGATGGACAGGCCTCCGACTGGAGCGCGGCCACATCGTTTGAGATATCGCTGCTGAAGCAGGCAGACTGGTCCGCCAAGTGGATCGCCAACGATGCGTTTGCCACGGGAAACAACTCCCTGCCGGTGTTCGCCAAGGAGTTCTCGGTGGACTGCGATGTGTCCAAGGCCCGGTTGTATCTCCTGGGTCTCGGCCTCCATGCACCCGAGCTCAATGGCGCGAAGATCGGCGATTCGGTGCTCGAGCAAGGCTATACCTCGGTCAACAAGACGCTTCTCTATTCGACCTACGACGTGACGGGGCAACTCGTCAAGGGGAGCAACGTCCTCGGCGTGGCGCTCGGCAAGGGGACCTACGATTCTGAAAAGCCGCTGCTGGGGCGGTACACCAAATTTTCCCTAAAGCTTGCCCAGCAGCTGAAGCTCATCTCCCAGCTCGAGTACACCTGTTCCTCAGGCGAGTCTGCCGCGGTCTACTCCGACGAGACCTGGCTCACCAGCGTTGACGGCCCGTACATCGAGGGTGCCTGGTACGGCGGTGAAGAGTACGATGCGAGGAAAGAGCTCCCAGACTGGTCGAAAGTGTCGGGTGACCGGTCGACGTGGAAGAAAGCAGTGGTTACCACGCAGCCATTGGGCACGCTCGTGAGCCCCAGATCGCCGCCTCTCAAGATTGTGGACACCTTGCCGGCAGTAGCTGTGAAGCAGGTAAGTCTTCAACTCTAGAGCTCATCTCTTCGGACCTTTCTAATCATTTAATCCGTTAGTCCGGCGCTCAGTGGGTATTCGACCTCGGCGTCAACTTCGCAGGGTGGTTCACTTTTACCATGAATGGAACAGGGGTAAGTCTCGTCTCCTCTCGCCGCGCCAAAAACAATGGACAGACCTAATAATAGTTTTCCTGCAAAGCTCGAGGGCACACGCATTGTGTTCTACCCGTCTGAGAAGGTGAACGGCAACGGAGCGCCAGACCAGTCCACAACGGGGACCCCAATCTTTGATGCGTACACCCTCAAGGGAGCCGACTTTGAAACGTACACCACCAAGTGGATATATCACGGCGCAAGATACGTCGGTGTCAACGTTACCTGGACCCCGTCTGCTTCCGACATGGTCGGGTCCGTTATCCGTGCAGACAACGAGGTTGTCCTCGAGACAACGACAAGCAACGGACTATTCAACGACATCCATAAGATCATCGATCGCTCCATACAGGTCTGTCAATCCATGTCTGACAGGAGATGCAATGCGGCTCGCTGACGTCAGTAGGGAAACATGTACTCTGTTCTCACCGATTGCCCCCATCGGGAGAAATACGGTTGGCTGGAGCAGGACCATTTGGTCTTCGAGCCGTTGGCCTACGGATACGACCTGCAAGCGTACGGCGACGATCTCATCCGTACCATCGCAGATGCACAGACGGCAGACGTAGCTGGCCTCATCCCGGATATAGCCCCAGAATAGTAAGTGGCGTTGTGGCGGGATAGTCAGGGTAATGCTAATCATTGCCAATTTAGTGGAAATCCTATGGGAGGAGGGTACCGAAATGACCCAAATGTGAGTCCCCAAAGCATCTTGAAATGTATTGCCTTGATTGCAGGTGTATATTATATTGGCCCACAGTATTTGCTGACCCTGAATGTAACACAGTGGGGGAGCGCATGTATCCTCGTCCCACTCAAGCTATATCGTTACTATGGAGACATCCAGATCCTACAGACCAGATATCAAATCATGGTTGACTACATTAACTACCTCGTCAACCGTTCCGGCGGTAAGCCGTATCTGCTCGACGGAGGTCTTGGCGACTGGGAGACGCTCGGTAAGTCCCCCCACGCCACCGAGGGAACATCGCCCCTCGGTCCAACCCGAGACTGACCAAGGGTCCAGACACGTCGACGAACAAGACCATCGCCGTCACCTTCGGCTACTACCATGCCGTGCGGGGAATGTCGCAGGTCGAGGAGCTCCTCGGCCACGCAGACGAGGCGGCCAAGTACTCCCAGTTCGCAGACGACATCGCTGGTGCATACCACACGCTGTGGTTCAATACCACGGGTGGTTTCCCCCACTACTGCTCCAACTCGCAGGCGTGCAACGCCATGGCTCTCGATATGGGAGCCGTGCCTGCCGCTAACAAGAGCGCTGTGCTGGGCACGTTGATCAGCTCCATCGAGAACAACGGGTGGCACTTGACCGTTGGCGAGATCGCGCTGCCAGGTTTGTTCAGGGCTCTGCGGGCCGCCCGGCGCGACGACGTCTTGTTCAACATCATGAACGAGAGGACTGCGCCGGGCTATGGCTACCAGGTCGTGAATGGCGCCACAAGCTTGTGGGAGCACTGGGATGCCCAGTCCACCGGGGGGAGTCTGAACCATTTCATGTTCGTGTCGCCCCATTCAACCTGTCCCTTCCTCGCTCCGTGGCTTGTGTCCGTGGTACTTGCAAGCTGACGATCCGGTTTAGGTTCGGCATCGGTGACATGTGGATCCTCCAGCTCAGTGGGCTCACGCCGCGCAATAGCAGCGTTGGTTGGAAGGAGATTGATTTCGTCCCGACGGTTGTCGGCGACCTGACGTCGGCAAGTACCAAGTACCGCACGCCGGCGGGGGCAGCATCCGCAAGCTGGACGCGGGATGGGACGGCCTTCTCGTACGACGTCACGGTGCCGGTTGGGTCGACTGGCGTGGTGTACCTCAACGGAACCGGCATCACAGAGAGCGGGAAGGCCCCGAAGGCAGGAGAGGCCGGCGTGCTGTCCGTCCGGGTAGGCTGCCAGCGGACCCTGGTGGAGGTTGGGTCCGGACAATACTCGTTCAAGGCCACCCTGCGGGCGTGAAGTGGCGTGTAATGCGGCTTAGCGCATGCGTGTATTCATGATTCACTATCTGTAGATAAGAGTCAGTCCGTGCGCCCGGGGAGAACAGTTGGCGTCGCTAATCAAACGTACCTAACATCCCATATCAGTGAGTGGGTGAGCCCGCCCACGAGCTCCTCGCTACCGCCTCCTCCATGTTCCCAATCATGGCCTGCACTCGTATCCTCACACCCTCCGCCGCGTCGGTGTCTCCCATCATGTCGTATGCCCGCCCGAGGAGCCCGAGCACCCGCAAGACCTCGGAGTTCCTCTGGCACAGAGCCATCGCCGTCGAAAAGAGATCGACCGCCCGGGCGACCTCATGCAGGCCGAGGGCAGCCTGTCCCGTCAGGAGGTTCCACAGTAGCCGCACTCCGGGTCCCAGGGTCGCGTCGGGGATTGTCTCTAGATACTGCATCGCCCTGCCGTAGTCTATCGGGTGCTGCAGGTATCCCTCCCCGATGGCCCACTGCACCCACCATAGTAAGCGCTTCTGCCTGGGGTCGTCGGACCGTGCCAGCTCCTTCATGGCAGAGACCATGTTCTTGATTCGGGTCTCGTTGTCGACGCTAGGTGTGCGAGACACCCTGCGTAGGGTCACGAGCTCGAATGAGATGGTGTTTGAGTCGTGCAGGCCAGTATGTGTGATGAACTGGTCTTGGATGTAGTTGTATGCTTGCGTTACGCAATCAACCCCCTCTCTCACTGTCATCCTGCAGAGGGCGCGGAAAATGGTTGCGAATGGATGTGTTTGCCCGAGCACAGTTGAAGCCAGCTCGGCGCAGTAAGTGACAAAACTGCCCCGGAGGTCTGAGAAGCTAGTAGAGCACTCGCACAGCTCGAGGTAGAATAGCAGCAAGTTGTGAAGTGCCTGGGGGTCTTCGTCGATAAGAATGGACTTCACAATCGAGAAGGCCACGTTCAGCAGGCGAAACGTCTCCGGCGTCGCCTGGCCCCCCTTCAGCTCGGCGCTGACCTCCTCCATCAGATGGATGAAGTCGAACACTGCAAAGGGGTTGCGGGGCAGTCTCGTCCGGTCTAGGACCTTACCGAGGGACGGGTTGAACACCCAGTGGCCGGAGCCGAATCGGATTTCGTAGTAGCTTTGTATGGAGATCATTATCCTCTCCGGCAAGGCAAATGCCTGCGACGTTGAGATGGGGGAGCCTAGTTTCAGCGGTGGTGGATTGAGGTTCAGGCCGAGGCTGAGGGATGAGATATCCTTCTGGGGGAAGACGGCCCTTGTGCTCGGCTGCTTAGCCGAGCAGAACTGGCCGAACGGAGCCATGTTCGGCGGTAGGACTGGATGGGATCCTTTTCCCACCGCTGCGCTTGTATGTGGCAAGGTTGCCGGCGAGAGCGGAGGAGAACTATACTCGATATCTGGTGGTGTTGTTGCTGTTGGACGTCGTCGGTCAGCCGGCGATACTAAGCCCGATGGGGAAAACAATCTAGGAGGGAAGGGGAGGGAGGGGCTGGGTAGGGCCAAGAACTTACGCTCATCAGCATAAGGAGAGTCATCCCTCGAGAGCCTGTCGTTGTACTTGCGCAAAAAACGGCTGATCTTGTCCCGCGGGACAGGCCGTTTCCTGACTCTGAACTCTGTCTGCTTGCCTTCGGCCAGCCGTCGGTTCTGGATGCGCACCATGGCGCGGTACTCATGCGTCTTGATGTTCTTCTCGATATGCCACCGCTTGAAGTGCCGCAGGTACTGTTTCCGCCTAGCAAAGAGTGTCTGGTTAGCAGCCAGCCCCTGGTCCGCGCCGACCGCGTGGGGGAGGTAGAGGTGTAGGTTCCATACGTGGCCAGGAAGCCGTCGCCCTTCATGATCTCGATTATGTCCTTCAAGTCGCGGTCCTCGACGAGGTAGAGCTGCTCTAGAAGACCCCGCTTCTCATCCCAGGCCTCGTCCGACAGTGGTGGTGTTGCCGGATGGTCCTGGTCCGAGGTCGACTGCTCTCGCTGTCCTGACTGCACTTGAGAGCCTGCCATGTTGTCTTGTCACGCATCTGATGGAACGCGGTCGAGTAGAAGGCCATGACGTGGTGGGCGCCGCCCAGCATATAGCTACAATAAGGTAGAAGTCAGGTGGAGAATGCCGACTGGGGGCTGGCACAGTATTATTCTGGTCCAAACGATGCCGGGTGGTCCCCTACCTGACTCCCAACCCACCCCCTCCCCCTCCCCTCCCCCCTGTACTGTACCCCTTAAGCTCCTCGGAGCTTAAGAGGCATAATTAGCTATCTATCCATTCCCAGCGGCTCTTAGCCGTTCCATCCCCGCTAGAGAGGGGGGGTGTCTATCAAGTATCGGCTGGGTTTAAGCCCAATGAAATCAAACTAGCCTTGGCCCTACAGATGCTGTGCCCCTCGCCTGCAACCCCCGGGGCACCTGTCTAGGTATTGCTTCTCTGGTGGTGACAGCATGTGCGGGAAATCTCCACACATTGGCCGGACAGGGGGGTACACTTTACAGACTGAATCCTGCCGGTGACACATATTGAACGCGACGGTCTCTCGACAGGCTGTAGGAGGCGATCCCCAAGCCTGGCACGCAGCTGCTACCTTGAGGCTGCGGAAGGACGCCGCTCAGATGATCGCCTGATTTTAGGCCTCGACAGACTCGACACAGACAAGCCCCTGCCATGTGGCTGCGATAGCGCCCACATAGCCTAGCCCCTGCTGGCCCTGACGGTTGGTCGGCCGCAGTCACCGGCAATGAACGGCCTGTCTCGACATGGAAGGATTGGGAAGGGCGAGTGGGCTGCGAAAGGATGAAAATATGGGCTGTGCACGCGTCTAATTAGCCCAAGGTGGTATGCTGTTCTAGGCACATATCCGACAGCCCGCTCGATTCGAGCGCTGCCGTTCCGTTCCAGAGCCACGCCAACGCCGCCCCCGTGCTCCTTGCCGACTACTCCTAGCTTAGCGGACAGGGTTGCTAGGGTCTGGGTACCGTCCGGAATACGCCGTGGTGTGCGATGGTCAACTGCCCTACCCCCTCCCCCCCGCCTGGGTCGCAAACTCCTGCCTCTCGGGATTATCGCTATGGGACCCTTATCGCCGACCGACCATCGTCTGGACTGTCAAAACCCTCTCTCTACCCCCTAATTTTTTTCTGAGGCCAGGGGCCGACCATCCGCGCTTACCTAGTAGCATCGTACAGCTGATACTAAGCGTATACTAAACTTGCAATTTTGTCAGTATTTTGTGTACTTTTCTGTGTGGCGACGGCACGACTGCTTACGGAATACGCTGTGATACACATCGATGGGGTGGTCAACAGGTTTCACTAACCACTCGTGGTATGGCGCTGATGCTCGCCAGAGTTATGCATTTTCCTAAAGCGTGCTAGGGCGGTGCTGGGAGGCTCTTGGCCTGTACAGGTTGTCAAAGCCGCAAGGATCCCCCCCGATGTTTCTTTTCCCCCCCTAGTTAGTCCCAGCCAGCCGGAGCTCCACGGATTTGGCCCGCAAACGTCTGCCAAGCCTTACAAACCCGCACACACACCCGCACCTAAGCCGCTGTCAAGCCGTGGTCGACCCCTCGACGAGGAACATTCTCTCTCGAAGCTGGGGACGACACTACCTAAGCCAGGTTGTGATCCTGAAAGCCTCCACTCGCTAGAACGCTATACCATAGTACGCGCTTCTCATGCGCTTCTCATGCGCTTCTCTTGCGGACATACTACATCACTGTCGAGTCCTACACCGACGAGCCCACACTAAGCGCCTGGTGGGCGTCCGAAGTGCGAACTTCCTAACTAGCATACAAAAACCGAAACCGACGCCTTGGTGGTAGGCTAGAGCCAGACCGCGGGCCCTTTTTTGAACTTCGACCTTCCACTAGGCACATGGAAGGCTCCGCACCTTGCATGTGGCCTGTGTGCCGAAGCGAACAGGCCAATAAGCGGCCAAGAGGAGCGTTTGCGTGCTTTGGCCTTTGTTGCCAAAATTGTGGACCGCACCACCTGTGCTGCTTGTGCCACCCGCTGCTGGGGAATGGCATGGCAAGCATGACGACTATGCGGTAACACCTCCTATAAGAAACCCGGTTTTATCTTGAGGTATAACCTTTTAAAGCAAAGATCATATCAAGGGATACCTGGCACGACGTAGCATCCCGTTAGGACTCCGCATCGCGGCTACCACTGCCCCACCCGTTGGCTCCCAGATTGACAGATCCCAAGGCTGTCGCCAGCCAACTAAGGGCCATCGTGGCAAGTCGGCCTAGGGGGGGACCCGGCCCACGCCGGCGGTTGCACAGAGGAGGAGCCATCCCCCCGGGAGGCAATAGGAGCAATACGCTTTCCGTCCAAGCTATGTATGCCTGCGACGCTTAGTGCGTAGAGGCTCGGAAAACGGGCCAATAAGAGCAGCGTGCCAGTTGGCGAGGGCCTCAAAATGAGAGGATGAGGAGGATGGAGAGTGCCACGCAGTAGGCCGCTCTTTGTTGGCCCCTAAGTAGATTCCCTTGGCGAGAGGCGTTCCGCCCTGGGTTCGTGTCTGCCGGAAGCGACACCCGCGGTAATTCTCGGTCCGCGGCTCGTCTCGGCTAGAACGGGGCGTCCGGCTGGAAACACTCTGCCACTCAGTATATCTCATGCCAGCTCTATACCGCCTATAGGGCTGTAGGGCAGACTCTGCTGACGCTGGAGGGCATAGTATACTGAACACAGCCCCGCTGAGGGAGGCCCCATCGCGGTATTTGGGACGGATGGATGTAGTCCAAAAAAAGGAGCGCGAGAATGACCCGCCCTTCCTTGTAAAGACACGAAGTGGGCAAATTAGGAGATCGGAGGCAAATTACCTGGAGGGTTGCGCTCTGGTGGGGCGCTGCGCCAACCCGCGCTTCGGTCAAGAGTTAAGACGCCGGCAATGACTGACTGAAATCTGCCCTAATCGGCCAAATTAGCGAATCCCACCCCTCAGGGCACGGCAGAACAACAGGGGTACTATGGTCAATGCCTGGGGAGAGCTTGGGCCAACAAGACAAAGTTAGCGCCGTAAGCAACCAACCACATTCTATTCCGTACGGAGGTAGTCCGACGGGGTCCCATGAAGTGAGGCCAAATACCTACTGTACAGTAGCAGGGGCTGGAACCTTACTATGTATCTTAACTAAGCCCAACACGATACTAGGCCATGGAACTCTGGACCTCCTGCGCGCTGTATATAGATGAAAAACCACCGTGCGGGGGCAGGCATTCGGGAATATGAGACATAGCAGAGGTCTAGAAGCCGCGGCTTCTGGACCGTTGCGCCACCCCGGCGGCGCAGCCTTGTCGATCGTGTCGCCGCTCCACCGGGCATGCCGTAGGGATCCTGTCTCCCGTCTGGCTGGTTTCCGATATTCATAGTGCTTGGACTAACGCTACCCGTACACCAGTACGTAGTAGGAAGTTAATAAATCTTGGCACCCACAGGACGTAGTATCTGCCCCCTCATGTCGTCGATACCCCTGGTATGCTCCAGTGCGGATCGTGGTGGTACTAGGTATACCGTCCCCGGATTTAGTTTGGAGGGGAATGCGGAGCTTGCTCGGTGAATCTAGGATAGCTGGCGTCTAGCTAGGGTTTAGCACGAATGCGCTCGTCTACCCTGCCCGCCGGGTCGTCATCAGCATGGTCTTTGCCCTTTCGAGCAGTCCAGTGCATATTCTTAGCGATCTCACCCTAGGGAAGTGCCGGAAGGAAGAGTAAGGCAAGGGAGTTCTGCGGGGCGAAGGGCATACCAACACGCTATGCTAGCGATGTGACTGGCTCGAACTCCGAAGGACCCAATCTGTGTGTTGAATATACATAGTACACTGGACTAGACAACCGTGCTAGATCCCAGGCTACCGCGCTTATCATCTTGGAAACTTCAGTATAACTCCTGTGCCACACTTCCTAAGCCCCTACAACCCTGTAGATATGTAGCCGAGGGGACAAACCAGAAGGCAGCTTGAAAAATCGTGCCGTCTCCATGCAGCCATGTCACACCCGCCCCTGTTGGGGGTGTGCCCAACTGAATCTTGTGCGACTATTCACTGCCCCTGGTTGGATACGAGCTAGTGTGACGGCATTATCTGCTTGGTATATTGGCACGCAATACATAGTAACGCCTGGCCAGGGCCCATTTTCACAGGCAACATGAATCCTGCTGTATGGTATAGGGCGCTCCGGCCGTGGAAGGGTGCGTCGTGGCTGGCTTAATTAGATCCCACAGCGACAGGCGCCCATTCCCCGAGCCAGCCCTCAGATCGACCGAGGCATCCAGGCTAGCTAGGTTCAAGATCCTCATATCTTGACATCATGTGGCGGAAATGCATGGATTCTTTTTTTTTTTTATGTTTGGTGGCCAGTCGGAACCGTCTGATGGCTGCGCACATTGCAGGCGTGCCCCCCTTTCCAGCTTTGCGTTTCAGCACTCCATGAAACCGATGGTGGACCTCCCTGAGGCAGGCTCATACGCAAGACTCACGGTTCAGACGAACGTTACTTTCCTCTTTGGGAGAGGATTGCGATGTTCAGCAGGTCGTACCAACTGGCTTTGGTTGTTTACACATCCGGTGCCTGTCGCTAAACGGCTTTCTTGGCGCCGAACGCCGTCCCTCTGCACTGTTGCGAGCTACCCGTCTCCACTGTCCGGCAGCCTTAGCCCAGTTCGGGCCGTGTCGCGACTATGCTCTCACCATCCGGTCTCTCGAGCCGCCGGGCAGCGCTTCAGAGAGAAACATACGGCCATGAGAGTTGCTCGGGAGAATGAGCCACCTCGTCTGAACTTGAGTCGTGGTCCAGCCTGGCTCGCCATCTAGAATCGTCTATATGTGTAGCCAACGTCCCCGTCCAGACAAACCTTACGCTGCTCGACGTATTCTTTAGCCTCCATCTGAAGTAACCGTAGGTGATCGTATCTACATCCGTCGAGATACTACTACCCGACAAATGCCATCCATCATGGCGACTTACAAATCCTCGGCGCTGCTCGCAGTCAGTTTCCTGGGCGCTCTCGCTTCAGCACAGCAAAACTGCACTACCACGGGGGTCCACATGATTGTCGCGCGGGCTTCCACAGAAAAGCCAGGGACGGGCATCATTGGTGCGGTGGCGACCCAGGTCCAGCAGCAGATCCCCGGGTCTGACATAGTGGCCGTCGACTACCCAGCCACCCTCGACAACTACTTGACGTCCGAGTCTCAGGGGGTATCCGCCATGACAAAGTTGGTAAATGACTATGCGGTGGCGTGCCCCAACTCCAAGATGGTCCTCATGGGCTACAGCCAGGTATGTAATTGAGGTGTGAGGTGGCTTGGAATGGTCTCGGAATGGTCGTGGAATGGTCGTGGAACGGGCGTGGAGCGGGCGTTGCACCAAAGGCGAACTGGCAACTCCGCCTGCACCAAAACGGCAATACCGCCAGCGCCAAACAGCAGCTCCGCCTGCACTACTCTGCAGTGTCCCACGCTAACTCATGCAATTTTCGTCTACCCCCTAGGGCGCTCAGGTCACGGCAGATACACTCTGCGGGACTAGCGAAGCCAACTTCAATGCAACCCAACCTGTATCGGCCGAGATTGCTAGCAAGGGTGAGTTCCTCTGCCCCGCCCCCCCTGCTCTCCAGCGTACTTGGTCCCTGACATGGAAGCAAACAGTTGCGGCGGTAGTGCTAATGGTTCGTCTCCCCGTCTTCTCTCTCACCGCTTTCATCAAATATTAGAGAGCATTGGATTGCTGCTCCCGAGACATGCCCGAAATAGCTATATAAAGATCCATCCTAGGAAATTGCTAACAGCCAGGCACGGATAGGGCGATCCCTCGCACACTGTGGGCGCGTCCTTCGACCAAGGAACTTCGACCAAGAATGGCATATTCCCGCGGCGGAACGTGGCGGCCTGCAACGGCCTAGCCGCCAGGATGGTATCCTTCTGCAACGACCAGGATACCTTCTGCGATAGCGGCCCGCAGAACCAGACGGGCATCGACGTCCACATTAGCTATGTGCAGACGAACGGTGACGCCGCAGTCAAGTTTATTGTGTCCAAGGCCAAGGGCGCGTAATTAAAGGACTCCGGCGCATTAAAAGTCTCCGGCGCATTAAGAAGGGCTCCGGCGCCGACAAGCCGTGCGAGGCGAGCCCGCCAATCGAGGCGGCCGGAGCTGCACCCGCTAACTGTAGCTACCCCACGCCATTTGAGGGATAGTCTTGTGGGGAGCGAGAACGGAAACAGTTCCGTCGAAACCCGATGAGAGAAGGGAGGCGGCTGCGCGCCCACCCCCAAGAGCTTCGTGGGTGCGAAGTTCTATGTATGCCCTCTGCATGCCAGCGGAGTTATCGGTGGGAGTAAGGTGGAAACAGGGAGTTGACTGGGTCTTGCCCGATGTTTATAAATCATGAAAAATGACGTGTCTATTCCCACGTCTTGTATATACGCACTACTTTGTAAGATGCTCTTGCTTTCGTTACAAATCACTCCTATACGCAGAAATAGAGCGAAAGCAGCGTGCGAGTACGAGGTACGGGCGCTCGCGCGGCCCTTCGTCATCGTACTCTGTGCGAATCTCCAAACAGCCTACCCTACCTACTCAGGAGATGTATTTATGAGAACATCTGATCTCGATTCTGGCAGCCAAATTCGGGAATAGCCTGCATTTGCAGAGCGAAACCGAAAAAGTAATCATGCCGATATAGCCTAACAGAAACCCTTTTGTCGTTTCCATTGCCGAATTGGCTCGGGCTTTGCCTCCCGCAGCGCGCTAATCCAACGTCAGCAAGGCGATAGTCTATGTCGTCGCCGTATTGCGGCCCTAGACGACAGCCTTACTTGGAAGGGTTGCCGTCCTCGAGCAAATTCGAATCGCACAATCAAGGTTGGCTAGCGTTCGCTTAGAAGAGCCGGGGACGTATATAATTTCTAGATCCGGGGAATCATGTCGCTAGAGGGTCCCGCAGGCTCCTCGCAACTGGCTGCTTGCTTCGCCTCACAGGATAGAGTACCCGTAGTGGAAGCGACAGCTGATCGAGCGCGGAAATAGACCTAGCGACAGCCGCCGCGAAGGGGTGGAAAGAGAACGATGCCGCCTGAAATCGGGAGGAGGCGGGTTTACAATAGCTAATCTGCTGCTGTGCAATATCAGCTGCTGTGCAGATTCTGCTTTTCCCTCTCCTGCCATCTACCTATGTTCGAGCATCTATTTCTGTTGCATCCCCTATTTCACTTCCCCATAATTGACACCCAAACCATTAAACCGTTATGGCAACCCCTAAAGTGATGCAAATATCTGGCGCACCAGATCCAGGAATTATCCCCGCCTCAGACGCTGTCCATCCAAACTCATGGTACAACCAGGATTTCGAAGGCTATCGTATTACCGAGGAAATCCTCTTCACGAAGAGGCCTCTTCGAATCGTTTGTGTTGGAGCCGGCGCGGCCGGCCTGCAAATCGCATACAAGGCCGAACGGGCACTCGAGAACGTCACACTGCAAATCTACGAAAAGAACTCAGACGTTGGCGGCACCTGGCTGGAGAACCGCTACCCTGGGTGCACCTGCGACATCCCGAGCCACGCATATCAGTTTTCCTGGGCACGCAACCCCAGCTGGTCCGCGTACTACTCATCCGCAGAAGAAATCTGGCAGTATATGAAGGACACAGCTGTCCGGTACGATCTTGAGAAGTACATCAAGTTCAACACTACCGTCAAGGAAGCCCAATGGGACGAGGGTACGGGACGATGGAATCTCAAGATTCTGACGGCGGAGGGAGCAGGAGATGACTGGTGCGATATTCTGGTTTCCGCCTCGGGAGTCTTGAACGAATGGAAGTACCCCGATATTGAGGGTATGGGGGCTTACAAGGGAAAGCTAATGCACTCGGCCCGGTGGGATAGCTCCTATGACCTCGCTGGGAAAACGGTGGCCGTAATCGGCGGAGGCTCGTCTGGCGTGCAGATTATCCCGAATATCCAGCCCCATGTTGTGAAGCTTGTCGCGTTCCTCCGGTCCCCGGTTTGGGTGACCACAGGCTTCGGCGCGAAACACGCAGGACCTGGCGGGACTAACTTCCAGTACAGTGAAGAGCAGATCGAGGAGTTCAAGACCGATCCTGTCAAGTACGACAAGTATTGCCGTGATGTTGAAGGAGAGCTCAACAAGCGATTCAATCTGTTGCATGTGAATTCCAACGACCAGAAGAATTCACGGGAGCTGATCGCCAACCTCATGAAGCAGAAGTTGGGCAACGAGAAACTAGCCGCTAAGCTAGTACCCGATTTTGCGCTAGGATGTCGGCGCATGACACCTGGGTCTGGATACCTGGAGAGCCTGTCCAAGGATAACGTCGAGGTGGTGCACCAGGGCGTCGCACGCTTCACTGAGAAGGGGGTAGTTGATGCCGAAGGTGTGGAACACCAGGTGGACGCCGTGATTTGTGCCACAGGGTTTGAAACTTCGTTCACGCCTCACTTTAAAATGATAGGGAGAGACGGAGCAGACATAAAAGAGCAGTTCGGCGACTTCCCAAAGGCGTACCTCGGCATCACGGCGAGGAACTTTCCCAACTTTTTCTGTCAGTGGCCCCAATCACTCGGGATAGCGAATATCGACTGACAATAGCTCACACGGTAAAGTGCTCGCGGGCCCAAACAGTCCGACCAGCCACGGTTCTTTCCTACAGATCTTGGAGTGGTACACCCGCTACATGTTTCAGGTCATCGAGAAGTTCCAGAAGGAAGATATCAAGACGTTCGAGCCAAAGGCCGAGGCGATCCGAGACCTCTACAACCATACGCACGAGCTGATGAAGCGTCTGGCATGGTCGTCCCGTAAGCCTGATTTCCTCCTCCCAAGTTATAACCCGTGCACGGTCTAAGACGAGATAGCATGTCAATCATGGTTCAAGAATGGTAAAACTCACGGCCCTGTCACTGCCATTTATCCCGGGTCTCGGCTGCATTTCTTCGAGGTGATGAAGACGCCGCGCTACGAGGATTACGACATCACTTATAGGACCGGGAACCGGTTCCAGTTCATGGGAAACGGCTTCACCGAGTGCGAGTCTAGCGCGGATGGCGATCCTGTTTGGTATTTTGACGATCCTTTTACTAGAATATGAACGGAGATGGCGAGCCTCCAACCTAGGCAACTTTTGTTTTACATCTTTTCTCCCCAAAACAGTTCATTTTTGACTATCCATTTGCCATAGTCTCTTGTACGGTGGTACCTTGGCCCTGCCGCTATGCATTCCCTTTCCCCGTGAACCTCGGGCTCTTTGCTCTGGAGTCCCGTCCACTACTGCCCGCCTCCAAACACAAACTGCGACGCAGCCTTGAGCGCCTCGGACATGGCCATAAAGAGCTGCGGCCCGATACTAATTCGGGAGATCCCGAGCGACGCTAGATCTGCAGTCGTGAACGCAGGGGTCGCCCCGGGGGCAGGGAGCCGTAGCGCAATGTTGACTCTGCCATCTAGCTCTTGCGAAAGCCTCTGGATGTCGTCGCGCGTCAGCGGCTTAGCCACAGAGAGGATGTACACGGCGGTGGCCCCGGCCTCCAGGTAGAGCTTCCCGCGCCGGATCGACTCGTCGAGGGTGCCGCCCTTTAAGTAGCTGTCGGCGCGCGCATTGATCACAAAGTCGGGGAGGCCAGCCTCGGCCGCCACTTTCAAGGCGCGCTTGATTCTGTCGACTGCGACCGATTCGTCAAAGATGGCGTCGGTATCCCGGTCGCAGTCCTCGAGGTTGACGCCCACCACGCCAAGGTCGATGACGGCCTTGATGGCCTCCTCGAGCCTGTCTCCGTAGCCGTCTTGCAGGTCCACGGTCAGGGGCTTGCCACTCTTCTTGGCCACGGCGGCTATGCCGCGCAGCGTGCCGAGGTGCGTCTCTAGGTCCAATTTGGCGTCCTCGGTGCCGTTGACGAGCGCGATCGAGTAGCTTGCGGTGGCGAGGGCTTTGCAACCCGGCAGCGAGGAGACGATGCCTGCCGAGACGGCATCGTGCACATTGGCGAGGAGGAGGGGAGTTCCCGGTACGTGCAGCCCCTTGAAGGCTTTCGCCTGTTCGTTAGATGATTGAAGAGTGGCCATATTGCGCTGCGTGGAGCTGAAGAGACAGCCTGCGATGGTTGCGGAAGGAGAGGTGAAGCGAGACGGGAACAATCGTGACCCCTCTTGGAACAGCGTTCTTGCTGACCTCCCAAGAACTCGCCTTGCCCGCATGGTCATCTGCCAGATAAATGCACCCGAGACGCCTCAGATGCCGCCAAGCTCGGATTCACGAATTGGGTATGCGAGGAGGGACTGCGTCATCACGCTAAATTCAGCTGGGCGGGGTTTGGGGACGGCACAACAACAGTGGACCTGAAAATAAGATGTCACTTATAAATAAATCACATTTCAAACTGAACGGACAAAAAATCGGACTAGTACAGTACGCCTACGATGACATGGTAACTAAAAACCCAGCTACGAGGCCGCCCTTAATAGGGGTCTTAGCTACCATTTATTTTTGTTATTTACTAGCAGCCTAGCAGCTAAGGTATATCGTCCGACCAAGATATTGGCCTACTATTCATGATTACGATGCGATGCAATATCGATCTATGCCCCGTTCTGAACGAGATTTATCTGTCTCTCCAGGGGAATCTCATCCGGTATTTCCCCTAGAGTAGTCCTTCACAGCGGCGTACAATGTCTGCTTTTGGTGCCTTGAGCTCCTTGAAATCTCGGCGCCGCTGTCTAAGAACACCATCGAAATCGTTTTCCAATCTTCTCTCTTGGGCCTTTGCTCCTTCAGAGGAGAATTACTCCCTTAGCCTGCGTCGCCGTCGAGATCGTCATCAATGGACTCGTCACGCCTCGCCTCTTGATATTCTATGGCTTGCTTCCAGGGTAAAGTCTGAGACGTAACTCTATAGCTGATATCTGCCCCATAAGAGATAAACAGCTTGACACAGCTAACAGACTGCGAACGAATTGAGTCAAGGATTATGCTCCGGGTGGGATCTTGTCGGTCATGTATGCGTCCGCTCCGGCTTTGAGTAGTATTCTGGTAGTGCCATCTCTCAGCCCGCCAAAGGACCCGTCTTTAGCGCAAGACAGTCTCGCGGCACGAAAACCGGTAGTTAAATTTCCCACAGAGTAGCAAGATCTACTGAGGTTAGACTATATCAGGCGGTATATAGCCTCGCATGTACAGTACGAGAAGGGCAAGCTCTGCGCTCCTTAGTGCCGGTGCCCCACCGTCGGCGGCTGCTCAGGCACATGCTGGTCGACTTCGGCTGCGTCTTCAAGAAAGCGAAAGCGGCCAGAATTCTGATTCGTCCTCAGACCCGCTTCTAGTCAAATTTTAGATGTGTGCTTATGATTCTGGATTCCTCAATCAAGTTGCAGATGCCTACATGCCGTCTTGTTTCGTTTCGGGAGCATCGAGTGTCCATAATCGCTCTGCACTGCTACGTTCGACATGTACCGTGCTGATTCCTTCATGCTTCACGTAATTACCGCAAGAGACTGAAATATCTAACACGTAAGCAGTTATGGTGTGTTCGCACTAGTGGATAGGTGAAAACCGCTGGGTTTGGCGATGCATAAATCCCAGTAAAGACCAAATTAGGCTAGCGTTACTCCATGTCAATACGAGCAGAGGAATAGGCAGTTTCAGCCGCGTATACCTCCTGCGCGAAAATGACATAGTTACTGGACTTGTCCTTTGATTGATTAATAATATTGCTCCGTTCCGTAGTCCTAGGTGTGGTCCGCGAGACTCGGACTTGCTTACTTTGTATGCTGTCACCAATGAGGTCCGCCGAGACGGACTATAGACCCGAAGGAACCATGATATCCGCCACCCCCCGGAACAATGATGAATATAGCTGCTTGGCCAAACTGGGCTAGTCGGCAAGTGAGTAACACCAACCGTGCTCTTTTGGATAAGAGGAGGTGTTGTAAAGAACTCCTATCCACTAACCCGAGCTCCAGATCACCATGTATGTAGGGCCGCGGACCTGATGGAAATATTGAAACGTCGAGAAATTTCGAGGAGGTTACAGCAATATCGACAGCGGATAGGCGACGCATCCGAAGCCCGCCCTAGGCTAGTTCCACTGTTTGGGGCCTCGACTTGTGATGGCCTCATTGCACCCATCAGCCTACCGGCTTACGATATCAGGCCGAATACAGCCTGCCAATTCCCATATGCATTCCGATATGTAATCCCCCGTAACTTCCTAGACTGCGCTTCGCGTAGGGTATAAAACTGCGGCGTCTCGTCACTCAAGTAGACCACCGTGCCAACTCCAAAATACCAATCGCGCCATCTCTTAGTTGGAAAAAGAAAAGAAAGAAAGAAAACCCGCACGCCACATCATCATGTCGGTTCCGCAGCAAGTAGAGATCATCATGGGCGGTGGAACGTTTGGCTTTGGCATGGGTGACCCAGACACCGTCACCAAAGCCCTCGATGCGCTCGCCGCTGGCGGGGTCCGGTACATTGACGTCGCCCAGAACTACGGCGATGCAGAGGCTCTCTTGGGCAACCTCGGCGCCGGAAAGAGGGGATTTACTATCAACACGAAAGACTCCTCCATGAAACATATCGGCAAGGAGGTGGAAGAGCGTGCCGTGCAGAGCCTCCAGCGACTCGACGTGTCCAAAGTCGACGTCTTCTTTTTGCACCACCCGGACACGGTGACTCCCTTCTCTGAGTACCTGCCGAACATCGACAAGCTCCACAAACAGGGCCTTTTCGACCGCTTTGGCGTCTCTAACTACCCTCCCGACTTGGTGGACAAAACGTACCAGTACTGCAAAGAGCACGGTCTGGTCCTACCGACGGTCTACCAAGGGAATTATAACATCCTGTCCCGCCGCCAGGAGACTGTGCTCTTCCCGACCCTCCGGAAGCTCGGGATCTCCTTCCAGGCGTACAGTGTCATGGCTGGTGGTTTCTTGTCCAAGAGCCGGGATGAAATCGCTGCCGGAGCCGGCCGATTTAACGCCCAGAACATTTTCGGGCCCATCTACCTGGCCATGTACGCGAAGCCACTGCTCCTAGAAGCCCTGGAGGAGTGGGAGGACATTGCCAAGGCTGCAGGTTGCACTAAGGGCCTACTTGCGTATGAAACCCGCCTCCCCTGATACCTGGATGCTTCAACCTCTGACCTGACGAGATAGATACCGCTGGGCCCGGTACCACAGCGCGTTGAAGGGAGAGTATGGCGACGGTATGATAATTGGAGGGGCGACAGTTGACCAGATACGTGAGGCCGCTGAGGGCATCAACGAAGGTCCCCTACGCGAGGAAATTGTGCAGCGGCTAGAGGCCTTCTGGACGAGGGTCGAGCCGGAGAGTCCGCTGGATAACTTTACGGATGTTATCTCAAAGCGGCTACCGTGATTTGTCGGGGCGGACCTGTGTCAAATAGCGGGCCGCTGAGAGCCTTCAGTTCCGATTTTTCTGATCATATCGCCGATAGGATGAAGGGGATGGATGCATTGTTTAGAGCCGACCCGAGTAGAGCAGATGTAAACAGCGCGGTTCCGAAGCAGGCAGGTTATTAAAACGTTGCGAGGCTAGTGACCGGCGGAATACTATCCCCATAGGTGTATAGTACTCCGGCGAAGCGATGACTCTTCCGCCATGCTGAACTCGCAACCGGCACTTAGTCTCGCCGGGCGGCTTCTGTTTTCCCAAGAGGCGCGGCGCTGATGGCTTCATCCGCACTGAATCGTATAACCTTCAGAGCTGTGAGGTCCAAGGGCAGGGCTGGCCGTTGCTGGTACTTGCGTGTGAAAGTCTTCCTTCTCGAGACCGTCATCAGCAGGGAAATACATAGTGCTCTGGCTGGCCCTTCTTGACCGATTTCTTCGTAGCTGCCAGGAGCCTCTCCGCGTAGATCAGCACCCATGCATCGCGAGTATCGCCTGTAGACTTGAGGCCCTCCACCATCCTGGCGATGAGCAGTTCGGCGCGGGGGTCCATCTCGCGGCGCATGAGCTCCAGCTTGACGGTTTGGATGTTCTGGCCCATCCTTCGCACAAGCTGCTCGGTGGCCTGGTCAGTTAAGCTGAAATCTCGAAAGGCTGACTCTAGCTGCTTGATGTTGTTCGTCGACGCCTCGAGATCGTGCATAGAGAGTGTGCAACGAATGGCTCGGAACCTTGCATCCAGCGCCAGGAAGTCGCCGAGCTTTAGCCTCTCTTCGATCTCGGCAGCGTGAGAGATGGACGCCAAGGCCCCAGCGTAATCGCCGCGTGCATACTGCGCCGAGTGCAATGCCCGCCAACCGCTGAGGGTCTGAGCGTGCTCCGGCCCGAGCTGCTCCGTCATGATGTCGATAGCCTGCTGCGAGCACATGGTGATGAGATCAAACGAGTGCTCGCCAGGTTCCGCCCAGGCCGAGGCCAAGATGCGCAAAGGGTGCGACTCCAGACCCCTCGCGGATGCCATGGCGATCAGGAAGTTCAAGAAACGCTGTAGCACCGGTCCTTGGCCCTCCTGGTAGAATCTCGCGCAGATCTGGAGGAGGGCCACAACGACGATAGGGTTCCTGTCCTCCAGCAGAGGACCTACGTGGTCGAGCATCTGGCTGTAGAGGTCTTGCGCCTGCGGCCACCGGGCAGCCGAGGCCATGGTAGACACCGAGTTCGCCGTGTCAAAGAACTGGCGGATGTTCCATTCGACCTTCTGGGTGCGAACCTGCGACCGGTCGATCTCGCCCATGAGTACGCCCGAGTAGAAGCGGCTAATACCGAAGGTCGCGGCTTGGATGACGCCCAGGTGACCCGGCGGGCTAGGCGGGGGGGTCAAAGGCGGCGTCGGCGGGTGCTGTATCGGGATGGTAATGGTACTCCGGCCGGCCCCGGGGCGCCACTCCTGGACGGCTCGCGTCAGGGATTCCGAAGCGCCGACAGGCCGCTTCAAGCTGCTCTGTTGTATGCGTCAACAGGTGGCAGCTCACGGTGGGGGGGCCTTCGGCTGCTGCACCCGCGCGTTCTCACCTTCTTGGTCACGTTCCATTTGACGACACGGCTCTTGTATTGCCGAAGCCTGGAAACATAGAAGGCGTGAGTAAATGGCCCCGGCCGCAACTAGGCAGGCTAGGAGGAATTGACGTACGTAGCGTTGAAGCCATATTTCTCTGCCAGGGTCTTGCGAACCTCGGGGAGCGCCTTGCCTTGAATTTTGTACAAAGTCACGAACCTATCTCGTATCTCCTCCCACTCCGCTTCGGTGTGATATTCGCCCGACTTGAGTGTCTTGGGCCGCTGCATTTGGGGTCGCAGGCTCAGCTGCCCAGCTGAAAGCCGGGGCGCACTAGCCTGTTCAACCTGTATGGAAAGCCGTGGCGAGGCGATGGCGGCGTTGACGCCACACCCTCCCTGTTATCCCAGTTCGTGCGCGCACAACGACAGATTGGGCAAGCCGGGGTGTCCCCCCTACTGCAAGTCAGTGCTGCAGTGCAGGGCGATCTAGACCCCACAGCAGCTGAGGCTGAACGTCAACGGTACGGCGTCTGTTTCGGCGCAAGGCGTCTAGAAGAAATGTCGCTTCACAAGAGGGCTGAGGAAGGACGAAGGGCTTGGCGGGGCGGCATTACGTTTGGCAAACTTTAAAAAGAAGAGGGAAAAAAACCCCCCTCCCCTTGTCCGACGGAGAGAGGCAGTGGTTTGTGACCGCCAAGTCCGTCATTTTGGGATCCTTCGCCGAACTCCACTCGTTCCCTGTGCCACGGCCCACGCGTCAGACATGATTGGGAGCCGCATCGAGAAAAGAAAGCCCAAGTAGGCAAGGTATCGCGAATAGTGGGCGGTAAGCTGCCCTTAGACCATATTCCTCAACAGGAGGACCGTGTGTGCATCCCGCCATGTATGGAAAAGGGGGGGTTTATCACATGATAACCCGTCGAACTGGTGGTTGGTGCTGCTCCACCCAGACACGCGACTGCGAAAACTGGAACTGCTGGGTATCCTACTACCTTGAGCCGCACAAAGAAGCTACGTGGCTGCAAGCGACAAGACTGATCGGCGTGGTAGCGAGCGACTTGCGACACTTATAGGCTGCAGCCAAGATTCGAAAACTGCGAGCGTACGGACCGAATGACCGAGTAGGTAGGTACCTATAATAAGTAAGCGAAACACGGGCCTCGGCCCGGGGGCCGCTCATTGCGACACGAAGAAGAGCGGGGAAGCTTGTGAGGACAGCCAGGTACTCATAGCAGAAGAGCTAGAACAGATCGATAGGACAAGGGCGGCCCACCCCACACGAAAGCGAATGTACAAGATAGTACCTGCTAGGATGCGTAATCTTTCATTCATCAGGACAGCCTGCGCCCTCGCGAAAGCCCTTTAGCCGTGGTTCAGAGGAGGACCCAAAGCGCTGTGCTTCAACCTGGATTATCAGTGTCCGTTTGGTACCGTCGTGCAAAGGATCGTGGGCGCAGGGGCAGGGTGGGGGGCGGATGTGGCCCCGGCCGGCTTCATGGGGCAATCGACTCGGCCACCCGTCGGCAGGTCGATACGAGCCTGCGTCATCTGCGGGGGGAAACACATTGGGCGATTCTTCTCCGTTTGTCTACCGAGTATCTAAGCTTGCCTGGTCGTCAATTGCGCCTAGGCTAGGTGATCGTTTAGTATCCCATATAGGAAATGTTTCCGCATAAGTGAGGCATTTGCTAGCCACAATTTGCCCCCATACTAGAATTTGGCCTTGCGAGCTACTTTGTTTACGAGGATCCCCAGATGAGTGAAGAATTGCAACGAAGTCTTCGCGGACTGTGCAGGATTCTACTTGGCTGCTAATATGTCGCGCTAGCTCTGGAGTACCAATGAAGCAATCGCCTCTTGTGGATCAGGATTTCGAAAGAAATAAAACTGAATGGGAGGACTAACGCACATATAGTTACAGGGTACGATGCCTAGTTAGCGGCAGTATTCTGTAAAATGGGGAGCTTTACTCTACCCGTTTTCTCTAGCTAGAAGCTCTCTACCATATTTCTTGAATTCTAACGCTTTCTACTAAACACTCGAGGCGCTAATAATTGCTTCCATTTCGGAATTTACTGTACTTCCCCTCGAAATCAAATACCTGAATAGTTCCTCGGGCTCAATTAGCACTTAAACCTAGTTGGCCTAGGCTAGGTACTCAACTGGCTTCTTACCAGATCTTAGTTGAGACCTTTGACATCGCAAAACACTGACAAGAGCACTTTTTACCCCCTGCCGGGATGCTGATGGCTGGTAGGTACGTAATGTGAACCTAGGTTTAACGAATTTAATGACGCTATGTGACACACTGCCCATTGAATATGCCAGCAATCATGAGCCTATGCTGTGAAGGCCTCGCGAACCCCTAGATGATGGCTCGCCTGGAAGGTCACTTATCATGGGAAGTGACAACAGCCTCTTGTCCTCTGTCTATCTAATACAAGAGTCGTCTGAAACTACGTGAGGTGAGCTGGCGAGTCGCTCTCACTGCTTAATCTTTGTATACCCGGACTTTATAATCGTCGAGCCACTTGTCCTCGATGATGACGAGCTGCGACGCCTGTACCTTCTTGAAGTACTCATCCTCGGGGATGTCCTTGTAGTCGTCCCTGTCCACGTCCATGAAGCCCTCCTTGGCGATCGAGCGCGGGGTGATCATGAGCGATTTGCCTGCCATGTAGTTAGTTCTGCAGCCTAGTTATCGGGCGTGCGCGGGATGAGGTTGGGAGGCCTACCGTTGATCGACTTGTCAGCCGCTATCCTCATCATGCAGCCGGCGCAGTCGGCCTGCTCGCCAAACTCAATGCCCCGGTCAAGCAGCCACTTTTCGTACTCGGCCGTGCGGATGGCGCTCTTGATCCAGCAAGGGGCCACATAGTTGATGCGAATTCCCTGCTCAAAACTGGAGCGTCTGGCAGTACGCATGAATCCGCGGAGCGCGTACTTGGTGGCTGTGTACTCCCAGTTCCCCTGTAGAGTGTTTGAATTAGAAAGAGGAAGTCGATAGAAGAGTAAGTAGCGTGCGAAAAAAAACTTACCGGTGAGTCGATCCATGCCACCATGCTTCCGGTGAAGATAAAGCATCGGTCTCGCTCTGGCACGTCGGGCTGTTGCCTGAAGTAGTGTACGGCTAGCTTCCAGGTATAGAGTGAGCCGTCGATGTTGACTCTAATGATGTTGAGATCGGGCTTTGTCGGCTCTCCCTTGGGATCTAGTGACAGTCAGCAGGAGATCCGGTGGCAAGCATACGGGGCACAATAGGACATGACATACCGTCCAAGTTCCACAGGCTGTCCCCTGAGCTACGACTGATGCCTGCGTTTGCAATGACGATATCGACCGAGTTGTGCGGGCTCCTGCTCTTGGCCGTATCAAACATGGCCTTCTGCTGGTCCCAGTTGCGAATGTCGACCTTGACAAACGTGCACACCTCTTTGCCGTTGGCATCGTTGAGCTCCTTCTCAATGTCTTTCCCGCGCTCGTTGACGTCGCCGAAGGTTACATACGCTCCCGCGGCTACGAAGTCGCGCACCATCGTCTCACCCATGCCATTGGCGCCACCTGTGACAATGACCGACTTGCCTTGCACCTTGGTGCGGTCTGGCACCACTGTGTGGTCTATGGGACCGGTGTATTGGTAACGTGGGAGAGACATTGTCGTAGCTACTCCAAAGGACAGATCAGAGAGAGGGGCTGAGAAGATCTAGTGTATACCTGAACGTTTAGGTGTTGTCCTGGAGTTCGGGAGGGGAAATAAGGCGCAGGTAGATACAGGTAGGAATGGGCCGATAGGAACAGATAGATCTAGGTTTACGTGAAGGCAAGGATAGCACAGGGACGCAAATATCAGCTCACTACGGGCATCTCGTTTCCCGGGTATCCGACTTCCGTCGACACGTCGAGCAGAGGGCTATCCCAGACCTGGTTCTGCCGCTCGTGAAGGAGCTATGCCGACCCCTCATCGGCAAACTTCTCCAGCTCCTCTCGATGCGGGGCTCGTCTGGGGTTCTAGGCTTGGGCTGGGGCGGGGCGGTGCGGAGCAGCTCGGCGGCAATCCGTTTTCGGATAGCCGTATAAAAATAGTTGGAGAGTCCAGACCAACGCCGTCCTTTCGGCAAGATAGCCTACGCTAGCTACCCCACGGAGGGGAGGCTGTCCCGTTCTGGTCCCGGCAATGAAGGAGGGATGCTCGGCTGAGCCAGCACGCCTCCATGGGTGAATGGGAAGAGCATTGTCGGATGGACCGATGATCACCTGATTCGATGGCCGAGGGGGAGTTCCCCCGCGGCCTGTTGTTCCCTCTTTCGGAACTTGCAAAACGTTTACCTTATATTGTGCAAGAGACGACCAAGCCGCCCTTCGCTAACATCTCAAGTCAGCACAAGATACCCCCCCTTCCACCTCCCCAACAACCATCGAGAGTGCTCAACCTGGCAGTAACCACATAAGCACTACCAGACCTTTGCATCTTGCGAACCGTTGGGCAACATGACTGCGTTTGAGGAAACACCTTTAGCGGCGGCCATCGCCTCCCCGCCTACTGACGCCGAGGTACCTCGTATGGAGGCGACGGAGCTTCCAGAGGTGGCCCGCGGGGTCAACGGCATGCCGCAGATCGTTGTTCCAAACGGCACCACAGCCGTCGACCCGTTCAAGCTCAGCCAGCAGTATGCCTACACACCAAAGAAATTGAAGGTCTTTACGATCGGCGCCGGCTTCTCGGGTCTGCTCATGGCCCACAAGTTCCAGCACCGCTTCCCTGAGATGAAGGAGATTGTAGAACACACCATCTTTGAGGCCCTCAGCGATGTTGGTGGTACCTGGCTCGTGAACAACTACCCCGGCGTCCAATGCGACGTGCCGGCACACATCTATGTAAGGCTTCCTAATCATGCGCGCGCAAGACCTTAAGGGGGGCGAGCCAAGACACTGACATCGATCGGACGAAGGCCTTCCCCTTCGACCCCAATCCCGATTGGAAGCGCTTCTACGCCAGCGGGGCGGACATTCTCGGCTACATGAAGGCGACAGTCAAGAAGTGGGGATTGGATCGGGACATCCAGCTCAACACGCGCGTAGTGGGCGCCGACTGGCAGGAGGAGCTTGGCCAGTGGAAGGTGACGGTGGAGCACGAGGGCAAGCGGCGCGACGAGTACTGCCACGTGCTCATCTCGGGCCAGGGCGTGCTGGTGCACGAGAACTGGCCCAGTATCCCGGGCCTCAAGGATAAGTTCAAGGGCCACATCACGCACTCGGCGCGGTGGGACCACAACTACGACTACTCCAACAAGCGCATCGCCGTCATCGGCAATGGCTCGTCAGGTATCCAGATCGTGCCCCAGATGGCCAAGCTCCCCGGCACCGATGTCATGAACTTCATCCGCGGGCCGTCATGGGTCTACTACCGCGCGCCGCCCTCCAAGCACCTGGGCCGCGAGTTCGATGACCCGAATCCCGAGTACACCGAGGAGGAGAAGAAGAAGTTCCAAGACCCAGAGCAGCACTTGGCGCACCGCAAGGGGATTATCTCGCGTACCAACAAGTCCTTCTACATCTTCCTCAAGGGCGCCAACAACGCGGAAGGCGCGCGGTTGGCTACGCAGCAGATGGCCGAGAAGCTGAACCACGACCCCGAGCTGTGCGAGAAGCTCATCCCCAAGTACGAGCTCGGTTGCCGCCGCATCACCCCCGGCCCCGGCTACCTCGAGTCGTTCCTTAGGCCCAACTGCCATCTCACCAACAGCCCCATCACGAGCGTGAGTGAGAACGCCGTGCACACGGCCGACGGCAAGACGTACGAGTGCGATGTCAGTAAGTAATCCCCGCAAGAAAACTTCCCGGGGCGCGCCGAGGCAGAGGAACAGAGAGCTAACCGTGGACGCATCTAGTCGTGTGCGCGACCGGCTTCGACGTGTCGCATCGCCCCAGGTATCCTATCGTCGGGCTGGATAAGACCACAGACCTCCGCACTGAGTGGGCTGAGGACCCCGAGTCGTACCTCTCCGTCGCCGTGCCGTCGTACCCCAACTACTTCATGATGATGGGCCCCAACTGCCTCGGCGGCCACGGCTCGCTCGTCGAGTCACTGAACTGGACGGGCGACTACTTCGTCAAGTGGATCAAGAAGATGGCCACCGAGGACATCAAGTACGTGCACCCCAAGAAAGCGGTCGCCGACGCCTTCATCAAGTACGGCGACGAGGTGCACAAGACGCTGGTGTGGACCGGCAGCTGCAGCAGCTGGTACAAGCGCGGCACCGTCAACGGCCGCGTGACGGCGCTGTTCGGCGGCAGCGCCCACCTGTTCCAGCGCATGATGGCCGACCTCCGTACCGAGGACTTTGAGATCACGTATAACACAGCCAACCCGTTCCGTTTCATGGGCAACGGCTTCACGGCGTTCGAGATGGACGAGAAGAGCGACCTGTCATGGTATGTCGAGGTGGCGGAAAAGCTGCAGCAGTAGGAGGAGGAGGAGGGGCTCGTGGTTGGAGATGTATAGCACTACCCAGGCGCACGGAAGACGGCGCGGCGCGAGATTAGATATCTTACTTATACTGCTACTTCGGTAGCGATGACACGAATGACAGCGCTTCGGTTCTCTTGCTTATGCATACAAGGCAGTGACTATCTAACAAATTTCGCTGTGACCTATGGCTTCTGCAGCGTCTCGTGGGAGACCGTTTCCTCTTGCCCTAAAGCCGTATATGGCGGTTAATTTTTCTCTCCCCAACGGGAGCTCCTTCTTTTTATTATCTTTTATTCCTTTGGAGTCGTAGCTCACCCTATTGGCCCTATATCATCGAATCCCATGGTATTGTACTCCCCGAACTGGAACGGCTCTAGAAGGCCGTGGTAATCGTTGAGCATGGCCTCGTCGAACATGAAGTTCTCGGGTGTGGGAAAGCGCGTCGCCCTCCCTGGCTCTGTGCCCGGGAGCAGCGCCTCCGCGATACCGCCGGTAGCGGGCGTCACGAAAGGGAAGAGCAGAGTCCAGTCGAACTCCACTGACGAATCGGACTGGGGATCTGTCTGGGCCGCCCGCACGTCCGGGCCGTGAGCCGAGAGATCGGCCTCGAGCACGCCTGCCTTGGCGGGGACGCTCGTGGCGAAGCTGCTGGACTGTCGGAGGCGCGTGAAGCCCTGCCGAATGACGTTTGCCGAGCCCCACATCTTCTGGAGCTGCTCTACTGCTCTCGTCAGGACGTCGAGTCCCTCATTGGCGTCCTTGGCTAGGGTATCGACCCTACAGGCCTCTAGCAAGGCGATGAAGGCGGTGCCACTGTACCAGCAGGTGATGGCCATCAGGAAGCGGGCGTCGCCGCGCGATAGGATGTCCTTGAGGATGCGGACGATGCACGAGGCCGCCAGCACAGCCGGGGGAAGAGCCTGGGGCAGGTGATGAGAGGATCGGCGAAGGTAGAGGATGATGATGGTGGTGAGATATGGGAGGAAGAGTTGGTGGACGTCCCGGTCGAAGGCATCGGTGCGCGCCGAGCCGATGGGTAGCTGGAGATGCGGGGGCAGTGACTGCACCCAGTCAACGAGCTCCTGGCGCAGCTCGACGGGGAGCGACTGGGACGCTGACGTACCAGAGCCTAGGCGGGAAAGACTCTTGGCGGCCCGTCCCATGATGGCACAGAGACGCACCCAGTATATGAAGACCTCGCCTTTCCGTTGCAGGCGCGGGTCGGGAGGGAAGTCAGCCAGCGTGGGCTCCTGGATGTTGCAGTCGGTCGGGTCGATGACGCACGGCTTGCTCTGGCACAGGGCTGTGAGGCGCTCCCGTGCGAAGGCGGTCCACCAGATGCGGCGGCGGAGTCCCAGGTCCAGCGCGTCCCGCAGCGGGTAATTCGGGCCAGGCTCGCGGTGGAAGTTCATCTGCTGGGCGTGGCGGATCAGCACCGACGTCCACCACCACGACGAGTGCCGGCGCGCGATGGTCACGGCGCGCGGCGCCCACCAGTAGAAGAGCGAGATGGCCTGTAGCGTTGTGACGCCGTCAGCCTCGGCGTCGTTGTAGAAGAGGGACGTCGCCCGCTTGTAATAGGCAGCGGGGCCTTCGTGAGGGAGCAGTGGCGGCCGGATGTGGCTACCCGCCAGCGCCAGCGCGTTGGCGAGCAAAGGAGAGCGCAGCGCGTCCTGGGGAAGCCGGTCGGGGTCGAGCACCGGGCACCAGGCGTAGCAGTACTCGAAATAGGTTTCGGCGAAGATCTGCTGGAGCTCCTGCTGCTGCGCGTCCGAGCGTGCGTAACCCTGCTCCATGGCCACCTCCAGCTCCTGTTGCTCTGCATCGAAGGTGTTCTCGGGGCCGTACACCTGCAGGAAGCCGGTGTCGACATCGCTGTTGTTGCTGCGCCCGGTAGGCGCCCCGGTGAGCAGCTCTGTCGTCCGCTGCGACTGCGGGCTGAGGGTGTGGTGGTTGGTGTAGGGCGGTGGCGGGACCGCTGGTGTTGAGGGGAGCGGCGCACCCCCCACGGAGCCCACCTCAGCGCGTGTGTCGTCGGCCGACGACGGCGAGGCCGGGTGGCCGCCGACCGACACCACCGACGCGTCCGGGTGCGGGTGCTTCCTCCGCTTGGACGGGCGCACCTGGCACTCGCGGCCGGCGGTGTGGCAGTTGGAGCAGATGCCGTGGCCCTGGTCGCGGCGGCTCTTGAGGTCGCATTTAACTTTCTTCGCATGGCACGCCGAGCAGACGAGCTCGGCGCGCTTCCGCTTGGGCTGCCGGCTGTCGAAGTGCAGCCACTCACCCATCATCTCGGTCATGGTGTGGCGACGCAGGGTTGGGCTCGCATGCTGCCCGGCGGCCGGGTTGGGTGCGAGAGTGGTAGGCCGGATGCGGTAGACGTCGTCCCTTGCGATGGGTGGTTGCGGGGTGTGGACAATGGAAGCGGAGGCGAGCGGGTGGGAACGGAGAAAGGGAACCACGGCACTAGACTTTGAGGCAAATCTGGCTGGCACGCAATGGGCAGCTGGGGGGAGATGCGGGGGAGAAATCGGATCCCCAGACCCGCCAAGACCGTAGCGTCCAGAAACCAGCGTCTCTGCTGCGGGGTAGGGGGTCGGCCATGGAGAAGCCTCTGGACCCTTGTCCTGTGACCTAGAAAGGGGGCCGGACTCCCACAACCCTTTCACATGACTAGCCCCAGGCGCCTAATTTGCTACCAACTCGATTTATGCCTACCCTACCCGTTCATTGGAGCAAGGTCTTTTCAATATTGCACTAAATACGATAGTCCTGAGTCTTCCATGAGCCGTCGCCAGCCCCCCATAGCGTTGTGGCACATGTAGTGGCGTGCGCAGTGCTGGACACGTCGGCACAGGGCTTCCTAGCCCTCCCTCTGGATATTACCCACCGTCCGATAGCCCCCTTCCAGTAGAGAAGGGAAGAGAAAAAAAATATACAGTTAAATACATTCCATACCTAGGCCCCTTGGCATTCTATCCTCGCAGCTTCCTATTCGTTGGGGTGTAGTCACCTTTCCCCCTGCTTCCCTTCCTCCCCTTATACCATCACAATATGCATCGCATAAACAAAACCTTGTTTGTAATGCATATCGGGACATAATGTGTTTTCCATTGTTAGCCCACTAAATACGTAATAGCTCTTCTATTTAAGAATGTCTTCATGACCCTGGACTCGCATGCCTCATCGCAACCGAGATCTTATCTTTTCACGACCCATGACGCCTGATACTCAACATCATCTAAAGACTCGATCTGGTTTGAGCATAGTCCTGGCAAGGGGATCGGTTTCCATTGTTCATGGATGCTGCCCAAGAGGAGATCAAGAGATCTACAGCTTTGCACGTACGAGGGCTACGTAACTGTCCCGAGCGTCCGGGTTGCTACCCTGTGATAACGCGCATTCTAACCAATTATGATCCCAAGTAGCCGCCGGTACCGAAGCAGGCCACATGCTCTCGGCGAGACTAATGCATACCTAATTTAGTGCCTTGGGCCCCGGATGCATTGGACCCGCGTAGACCAAATCTCGAGGCATAGGAGATAACTTCTGAGCCAGCGATTCCGGAAGCTTGGCTACCAGGCTATTGTTTTTGGTGCCTGTAAGCGTCTAGAGTGCATGTAGTGATACGGCTGACGGAGGACGAAGCAAGTCGGGTTCTCTAGCACAGCAAGCATCCGTAGCGAAGAATTGGGAGCATCAGAGTTGACTCATTTTCTACACAAGATGCTGCAATGCACGTATGAATATTCCAGTAAATTCAACACCGTAGTCTAGTGTCGGTAGATGATCTATTTACGATCTACAAGGCACCGCGATCTAAGTGTAACCACAATTGTCGCACAAAGCCCTAGGCATTGCAAAGCACGACGGCGAACGCTGATAACTAGAGGATATACCGGAATTGCGGATTCTGAGGAGATATCTGTCAGCTGGAAAAAAATTCTTCAGTGGAGATTAAGGGGTAGAATTACCGTCATGTCGGTGGAGTCATCCTCGTACGCATGGTCATAGCCCTCCATGATGCCGGCCTTGTCGCGGCTCCGGTTCTGCCACACGCACACAAATCGGTAGGCAAGAATGAGCAGGCCCGCGATGATCGAAGTGATGAGCACGACGATGAATCCAGGTGCGTAGCGAGGGGCATCCTGCGATTTGAACGCAAGTGGGCCGACAAAGTTTCCTATCCGGGCGGTTAGCATAGTGCTTCGATTTCAAGAACTTGAGAGTGCCTACCAAGACAGTAGCCGATGTAGAGGCCCGAAGAGGCGATGGAGCGCTTTGTGTATCCTGCCGTGTTGGCGATCTGCAGACCCATGAGCACGGCATAGCCGCCTCCGAGGGAAGGCATGATGGCCGTGGCGAACAGAAGAGCGCCGCGGGCATCGAGAGGCAGCCGCCAGAGCAGCAGGGCAGCCAGCGTGGTGCCCATCTGCGCGCCAAAGATAAGGTAGGCACGGGCGTTGGGCAGCCTGTAGGCCAGGAACGAGAGAATCAGCATGATGCTGCCGCCGTAGAAACCGGCGGGGATCAGGAGCAGCAGCGAGTTCAAAGTGCTGAAGCCGAAGCCAGAGATAATGATAGGAACGAACGCCGAGATGGGGCCGTTGGCAATCATGCCGAGGAAGGCAACCGAGAAGACGAGCCAGAACTTGATGTCCAGTACCAACTCCTTGACCTGGCTTGACTTGAAGTGCGTGTTGCGGACGCCCGAGTTGTTGCTCTGCAGACGGGCTACCAAGATGTAGCGCTCTCGCTCGTTGAATCCCTTGGCGCGGATGGGGTCCGACGGGAGGACAAAGTAAAGCACTAGTCCCCAGAGGATGGTGATGGAGCCGGCGAAGTAGTACATATACCTCCATGAGGACACGCCGCCGCCGATCAGGCCGAAACCGTAGTTGATGAGCGGGGAGACGATAGAGACGTAGCCGGTGCAGCAGTACCAGATGCCCATCCGCATGGCCTGCTCAGGCTTCTTGTACCATGATCCCTAAATCCCACGCGTCAGGTCAACGAAATCTCTTATAAGTGAAGGGAGCAACATACCACGATGAGCATGAACATGGGGCTGACGCCGCTCTCGAGGAAGCCGAGGAAGAAGCGTTGAGCGTAGATGCCCTGGTAGTTGGTACAGACAGTGGTGAGAAGCAGAGTGAGGCCCCAGAGGGTGACGATGGCGGAGGCGACGCGTTCGACAGGATACCTCTGGGCGAGGAGCATGGCCGGGTAGGAGCCTATGATGAAACCGAGGTAGAAGATCGAAGCCGTCCATGAGTAGCGATCGCCAACGAGCAAACCGAGATCCGTCCGAAGCCCGAAGATAGCCTTGTGTCATTGTCAGCCTTGGAAACAATAGAGAAAAAGTTTGCTTAAAGGGGGGGAGCGTACGGCCTGTGACAACATGGCTTTGTCATAGTACTGAAGACCGTAGGTCACGCAGAGCACCGGCATCAACCTCCAGTCCACTTTGCGACGCAGGGTCTTCTCCTCGGCATCCGTCCATGTCTGCTCGCCGTTGTATTCGGCAAGGACGCGCAGGCCCTCGTCATTGTGGACGGTATCGACGGTCTTGGTCGGCTTGAGGGCGCCGGGGTCCGCGTGCTCGGTCGGCGTCTTCTCGAGCATCTGTGGCTGCTCCTCCTTCCCGGATTCCGACATGGTGAATGAAAAGAAAGCAGGTGGCAATGAGGCAGAGGCAGATGGGCAGGCACTGTAGATGGAAGATGCCAAGCGAGAAAAGAAGATGACGAGTGCAGGAGGCCTAGGGTGTGAACCAACTTGCCGGGTCGAGCTTTATAAACCTCCTCGGAATGGACAGCAAAACAACCCCAGACACACCCCCAGATGGCAATAGATCCGCGTGGGGAGGATCGTGGGGTCCGGGGCACAGCAGGGTGGAAATCTTTTCACACGGAGGCGGGTTGGGATGCAGGCCGGGCGTGGCATAAACTGTGAGGCTGCGTAGCACAATACAGAAGTGTCAGGCAGACGACGGTCCCCGAGTCATCCAGATGCATGATAATCTCCAGCCTACCAGGTCCCGAGCTGGCGACAGCGTGGCTGCCCACAGCTCCTTCATCCAAGAGAACGGGCGTCTCGGTCTCTCTGGTGCGGTGGAGGCGCCAAGTCTGCGTTAAACCCAGCCTGGAATACCGACACTACCGGCGCCATAGCCGGCGCATTTCAGTAACCGGGTAGCAGGGTCCAGCACCCAGCTCCAGGCTGTCGAGCCGCATTACGAAGCAGCAAACCTGTGTTTCCCCCGCACGCTAGTCTCGAGGCGATGGGGGTAATCTCCGCTTTCGTGCCTGCAAGGGCGCTGATACGGGGGACTGAACACGTTGGGGAAATTCCTGGTCCTCGCTGCTCCACACCTCCACACACAACCCTCCCACGAGGTGAAAAAGGAGGCAAGACGGGGCGAGGCAGTTTCTGTGGCTCGGGCACCGAGACGACTCCGAACTTCTACGCTCGGATAGGCCAACTCGATAAGAAAGGAAGTCTTTGCAAAGGACGTCAGCATAGGTTCCTACGTAACTAGTGGTGGAAGTGGAGACAAAGATTGACGGGTCCGCAGCAGTACGACACCGACCCTGGCCTCTTGTCGTGAGATTGTAGTTCGTTTCAATAACAGCATCACAGGTGTCATATCATATCTGGTAAATCAAACATGGCAGGCCAAGCCAGCACACTCCAGCTCCCCGCTGGGCGGGAGACCATCACGGTGAAGCTCATCAACCCCGTCAACTTTGGGCCCGCCATCATCAAAAGGTTCATGACCCCGATGGTCCCTGGCCTGGACCAATTCAAGGATTCCCCGTCGCACTCGTTCCTGCTCGAACACCCATCGGGGCGCAAGCTGGTGTTTGATCTGGGCATCCGTAAGGACTACCTGAACTACTCACCCAAGATTGCCGAGTACATTCCTACAACGGGATACGACATCCAGGCGCCCCGGGATGTCGCCCAGATTCTCGAGGAGGGTGGCATTTCCACTAGTGAGATTGAGGCTGTGATCTGGAGGTAAGAAGGGCCTCCCCTGTAGTAGCAACTGCTGGAAACGTAAAGTCTCGATGGCTAACTTGTATCTGCGCGTGGGATGAAGCCACTGGCATTGGGATCACATTGGGGACCCGTCTACCTTCCCGCCGTCGACCGACTTGGTCGTGGGCCCTGGATTCAAGGCAGCGATGCTGCCCGGAGCGCCGGCGAATCCGGATTCTCCCATTCAGGAGAGTGATTACACGTAAGAGCAGCTATGCCGGACAATGCCAAGGGCCACCGAATCTAGTCACTTACGGAGATACAGCGGCCGGAACCTCCGGGAGATTACCTTTGATGCCAGCGAGGGTCTGCTGGCTGGGCGGTTTCCTGCTCATGATTATTTTGGAGACGGTTCATTCTACCTCCTGGATAGCCCGGGACATGCGGTGGGCCACCTGTGCGGTCTTGCGCGGACAACCATGAACCCAGATACCTTCGTCCTACTTGGCGGCGACGTATGCCACTACGCTGGCATCTTCAGACCCTCGGAGCACCTTCCAGTACCGAGCACCATCACGCCGCACCCGTGCAAGCCGCACGATGCGAGCGCGTCCCTGTGCCCCGGCCACGCCTGGGAAGAGCTCCAGAAGTCGCGCGACCGGAAGCCTACGGACACGCTCTTCGATATCACCTTTGGCCTGGACATCCCGCTCGCCACTCACACGGTAGGCAAGCTGCAAGAGCTGGATTGTCTGGAGAATGTATTTGTAATCATAGCACATGATTCAACTGTGAGGGATGGTGTACCACACTTCCCGGAGAGCCTGAACGCATGGAAGGAGAAGGGCTGGGGCGACAAGTTGAAGTGGGCGTTCTTCCGCGATCTGGACACATACTGGAAGTCTCAGGGCCTAGCCTGAGACAACGGTAACTTAGCACCTCGCCATCTGATCCACTCGGAGGCGAAAGGTAGAGAAAAAAAAAAAATTCCAATGCTATCGCTTTGTGGCTGCACGCGGCGCGTTGTCCACGCACCGACGACAGCCGAAGTAGGTGGTGTGGAGTCGGTTCGGCGCTGTCTTTGCCTCTAGCCTAACGCTGAGAGAGGCCCAGCTCGGTAGCCCAGGACTCCTCAGCCCACTATTACATGACATTCGCCGGGGCTGCCGTGCCCAGAACACGAGTCAAACCTCCGGCATTGACCCTTTTAGGATTGCCGGCCATGGCGTGGAGAAAGCCTCCTGGGGTAGCCGACGGTCGCGTTCCCGCTGCGGGGTCCCCGCCATCGCGAGACAACCCCTCTAGGCCCTCGGCGCGGGAATGGCCTCAAGTCGGCAGGGAGGGGTGCGGCTACTGGAGGGGATATAGTCTCTTGTCAGCCATCCCACTTGATCAGCAGCATACACACCCTAGTTTCACTCTGCAGGCCAACCCAAACGTCTCCGCCCCACCTCAGCTTGCAGCCTTCACCACACACAGGAGACAGGAATCATGGCGGCGTTCGTGGAGGCCAACAAAGACTTGGACTATGATGTCCTCATAATCGGCGGCGGGCTGAGCGGCATCTACTCCCTACTCAAGATCCGCGACCTCGGTCTGCGGGTCAAGGCTCTCGAGGCCGGCGAGGAGGAGGGTGGCACCTGGTTCTGGTGAGAATGGCCTGGCATGGTCGCCCCGCGCAGAAATTTTGCGAGCTACTGCTAATATTACTGCTCTTGCTAGGAATCGCTATCCCGGTGCCCGTTTTGACTCAGAGAGCTATTCATACATCTTTTCCTTCTCCCAAGAAGTCCTAGACGAATGGAGCTGGACGGAGCACTTCGCGCCGCAGGCCGAGACGCTCCGCTACATCCAGTTCCTCACCAAGAAGTTCGACCTCAAGAAGGACATGCAGTTCAACACGCGCATCAAGTCAGCACACTTCCAGACTGCCACAAACTCGTGGCTTCTCACAGACGAGTCGGGACGCCAGTACACCACCCGGTACATCGTCACCGCCATGGGCATCCTCAACCAGCCCACCCTGCCCGATATCGCGGGCGTTAACGACTATAAAGGCCAGGCTTGGCACACGGCGCGGTGGCCCGGCGATCACTCGGCGCTTAAGGGCAAGCGTGTCGGTATCATCGGCACGGGTGCGACGGCCATCCAGACGATCCAGGAGATCTACAAGATCGCCGGTGACTTGACAGTGTTCCAACGGACACCAAACTGGACAGCGCCGCTGCGAAACACTAAGATCAGCCCCGAGGAGATGGCCGAGATCCGGAAGCAATACCCTGAAATCTTCCGAAAGTGCCTCGAGTCCTACTCGTGCTTCGTCCACATGAGCGACACGCGCAAGACGACGGACCTCCCTCAAGAAGAGCTCTTCGCGCACTGGGAAGAGCTTTACAAGCTCCCCGGCTTCGCCAAGGTGCTCGGCGTCTCAACAGATATTGCGACGGATCGCGAGGCCAACCGGCTGTACAGCGAGTTCAACGCCAACAAGATCCGGCAACGCATAAACGACCCGGTGCTAGCGGAGAAGCTGATCCCCAAGAACCACGGCTTTGGCACACGACGGGTACCACTAGAGAGCGGTTACTACGAGGCCTTCAACCAGCCGCACGTACATCTCGTCGACATCAACGAGAACCCGATCGAGCGGGTGACGGAGAAGGGCATCAAGACGCGCGACACCGATTTTGAGTTCGACATTCTCATCTACGCCACCGGCTTCGACGCTGTGACGGGCTCCTTCAACGCCGTCGACTTCCAGGGCGTGAACGGCACCAAGCTCCGCGACACGTGGAACCAAGGCATCCAGACGTTCCTTGGCCTGACGGTCAAGGACTTTCCCAACATGTTCATGGTCATGGGCCCGCACCAGATGTTCGGCAACATCCCGCGCAGCATTGAGTACGCCGTCGACTGGGTCGCCGACTACATCCAGTGGGCTCGCGACAATAACATGCTGCGAATCGAGGCGACGCAGGAGAGCATGGACATGTGGTACCAGCACGTCGACGACTGCGGCAAAGGGCTGCTGGCGAACGAGGTCGACTCGTGGATGACGGGTGTCAACAAGAACCTCAAGCACAAGCAGGCGCGGTCGCTTACGAGGTATAACGGCCCCGCGCCGGGGTACAGGAAGCGATGCGACGATGTAAAGGCGAGGAATTACGCGGATTTTGTACTAGGATGATTACCCATTTCGCTGTAGCACGATAAATTTGGAATCCCTAGCGTGTAATGTACCACTCTTGACCAATTGTGTCCTCTACCTTTTGACCGAAGTAGTTCGGCCCTAGACAGTTCTAGATAGCTCTATAACACATTCAACTTAATAAAAGTTCCTTGCATCTGCTTCCTAGTAGCTAGACACGGTCGGCCTTTTACCTCAGCCCGCCTTCCAATGCTTCTCAACTTTTCCTTGCACCGTCAATAGGGGATTCAGGTATCGATGCCTGAGAGCCAGATCGCCGGTGGGAGAGGGATAGAACAGACAGCAAAGATTGCCGTGAGCTGCGCCCGCTGGAGTTTCGGTTGCTGCCAGGGTGGGAGGAATCAGATGCCATGGGCCCATCAGCTTTCTCTTCATAGCCATACATATTTATGAGCCGAGGTCGCAAAGACGAGCACTTTTGAAGAAATGCCATACAGTTGCGGCCCGATTTGGCGAATGCTGCTTCCGTGGGGTGCCAGAAGTTCAGCCCGGTCGCGTTGAGCCGGCATAAGTCTGCTCCATAGGTAACCAGAAGGTGGATGATGCGTGTGTCGTTATTATCGATGGCGTAGTAGAGCGCGGTGTTGCCGAAGCTGTCTAGCCCGGAGGGATCCGAGCCCGCCCTTAATAGGACTTCCGCCATGGTATAAGCCGGAAAATTCGACCACACCTTCATAATTGCATTGTTAATCGCAAGGTGCAAAGGCGGTGAGGTGTTTTCTTCCCACGTCACACTGGTATTTGGATCCGAGCCCAGCTTAAGCAAAGTCTGTATCAGTTTCAAGTCGTAGTCTTTGGAGTCGAAATTGTCGAACACGCTCCTGTTAGTGGTGGAGGTATCATGGTATGGTAGCTGATACTTCGAGAAGACACTCTGCAGGGGCAAATTTCCGCGATACCTCATGTCGGGCCAATGTCGTCTAAAAAGGGCATCGAGAACATCGGCGACTCCGGTCTTGCCAGCGAGGGACCACCGCGGCCATCTACAGTAGCTGGCCCAAGCTATGGCCGTGGCGAGCCGCTGAGGGTACAATTCAGCACCTAGGCTGTGGCCTTCAATCTGGCTTATGAGGAAGTTATGAAGAGAGAATGCTACAGCCAGGATCAGTAGCCAGAACTCAGGCTCGCCGGTCCGATCAAGGAGGGCCCAGAAGGAGGGTCCAAGGTCGAGGTTCGAGAGCAAAATTTTAAAGTTCGAATCATTTTCGCAGAGTTTCAGGAGGTCTTCTGTATATGCCATCCCGGTTAGCAGGTCGGCCTTTGCTGCGTAGGTGGCGAACTCCTTGACTCTGACGAACGACCCATTGCTGAAGTGGTGGATCAGGTATCGCTGGAGGAGAACGTGTCCGTTTTCCATGTCCTCCAGCCCACGGGCCTGAGCTAGGCAAGCGGACCGTGGATCTTGAAGCACGAACTCCTTGGCCGTCTGATGTATAAACTGGACGACTTTGGATTCCGATGTTACCGAGACTTCTAAAAGGCCGCCGGTCTTGGCCCGGAGCCGTCTTTTCATTTCGTCCTCGGTCATTGCCGAAGACGACGATATGCCGGCTAGATATAAGGCAGCAGAGATAAGCTCGTGAAGTTGGAAGGGTTCGACAGCACATGCAGCGATTTGCAGCATGATGTGGGCTTCAAGCTCATGCCGAGGACCCGGCGTAATGACTCTTGTTCGCCGCCGAACCCTATAGCGGAGCAATGCGCGGTGGTAGAGATCACCAAGCTCAGTGGGCAGCGCGGAGAGCAGATCACGAAGCTCTGAGATGGTGTCGCCGTCACAGAGTCCTTCGAGGAGTTCCTCCACGACCAAGCGGACCCAGATAAAAACACCCTCGGCCTTTTCCAAGATTTCGGGGATGAGGACATCTAAAAATGAATGATCGAGGTAACCATCTACCAAGTATGATTCTTCCCGGAGCCGCGTGATCGCGTACTTTGTGATGTCATCTCTGGTGTGTTCGTGGATTTTGAACCCAGGACACTTGCTGAATGCGTCTTGGAAGATGTTCTCGGGTCGGCTAGCGACGCACATCTTCACAAATAGTGCCCCTCGAGTTTTTGGTTCTGCCAGACTGTTGAGGACATTGAGCAGTTCTCGGTGGTTGCCGCTATGCTCATCAAGAGCATCAACGAAGAAGCATAGATGGACCGGCGGTATCCGGGCTGTGTTGATAAGCCAGAAGGCGCTGAGCACATCCTTGGCCTCCCAGACAACTTCTTTCTTCCCTAGAAAGGCATAGGCTTCCGCGATATCCCTTGCGGACCATCCATGCTCGGAAATAGTTTCCAGCGGCCGGGGGATGAGTTTTTGGATATAAATGCGAGCAATGACGCGAAGGAGGTTAGAGTTGCTCCTAAGTGTCTGGTACAGAAGTTCACGAAGCAGGCCTTCGATCGACTTCTGCGACTCTGCTCCTCGGTCGTGGAAGAAAAAGCCTTTGACAACCCAGCGACCTTGACTGAGGGGAGGCAGTAGACGTGTCGTTTCGTCTTGGTTCAGAATGTACTTCATCATGGTAGACTTGCCGGACCCGGGCTTTCCTTGGATCCAGAAGAACCGGCCATGGGCCTGTCGGAGCCAATTAGTGAATCCAATATCTGACTTAAAGACCCAGGAATATGTGTCTTTAAATGGGTCCTGAACGTCCTCAAGTCGTTGACGAGATTGAACCATGTTCAGGCTTTGTAAAAGGGCTACACTGATGATGAGCACAGCATGACCTAGCCAAACGTCACAAGGCACAAACCTTGAAAAATATGTTCTTCCTTGTTGTGGTCAGGCTCTTCTGTTGCCCGATCTTCAGTAAGACGACCTACATGGCCACGGGAGGCACCAGACGCTACTTACCGCCTGATACATGACACTCCTTCTCCCATCGTTTAAGGACTGACGCGACTCTTCGAAACCCTGGGTCAGTGATGGTTGAGAACTTGGTAATGTTGCGGTGGTGTGCATGGATGGTGCCGGTAGTCTCCAGACCGTCCCCGATGAAGCTTGACTCAGGCTCCACGATCATGACTCCATGGTACGGAAGCTCTTCTCGGAATGAATGAATCTTGATCGTACTGTCTAGCAAAAGCAGGCTGAAGCTGCGAGTTATGCGCTCCAGTACTTCTGAATTATGCTCCAGTGACCTCAGGACTCCGATATTCGGCTGTTGGAGGAAGATACGGCTGATGCCGAATGCGGTCTTGCCGATTGAAGCAGACGACGAGCCTTTATGAGGTGTTCCGAGGAAGCATACCCCAGCGGTAGCTTTCCCTACTTCATTCAGGTGAGTTCTCTCGCTGTTGGAGATACACAATGCATCTTTAACAACAATGCCGCCCAGACTATGGGCGACAAAGATGATGGGGCGCATCTTCTCCTCGGCGGCAATCCTGCTGTCTGAGATATCGGAGAGCAGAGTGGATGCATGCTGGAAGACGGACGCCGTAGATGTTGATGAGAATAGCTTTGCAATATCCACATCGTAGCCCCAGGTAAATATTCTTGCGGATGGCATCAACTTAGGCAGCAGGTCTCGGGGCCAGTGAATATTGCTATCATCGTCTCTAGGATCGAGGTCGTCGTCTGCTCCATTTGGTGCCGAACTAGTACTAGGCTAACGAGTTGGGAGACCAGAGTGAGCACGTATAAAAGTTTCCTTTGGTCTGAGTGCATCTTACGATAGACGATTCTTTCGACAAGCCAGAATCCTCACTCGCGAGGCTCTCGTGCTGCGAAGATGACCTAGACCGCGAGGATAGCCATCCCGGTCTAAGTCTGTCCGACGACTCCGGCGTCACGTTCGTTCGTATCAGCGAAGACCGGGAGAATATTGATCGTCTCGAGGGCTTCTGGGCTGCAGGAACGTCTAAGGCCGGCGTGGGTGCAGCAGTGGCCCAGGTTCGGTATGGGTGCCCGAAAAGTCCGTGGACGAAATACACGCTGGTCATGTAGTAAGCACTTCGAAGCAATCGACAACTCACGGGGGGACACACTCAACCGTCGCTGGACCTGCTGGACAGTATACTTGAGTCAATCCGATCCTATTGACCGACATCTTAGACAACAACCCGATGCAGCGGCGGGTGTGTGAAGTGCTGATGGTGCCTGATTGTGGGGGTTGCACTCCAGTTGAGGGGTTACGCGCAGCGACTGCTCAGCAGCCCTGGCTCACCACGTCTGCGCGTGTCTGTACTTCGTTGGTAGGCTAGTATATGCAAACGACACTGTAGCTATCCCATTTTCACATGCGCCATATTGCCTTTGCTCGGAGTAGAAGTATCGTCCGCTGTGACAGTGAGGCTGATTCTGTTCCAGTCCTTATCACTATATCGCTAGAGACTAAACCTAGTACGGAATACAGTACCTAGTTACAGCAATTGCTTCAGCGTGCACAGCCTCCAGCAGCCCGTCGGGCCAATCAGCTCTGCCTTCAATACTGCTGCAAAAGATCTCTTAGATACATACATAAATATTATTTACTATTCGGAATGTTAGTTGTAATCATTTTACCGAATAAATAACAAATGTGATTTGGGGGTTTTTTTTAAGCAAAAGAAAAATGTGCAAAGTTGGGAGCTCACTAGTCTGCAAAATCCGCAAGCAAAAGAGAAAGAGAGAAGGGGCATAACTAAAAGAATAAAATGAAGGAATGGCCAATGGTCAACATGGGTTTCGAACTTATGACCGGAGCGAGTTGAACAGGTATTCTGATATATTAACCCCTATTCTGTCTTGACATTAAACTCGCCTGTGGCCTGCGGCTTATTCAGAGCCCAGCGGATGCCGTTCTCCATAACTTCATCCCACCGTTCACAGGCCGATAGCTTCTCCCCGAAGCGCCTGAAGCCATGCGGTACACCCTGGAACAGGTTGATGTCTGTCGCGACCCTAAACACGGCGATGCACCTGTTAGAATACCAGCTAGTGGACAGCAGAGTGGGTGATCGTTTCTCACCCGGCTTCTGTCAGCATCTTTGCGTAGAGTAGCCCTTCGTCCCGGAGCGGATCTAGCCCCGCGATCCCGAAGACGGTAGGCGGCAGCCCGCGCACGTCGTCCGGGCTGGCGTTGCCTGGATTCAGCATGAGGTCGGCATCGTCCAACGGCTCGCACTTGAGAAGGTCGAGGAAGAACCGGCACGTGGCTACCGATAGAATCGGCGCGTCGTGGTTCTCCTTATACGACGACACGTCCGGGCTCTTCATCTTGGCGAGCTGTGGCCCGTAGCAGTCCATGTGCGCCACGCACGGGATCATGAGCACTTGGCCGGCGATGGGCGGAGCCGAGACACACGCCTTGCCCAGGGCCTTCTGCAATGTTAGCGATGACGTGAGCTGCGCACCCGCCGAGATGCCTCCCACGACGACTTGCTCCGGGTTGCCTTTCACCGTCGCGATGTTGGCGTGCAGCCAGTCGAAGGCATCCTGCGCGTCGTGGTACGGCGCGGGATACACGTGCTCGGGCGTGTGGCGATAGTTTACGTTCAGCACAATAACCTTGGCGTTGATGGCGATGCGAGCGGCTATGGCATCCTCGGAAGACAGCGTACCGAAGAAGAAGCCGCCTCCGTGGAAGTGTATGTATACGGGGAGCGTCTCTGCCTCGTCTATGCTCACCGGCCGGTAGGTGCGGGCTTCGATGGAGGACCCATCCCGCGTGGGGATGGAGTAGTCTTGAATGCGAACCTTCTTCCCAAGTTGCTCCATCACCTCGGCCGCCAGCTTCTCGCGGCCCTCATTCGTGGTCCGCTTCTTCTCCTCTAACGACAGCTTGGGTGGGGTTGGCAGGCCAGCCTGCACCGCCAGCCACTCCTCGCTTGGTCCGCCATATCGCGAAAAGTCGCACATGTTTCGCGCTCCTTTTGTTTTCTGGCTCTGTATCCTCAACTGCTAGCTGGTGGTGAGGGGACTTTGATAGCATCCCACTGTTCGGCCACTTGTGTGTCTCACTCCAGGGACCAATGTCTTGGTGCCGGGGCCCCACTCCTCAAGACTGGTAGAGCTCCTCCTGCCGGATGAACTGGAACCTAGCGTGCTGCCAACGATGCGCCCTGGGTTCCATGCATCTGTGGGAGTAGTGGGCTTGGGTGCCATGTGATCGATCTAGGGATCGGCCAGGCCCGCCATGTAGGGTTCTACGGCTGCCACTGGACTGGGGCGGCATGGCTTTGCCCAACTCGGATTGCCGATGCTGCCGACACTAACACTTGCGTGGCGGTTATGCATTTTCAAACTTGCCAGACCGGCATTTGTTGAAGAGTCCAAACTTGGAGGCTACCCCTAGTTTACCCCGGAGACTGGTATCCGACCCCACGTAGGGAGAGGCACGGGAATAGGACGCACGAATGTCAAGAGTCCGGTAACGCAGCCAGCGCCACCGGGCCCTAACCGCGTGCGGATGGATATGAGGGGAAGCTTGGTGGGAGCTTGGGTGAGATGCGGAGAACCACAAAATATTATGAGATAGGAGGCGACCTGGTCACTACTTTCTTTCTACTCGCAAGCCATTCAGGAAGCTCGTCTCCTCCCGCACGTGCATCCATCATGTCGGACATACCAATAACACCCCCGAGCCGCTCCCTCAAGGGCCGGGCTGCCATCGTCACGGGCGCCGGCTGCGTGGGCGAAGGCATCGGCAATGGACGAGCCATCTCAATCCTCCTCGCTGACGACGGCGCCGACGTCATTTGTGTCGACTTGAACCTCGAGTGGGCCAACAAGACAGCCGAGATGATCAATGCGCACCCGGGACGTGGCACAGCGATTGCCGCGCAGGGCGATATCACTAAGGCCGCCGACTGTGAGGCCGCCGTTAAGCTGGCGCTCGACAAGTTCGGCCGTCTCGACATCCTGGTCAACAATGTCGGCGTCGCCGGTGCCTCGGGCACTGCAGTTGAAGTGGACATGGAGCAGTGGGCCAAAGGTCTCGAGATCAACGTGTCGAGTATGGTACAGATGACCAAATACGCGGTGCCAGCCATGGCGCGTAATGACGGCGAGATGAAGGGCTCTATCATCAACATGGGCAGCGTGGCCGGTCTGAAGGGCGGTACGCCGCACCTGCTGTATCCCACCAGCAAAGGCGCAGTGGTGAACATGACACGGGCAATGGCGGCGCACCATGCAAAGGACGGCATCCGGGTCAACTGCGTGTGCCCAGGGGTACGTTAACGATTCCGTCCTGCGTGACGCATCTTGTGGTGTCGACAAGACTAACGTGTATCTCGTAGATGCTCTACACCCCGATGATGTACGCCGGGGGCATGTCCGAGGATGCCAGGGCGGCGAGAAAGGCGAGGAGCTTGCTGGGCACCGAAGGCAACGGCTGGGATGCCGCCTGTGCGGCAGTATTCCTGGCCTCTGATCACGCTAGGTGGATCACAGGAGCTATCATTCCAGTCGACGCAGGAACTACCGCCGCTGTAGGCACTAACATGCCGAAGAGCGCGAGTGTCAATGGCTAGGGCAGAGTAGACTATTGCAAGCATGACGAATTAATGTAGAACATGATTTCCCGTGAGGATAAACAATAGACTACTGCTACCTTAGAAAAGGCCTCTTATTCGTGCATCAACGCAATCCGGCCCTCCACCTTGCCGTCTCCCAAATCCTTTAATACGGCGGGGAAGTCCTCTAATTTGCCACCTTTCACCTGAGGCTGAATTGCACCCTTCGCAATGAGATGAAGCACCTCCTCTAGATCCTTCGGCTGGCCACCGTACGTGAAGATAAAGGTGAGCCGTTTCCGCGTGCCAATCTTCATCTGGACAGTATTCTCCATGTCGAGAAAGCCAACACACAGCAGCTTCCCCCCGCGTCGCACTGTGAGCAGTCAGCGTCTCGCTCCGGGCCATTTTCGCAGGCGTTTCCACATAACGCACCTATGTGCTGCGAATCCTCGAAGGTCTGATGGGTTCCAACAAAGTCCAGCACAGTGTCGATAGGCACACCCAGCTCGGCGACGAAGTCCACCGGTGACTTGCCGATTGGCACGATGTCACTCTTAGGCACCCCCAGGGTGGCTGCCGCGTCGAGCAGCTCCTGCCGGATGTCGCAGACGAGGACCCTTGCGCCGATATTGCGCACGATCTGCAGCCCGTTGAAGCCGAGCCCGCCCAGGCCGAATAGAAACACTGTCTCTGACGCCTTGACTTCACCGCGGCGGTGGATGGCATGGTATGCGGTCGTCACGGCGTCGGTGGCGACGGCGGCCTCGCCCGGGGTGACGCCTTGGGGCACGGGGACTACCCCACGGGCGTCGATGGCGGCGTACGGGGCGTAAAAGCCATCCTGGCCTATCCCAGAATGATGACCTCGCTCGCAGAGTTGGGAAAGGTCTCGTGAGCATTCGTCGCAGTCGGGCATGGCGCAGCCCGGGACCGCGTGCAGGGCGACAATGTCGCCCTTCCGCTCGAGTTAGCTCGCCAAGGTAGTTATTGACGTGGACATGAGACGTACTACTTTGAACCGAGGCTCTTTGACGTCAGGACCGATGCGGACGATTCGACCGCAGCCTTCATGGCCCTATGAGGATAGTTAAAGGCTGGGTTGCGCGGACATAGAAATTAGGGCTGCTCACTAAAGTGAATTTTGGCTGGAACCAGCTTGACTGGTCGTCGCTGCCAACTAGATAATGGTCGCTGTGGCAAACTGTTTGGACAAATCAATAGCCGTCTAACTAGGAGGGTTTTACAAGGGACTTTCATTACCTCCGGAAGCCAGCATCTTACACAAAACGCCCGTGGCAGGTGTTTCTGGCACCGGAACCTCCTCCCATACCTGGTCATGCGGTCAACTCAAGGGCCGCCGGACGTGCAGGCGCCAACGTACGGGCTCCGGGTTTCCCCTGTGCTTCCTCCAGGCAAACATGGTCTTGGGCAAGGCGAGATCCATGATGTCCAACTGTTCTTGGCGCAACAGTTCTAGCAGGTAGGGCAACGTGGTGAGGAATTGTCGTTGTCTGTCTCTGTCTATCTGCCTTCGGCCTGGGGTATCGCCCTAGCCACGATGCTTGTCTTAGACGGCGAGCATCGGTAAGCAGGCAAGCCGCGAAGCCAATGGTCATCTCCTGTGCCCCTAGAGAGGTCCTACGCCCACCCCTGCACCCTTGAGTTAGTTTACCCCTGTCAGGTCGGTGTCCAGCGTGCCAGGTCGCTGGGAAGTCTGCTTGCTCCACTTTTCTTGACACAAACCATTGAAGCCGAAGTCGGCTATCTGCTTTGGGACTGCCTTTGATCTGGGGACTGTGGAGAACTTGGAGTTCCGAAGCCGCGGGGTAGCAAACAAATGTCAGGGGTAGCTTCAGGGATGGGTACGCGAGTCACGATATCTGTGCTCTCACGACTTTTTTTCGGCGTCTGCAACCTGCAACTCTTATCCTTGGCTGCATCTCTTCACCAATCGACTAACAACACCTTGCAACCAGAAACACACCTGCTTTGTGTCGCCGAGATGGTTTTCTATCCTCCATCCTGGGTGCCCAAGCTCGCCATCGGTCAGTCGATGCCAGAAGGCCTCCCCGCCCACGCGTGCTAGATTTGAGCTTCACATCGTGCTAGACACTGACATTTACCCGCCCGCCAGATCCGCCGGACTCGATTCCTATCGCGGAGTTCATGCAGAACGAAAAGTATGGCCGCCGACCAGCCTCTAAGAGCAGGAATCCTTTCACTTGTGGCCTCACTGGGCGCACCTTCTCCGTCCATGACTTCTTCAACCGATCCGAGTATATGGCCAGGTCGCTCAGCAAGCGCATGGGTTGGACGCCGAACGATGGCACACCGTGGGACAAGGTCGTGGCCATCTTCTCGGTCAACACTGTTCGTGCCCCGCCCAGTGCGATCCCGAGAGAAGAAAAAATCCAAGTTATTGTCTAACGTCAGCACAATGTAGATCGATTATATCCCGGCGGCGTACGCGGCTCACCGCTTATCCGGAATTGTTAGCCCGGCCAATGCAGCCTACTCTATCGCCGAGCTCACACACCAGCTCAAATCCTCGGGCGCAAAGGCCCTGTTCACCTGTGTACCCTTGCTTGAGTCGGCAATTAGTGCGGCGGACGCCGCTGGGATTGCGAGGAAGCATGTCTTCATCCTGCCCACCGTGGGTGACGCTAAGCCGGCCTCCTTCGCCACGATCGAGGATCTAGTAGTGGAAGGCCAATCACTCCCGGAGCTCGAGCCCCTTCGGTGGGGGAAGGGTCAAGGAGCCCGCCAGCCTGCGTTCTTGTGCTACTCAAGCGGTACCTCAGGACTTCCTGTAAGCTTCCCCTCATGGAATATGTCAGCCTATCTCTGGCCTTCGCTAACCGTTTTTAGAAAGCGGTTATGATTTCGCATCGCAACGTCATCGCGAATGTGCTCCAACACACTGCCTTCGAATCGGTGGGGAGGAAACAGCGAGGCGTAGTGACACAGGTAGAGCTGGGGCTTATGCCCATGAGCCACATTTACGGGCTCGTGGTGGTGTCGCACACGGCTACCTGGCGCGGCGATGAGATCGTTGTCCTGCCCAAATTCGAGCTGGAGACCTATCTGGCAGCGATCCAGAAGTTCCGGATTGAGCATCTCATTGTTGTAAGTCGGATTCCTGGCTTTGCTGCGAAGGTAGCTTGCTAAGTTGCCTAGGTTCCACCTATCATCATCCGGATGCTGCAGTCGCATGACATATGCAGCAAGTACAATCTGGACAGCGTACGCCTAGTGTATTCTGGTGCAGCACCTCTGGGGCAGGAGACAACCAAAGAGCTGCAAGAGATATACCCGAAATGGACCATAGTCCAGGCCTATGGTAAGTCGTCGTGTCTCTCATCCCTTCGCGTGGAGATTTAACACGGCATGCAGGAATGACCGAAACTTCGGTCGTCATCAGCTCGACAAGCGAACACGATGTCCTGTCCGGTGCGTCGGGTTCCCTGCTTCCGGGCTACCGGGCTAAGCTCCTCGACCCCGAGGGCAACGAAATTACCGAATACAACAAGCCCGGCGAGATCTTGGTCTCAACCCCCTCTCTCACTCTCGGCTACCTCCACAACGAGAAGGCCACTGCTGAGACCTTTGTGTACGATGAAGATGGGACGCGGTGGATTCGGACCGGCGACGAGGTTCTCATCACAAAAGCTCCCTCGGGCCATGAACACCTCGTCATCGTGGACCGGATTAAGGAGCTGATCAAGGTAAAGGGCCACCAGGTGGCGCCGGCCGAGCTGGAGGCTCATATTTTGGCACACCCAGCCGTGTCGGACTGTGCGGTGATCCAGATACCCGACGACCGGTCCGGCGAAGTTCCCAAGGCGTTCGTGGTCAAGTCGCCCGAGTTCGCGTCCCGGCCAGATGACGAGGTGGCACGGATCATCACCAAGCACGTCGAAGACCACAAGACCTCGTATAAGTGGATCAAAGGCGGCGTCGAGTTTCTGCCCGAGATCCCCAAGAGTCCGAGCGGCAAAATCTTGAGGCGGCTCTTGCGAGACAGGGAGAAGGAGAGAAGACGGAAGCAGGGAGCAAAGCTGTAGCGTGTGCACAAGCATATCTGGGATTTAACACACAGCTGAGGTCGTCTAGAGGTAGCGATACAACCGTCATATTACCAGGCAAATTTGTACCTAGATGTAGAATTCATCAATCTGTTCTTACTTCTAGTTCCGATGTGCTTCTGTTTCTGGATGAAAGTGTTAGGCTCGGGCAGTACCGAGCATCCCAGCCTGGCTAGGCCTCATGCAGCGGCGTGAACTAGGGGCACGAATTGCATGTCACGGACACTTCATTGCCATTTTATAACGCTTCGGGCTCCAGTGAGCGCACATTCGTCTCTATCAAATTTCACTGCAATTTCCGACCCTCTCTACCTTGACTACCTAACTCTAGGGGACTTCAGTTTCTTCCCACTCCATCTAGCCAGCTTTGGGTCCGAGGATAGAGAAGGAAAAATTACGATATTCGAGCATTTGTAGTGTTGCAATAGTCTATTTCGATATATTGCAGCCGCCTCAGACTTCTTTTTTTACATACGCTACTGGGCCGTCATACCGATGTCTGGCTCGGAAAAAGTAGTAAATACTGGCAAAGGTTAGGACCCCTCCATACACGACGATTGACCAGTTCATGTCGACAGGCGCCGGATTTGGGACTTGGGGGAAAAACGCCATGACCCAAAAGATAGCGAGAAAGGCGATGGAGACCACGTTGACTGGGATGCCCATCTTGCCCAAAGAGAAGTGACCTGGAAGCAGAGGCGCCTTCCGCAACCTCCGGGATAGAATGCTCCCAATGCTAACGATATAGGAAGTCACCAATGCCACCGTTCCCATCGACATGATGATGTTGAATGCGATTGACGAGCCAATGTTGATGCAGTGGATGATGCACGAGATTATTCCCGTGAGCAGAATCGCATTGATAGGGACATCCCATCCCGGAGGGACCTTTTGAATCCATGTCGAGAAAGGGACACCTTTGTCCCGGGCGAATGCAAACAGCTGCCGGGATGCACCCGCCATGACCGTCAGGTTACCGGCAACTCCCAAGATGATAAGAATGAACGTCAGTCCTATAGCGCCGCCGTTTGAACCCGTTGCAACCCAGAAAACGTGGATAATGGGGTAGCCGGTGGGACTCATCAGGGCGTCTTCGAGATTTCCCATGGTGTAACAGAAGGTAATAACCATGACCAAGCCCATGACGCCATTAATGACAACTGTCAGGACCATGGCTTGGGGAATAATACGAGAGGCATTCCTAGTCTCTTCCGAGATATGGGCGACCGAGTCCCCTCCGACGAAGGCTCCCGCATTGGTCAACATCCCAATGAGACAGGCTAAACCAATACTGCCCCAGGGACCGCCATCGACGAACGAAGACCACACCTCGTTGCTCGGGGTCTTGGGCGCCAAGACCCAGAGAGGTATCAGGATGGCAAAGAAGCCCGCAACGTGTAGAATTAGGATCAGGGTCTGAACAAGTGGGAGTTGCTCAGCGAACACAATGTTGAAAGCGGCCACAAAAATAGTGATTCCAATAGCAATCAGGGTGCCGTGCCAATGCTCTGGGACGTACGTCGGGTCGTTCAGGATGACCAGACCTTGGATCATAGTGCCGGAGACGAAAGCGCCGATCGTGGCTCCAGTTTGGTAACCCAACACTGACAACCAGCCAATCGTGTAAGAAAGAAGCTTCTGGTACCTTTTGGGCGCAAACTCAGAGACCCAGTGATACTGCCCCCCTATATGACAGTAAGCAAAGGAAAGCTGGAGGGTGTACACATCGTCTAACCAGCAGTTGGTGCAATGGACGCCATCTCCGCCATTGACACGACGATGAGGGTGAAGCCAATAAATGATGCAATCATGGTGTATATCAACCCGGACGGACCTCCATTGGAGAGTGCAAACGCAATTGTCGACAATATCGCTTCCCATGTTCCCATGAGAATCAGTGCAAAGCCGAGTGTAGACACAAAGTTGTAGTTGCGCTATACCGTGAGCGAAGCCCAATCGGTTACGGGTATCAACGAAACCTTACTTTGAACAGCTGTTGTTTTCCGAGCCGTCTCATGTCATCTCTGTCGTTCGCTGTGCCTCTCTTTGCAGGGGCACTAAAGCCCATCAGCTCATCATTGTCCTCCATATCTTTGGAGTTCGACATCATGTTGGCTTGTGGCTTCTCCATGAAGGGCTGATTGGCAATATGAAGCGTGGTGAGATGATGTGAGACAAGTGGAAGGCAATGGAACAGACGGCATCAAAGTGAGGGGAAGCAGCACATAAATAGGCATCTAGTAGACACAGACAATAGAGTCTTTCGTGGTTATCGGCAAATGCTTATATGTTGTGTAACGTAACCCGGAACCATTTTCGTACGGTTAGACGAAGAATACTACCAAACCGAAGCGATTGATTTGAGCCATGCACGGCGGCTGATTGCATGCAGATGCCGTCACTGTCTCTGCTCACTTAATAACGGCAGATATTCACATATGCAGAAATCACATTCGCCCTTTTGGTTACGGCAGATACGCTACATATGCCAAGACTGTCTTTGCTCCTTTGGTTTCGGAGGATACAGTCCATATGTGGATAAACAAACGCAGGCACAGGGGCTAGAACAGGAATCTAGCAGTTGGCTAGAAATACTATAAAATAATAGGTTAACCCAAATTTCCAACCTTTTAACTGACTAGCTGTTGAGCACATTCAGCTGATTGTGTGGGCGGTTCTCACAGAGATCTGTATCACCAGAGCGGTCTAGTATGACCTGTATACAAGTAGACAACGCATAAGGCCACGTGAAGGACATACACTTTAGCGTCTTCTCTATAAGCTACAGCGTCTCGTTACAAGGCTGTCGCAGTAATTGCCTATCTTTCACTGTTTCCAAAACGAAGATGTGCAGTGAAAGCGCTTGTCGCTAGAGTCAACAAAGTTAAGCTGTTTTTTTTAGTACTTTCCATAATAGATTGAGTGAAAGCATTTAGTACGGATCTGAGCGTAGCTGGTACAATACGGGAGACTTAGAAGGGAAAAGGCTAAAAAAAAAGGCATTTCAACATAATGTGATCATTTTGACGTGGAGAGATTTTATTGATCCCTGTAGCTTCAAAAATGTGGGGATATGACGACTACATTGAGGCAAGCCTAGGCCCATCGGCCCCCAGCACACGTATTACTACTGTACGAGTAAACGAAGTATTCATGACGTGATAAAATATATGTTGAAGTCATCGTAAGTGAAGCGCCAGCTTTCTAGTGGTGGGGTCAACAGGAGATGGAGGTATAAATCTAGTCGCAATCGCCCTTCACTTGATGCGTTCGCACGTAAGCGTACATAACAGTATCTGCCGCGAAGAATATCTTAGAGCAGTTGTATTATTCACAGCCATATTACCCGCCATGGACACCTCTAAGGTCAAGAATCCTCTCGAGAATAAATCGGCAGGAAACATGGAAGAGCGCGGCAAGGTTGTGTCGGATGCTAAAACAGTTGCGAACGAGGGTAAAACAACTACGAATGAAGGCAAGCTCTTCTTCAATAGTTTGCCTAGCCAGATATCTGACTGTACACTCAATTGCAGGGTTCGAGGGCGCCAGTAATGCCCCTGACGTCGCCGCCAAGGGGAACCCGGTCCTAGAAGAAGCAGCAGAAGGGAAGGTGAACAAGGACATCCCGGAGGGCAAGACTGCTCCGTGAAGCCGTGAAGGAAAAATTAATAATAACAATGGATGAGTTTAGTGAGGAACTAAGATGCAAGGATTAGCATGCTCAATACACGAAGGGCATCTTGTCGCCTATAATGTCTCGTATGGAGCCAAGCTATAGGTTGAGCGGGGTGTTTGTTCTTATCCTGGCTGTGCCCCACTTGTCACAACTCCGCGTATCGGCGACTTCTTTGCCCTCACTCTGCTCATCATTTCTTCTGAATTTGGCCCTTCTACCCATCGAAGCTGCTAGATGGCACATCATCTCATCAGCCCTCTGTAAAACCCTTTCAGTGACCTGGACTGTATGGTAGATAAGTCACCATCCTTCCCGTGCTATGGGTGGCGAGATACAAGATCCCCGCCCTGCCATCGGCAATCCCGACCAGCAAGCCGGAAACGGCGCGGTCAGCGAGTCGCAGCTCTCGTATCCGGAGGGAGGCATCGCGGCTTGGGCTGTCGTATTCGCATCCTTTTGTATTCAAGTTTCTGTCTTCGGTCTCATGAACTCGGCAGCCGTATTTGAGTCCTATCTCCTGGAGCACCAACTGGAGCGGTATACGGCCTCGGACGTTTCTTGGATTTTCTCGTCCTACCTGTTCTTCCTATATATACTAGGTATACTTGTAGGACCTGTCTTTGATCGCCATGGCCCGCGCCTCCTCGTCTTTTCCGGGAGTGTATTCATGGTTCTCGCTCCTTTCCTCCTGAGCGTGTCTGCGGGCAAGAGAATCCTATGTCATAACGGCGGCAAGAAGTATACTAACCAGGCTTGTAGAATATTACCATTTCTATTTATCCTTTGCAGCAGTTATGGGTATTGGTGGCACTCTACTTTTCACTCCTGCGGTTGCTGCCATTGGTCACTTCTTCATGGCGCGCCGGGGACTCGCAACTGGGCTAGCCGCGACTGGCGGCTCTATTGGCGGCGTAATATTCCCGTTCCTGCTCCAAGCTACCATCCCGAGGGTAGGATTCGCCTGGAGCATGCGGATTGTGGGATTTATTCTCCTGGCTCTTGCCGTGCCGGCGAACGTACTGCTCCGCACACGGCTGCCGCCTGCAACATCGTTAACGTCCATCTGGCCGGATTTGACGATCCTCCGCGACCCAAAATTGGCTTTAGTTGCCGCCGGAATTTTCTTTATGGAGTACGGTGTTCTCATCCCGCTTACATACGTGGTGTTGTATGCAGCGGAACACGGCCAGGACGCGGGCCCAAGCTATCTCTTGCCGGCTCTTCTCAATGCCGCGAGCATAGTGGGACGTGCCGTCCCTGGCGTGATAGCAGATCGTTTCGGGGGGTTCAACATGATCATAACCACCGTTGGCCTATGTGCCGCGAGCGTTCTGGGTTTGTGGCTTCCTGCTCGTGATTCGAACGCGATGCTAGTGGTATTTTCGGTGGCGATTGGCTTTGCAAGTGGAGGTAACGTTAGTCTCTTGCCAGTCTGTATAGGGGAACTCTGCGATTCGAGAAACTACGGCCGGTTTTTATCCTCGACTATGGTGGTGGCCGGCCTAGGGACATTGACAGGCATCCCTATCGGTGGGACACTTCTCCGAGTAACAGCTGGTGACGAGAGATGGACAGCGTTGATCCTTTTCTCAGGCTTGTCATACGTGGCCGCTCTCGCGTGTTATACTGGTGCAAGGGTCCTGGCGGTTGGGTGGAACCCGAAAATCCGTTTTTAACGAGGTTCGATTCTCTCCCAACATATCCTCCCCTTCACGCGCCTCATGTTATCATGATGGCACGACTTACAAGGGATCTAGTGCTGACAAATAAACACTCAGCTTTAGTTCAGACTGCCTCGCCATTATCGTGGAAAATGCTGTGGCGCACTTGGACTGAAAGCTAGCGCAGCCCACCTGCACGCCATTCTCAGCTCGGCGTTATGAGAGCTACCATACCTAGTCTAAGTCGAATATCTATGTAGCTAGATGCCCCTCGTAAACAAACGATTGGTGGAAGCCGACCAAATTAGTGCCTGCTAATGCTTTCAAGGAGGCAGGAAAGCTTGCTCGCTCGAATGCTAAAGAGCATAGCGCAACCGAGGATAGGACTATTGCCACATCCTAGTTATTATGGTTAAGCCTATAAGCGAGATCATTGTCCCGATTCCGCTGGATGTCTTCCTCACGATGCCTCCAGTATTCCTGTTGCGCCTCTCGCTCTCGTTCTCGCCGCTGTTCGCGAGCCGTCATCGGGATCGGTTCGGCCGTGTAGGCCACGCGGTCCCTTCTTGAGAGCTTGCGACAGCAGAAGACGAGGCCACAGCACCCCAGTAACATAACCACGCCAGCGATGACGACTCCAGCGATTGCCCCCGCGCCGAGGATTATTGAACCACTTCCTGAAGTAAGTGGGCTCCCAGTTGCGCCGGCCGAATACACCAACCCCGGTGTCGGAAGCGCCCGATAGAAGGTGAGGCTGTTCTCCGCGGCCGTGGTGCAGAAGATAACCTGTGACGTGGACTCTGGCGCGACCGCGTGTATGATCCCTGTTTGACACACCGCATTCAAGCCGCAGATGGTGCTTGAATGTGCACCTACGAGTGTGTTCTGTGCACAACCTGTGAAGAGTGGGCAGTTGCCAGCGCCGGTCGCGCAACATGTTGCAAATTTGTCCGAGGCGTAAAAGCTATACCCCTGCGCACAGTTGGCGGAAGAGTCTAAAATGACGCACGCAGGTCAGTATACGATGGTGCGTCTTCCATGCTATAAAGCTAAAAAGCAGTGCCATGAGCGGAGGGAAGAAGGGTGAGCAGTCTAATGTGCCAGACTTGTGTCCCTCACCGTAGCGAGGGGACTGTCCGACACTCACAAACTGTGGTACCAGACTGGACTCCAACACTTGTCCATCCGAAAAATGCAGGACTAAGAGTTGTTGCCACCGCGGTTACCGTAGCTGTGCCTCCGCCGGTGCTGCTATGCGTCACCGTGGCTCCGCTGGTAAAGGAGGCCATGACTATTGTGTTCCACAAATCTTTAAGGAAAGCTTGGCTGCGTGGGAGGTATACAAGAGACGGGAAGGGAAGCGCGAAACTTTATGGGACATTTATGGACAGGGACTAGCACGTAAGCCCAAAGAATGAGACGACGCCCGTTTCCATACGACTCGCCTCCATTCTAATCGCCGCTCAGTGGGGCACTGAGGCAATGGAGAGAGTCGGGGGCGCCGACTAGCACTGCGGCTGAGTATAGTAACGGCGCCGGGCGATATAAAGTGGCGCACTCTCATGACAAAAGTCATCCATTAATTAGCTCCTCCTAAACCGTCGCAATCGGTCGCGGCAGGCACGTCAAGCATGATCTATTCATATCCCGATGTACGGAGTATACACGAAGATAGAGTTTTATTTGCTCGCTTAGGCACTCTTGGCCAGATGTACAGTATTGTAGACTTAAGGCACCTAGCTTGGTTTCCAATGTCCAAGTCTTGAAGCAGTTGAACACGTGACGAAACGGGATGGCAGGTGTTTGCATCTGTCATGGCGGAACTGAGGGGTTTTCTGAGCTTGCCCCGCCTCGCAGCACTCTACTCCAAGAATACTATTGACGTATGTCGAGGCACCTACCTTACCTATAACCCGCCTCGTTTTGGAGATAAAAGTCCGCTTACCAAATCTGATGAATAGTGTGGCCAGGTGATTAGATGGTGCAAAATCCTTTCTCTTCCAAGAAACATACAAAATGACCTCCCCGAGCCCTGCAAACGATTCCATATTTGGGCCCAATGTCCTCATATTTGACACCAGCATGGGGACGGAATTCATCCAAGAACAGGTGACCGCGATCTTCAAACAGATGGAGGCCAACGAGTTTGGTCAGCAACGCTATGCCATCCTCTTTAGGCCCGGTTGCTACCAAGTCTTGTTCGACGTTGGCTTCTATACCTCTGTCGCGGGACTAGGCCAGAATCCGGACGATGTATTAATAAAGGGCGGCGTTAACGTTCCTGCATACTGGATGCCAAACCGCAATGCAACCTGCAACTTCTGGCGATCCTTTGAGAACTTCGCCGTCGAAGCATCTGATGCTACAAACAAAACCACAACAATAGCCGTCTCGCAGGTAACTGAGCGATTGTCTCTTCTTTCCCCCTCCAACAGGACTTGCGATTTACTGACTCTTAACCGCCAGGCGGCACCGCTGCGTCGCCTGCACATCAAAAGTGCCGGAGGTATGTGGTTGTTTCAAGTTGATCCGGCCACGGGCGCAGGCGGCTGGGCAAGCGGTGGTTACATGGCCGACTCGCTAGTGGATGGGGTGGTTCTTCCCGGATCGCAGCAGCAATGGCTTTCCCGCAACAGCAGATGGGGAAGCTGGGCCAATGGTGTCTGGAATATGGTCTTCGTGGGCTGTGATAATGCTCCAAGCCAGGCCAATTATCCCAAAGAACCTTACACTACAGTCGAGGCCACTCCTGTAGTGCGTGAAAAGCCCTACCTCTGCGCCAGCGCAGAGGGCGACTACTTCGTCTTTTTGCCTTCTCTGCAGACCAACACCCGGGGACCGAGTTGGATAGGCACACCTACACCCGGAGCACAGATTCCAATATCTGACTTTTACATTGCCCGGCCCGACACATCCACTGCGAGTAGCATTAACTCGGCTCTTAGCGACGAAAAGCACGTGCTCTTTACGCCCGGAGTCTACAATCTTGATGATTCGCTGCGTGTCACGAGACCCAACACCATTATCCTGGGGCTTGGATTCCCCTCCATCATCCCAGTTTCTGGCAAACCTGCTCTCTGCATATCCGATGTAGATGGCGTGACGATTGCAGGCCTAATTGTTGATGCAGGCCCTCTCAAATCGCCCTCGCTAATTGAGATCGGCCCCCCGGGTAGCTCAGCTCGACACACCTCCAATCCCACCTTTATATACGACCTCACAGTCCGCACGGCTGGTCCGACCGCTGGAGAAAACGAAATTGGCATCGTGATCAACAGCCATGATGTCATAGGTGATCAGCTCTGGCTGTGGCGTGCCGACCACGGTGCTGGCGCGAGTTGGGATACCAATCGCACTAAAAACGGCATAGTTGTGAACGGGGACAACGTGACGATCTACGGCCTCTTCAACGAGCATCATCAAGAGTACCAGACACTCTGGAATGGTGAAGGAGGCCGATTGTACTTCTACCAGTCCGAAATCCCATACGATCCGCCCGCCCAGGAAAGATGGATGTCGGAGAACGGCATCAAAAATGGCTACGCCTCATATAAGGTGGCAGATCAAGTAAAAGACCATGAGGCCTGGGGCTTGGGAATCTATTCCTATTTTCGCGACGCCCCCGTCAAACTGGAGAATGCCATTGAGGTGCCTAATGCTCCAGGGGTAAAGATTCACCACATGACAACAGTGTGGCTGAACGGCGTCGCGGGTAGTGAAGTCACCCACGTAATCAATGGAGAGGGTGAACGCGTATATGGAAATAGTCCCGAGTCGGCCATGCGGCAAACCATGAATGAATATCCTCATTCGTGAATAATTCGACTGCAGATGGAAGGGCGGGGGATCGAGGAAGAATGGTCACTAAAATGGGGTTAGTCTTGTAGCGTAAGAAATTTTATGTCTGGTTGGGATACAAAGCTGATTTGCTTGTTGCCAATTCTTACTAAACGACACCCTACCTACGCAAGTAGGCTCTTCACATGTTGAGATGACTTGATTCCTCATTGCCGTAGTTTGGGGTGGGTCTCGGGATTTGTAGTCAGTCAACAAATCCCGATAGAGCCAGCTGCATATGCTGATTAATTGCCATCTGGAGTTAAGAGCCCTCGCATGCGTGCGAATATGCTCAGTTCCTTGTTCTTTCTTCCCTCTATTCACGCGATTTGAACACTATGGATGAGTTAGACGACGATGGCTTTGCCTTCGTCTTGCACAGGCCTAACGAGAAGCTCTCTCAGGAGACTCGTTCCAAGATTCGGAGGCACTCGATGAAAGCAGTTGCAGCTGCCCGAAATAGATCAAATGGTGGTGCATTTAACTATTATCGAATGCGGAAGCGCCGCGAGGCGCCGCCGTCACCCCTCCCGCCCATACCACTATCAGGCCTGGAGTTGTTGGTCAGGGACCGCGGCATAGATCCCATGGATCTTTCTGCTCTCACATCCGTCCACATGGGAACCATGTAAGTGATGTACCGCCCGTGGCTCCTTGGGCTGCCGTTTTTACTCACAAAAGCCGGTTACCAGCGCTTCTGCGATGCTCCAAGCGACACCTAGTCAGCTGTCAGATGTGTTATTATGCCGGCAATGGTCCTACTTTTCGTTTATACCCCCACGCTTTGGACACGTTCCAGCTCTTGATGATGCTTTCCGCTGCCTACTAATCATGGCTCACTCTATGCTGGTACCATCTTATAAGCCGAGCAATAACATTATCCTTGCATCCTATGGAAAAGCTCTTCGGAGTCTCCAGGATGCGGTAAACGAACCCCACTACCAATGCATTGCTGAAGTCGTATGCGCTGCTGGGATGCTAGCGCTCTGTGAGGTTGGTACTACCTTCTTCTTGCACTTGGCACATATTTTTAGCCCACAGAAGGCTCACACGTTGTAGCTCCTCCACTCTACAGATGGACAGCTCTGGTGTCATCATATAGATGGCGCGGCTCGCTTGATACAGTTTAATGGACCGGAGGCATATACCTCCGAATTTGAGAAGGCTCTGCTGATGGCTCTGAGCTACCCAATAGTAAGCATCTCGACCCCCGAATCTCTGTATTTTCTTCGCCCGGATGCTCATCTCATGCTCAGTGCGCCGAATCTCTTCTCAATAACCAAAAATGCTTTCTCGAAGACCCGCAGTGGACTCGGGCGCTCAAAAATGCCACTGTCCAAGACGAAATGTTCACAGATCGCTCACCTCTCGGTATCGCATTGTTGATACTAATGACAAAGATCCCTACACTAGCGAAAAGAACCGGCCACGCGGTAACAGTCCAAGATACACTCCAAGAAGATGACTTTGATACAATTGCGATAGATGTGCGGGCCTTGCGCACTGCTGTGGTTTCCTGGCGGCGTGACTTTAACACGGCACTCATCCACGTAGCCGATGAACAAGCTAGTGTCAGCTACGGTCGTCGAGGTGATATGAGCAAGCGATATGAGCTACTAGGCGTGGCGCTTATAATACACATATTAGCCAACCGCATGCTCCTCTGTCTCGTGCCTGGCGAGCGCGGCCTCCTAGAGGAAGAGGTCGGGAGCCTTGCCCTGGAACTAAGGGGTCTACAGGGAACTGTAGGACGCAATCACCGCGCGGGCTTCTTTCTCTCTCAAAAGGCCAAGATAGCGGACGCTGCACTCGCTACGCATGTCGATTTTATGGGCGCAGTTGGCAGCGGCAGGGTGGTGGAGACGTGGAGGCTTAAAAATTTCTGTACTTCGCTGGGGAGACGGTGTTGTGACGGAGTAACATGCTGCCTGTAATAAGAATTGGTAGGACGGAGTCATTAGATCGGTAGAAATAGGGAGTCAATTTACCCTCTGCTTTTCTCTACTTCCTAATTCGCAGGATCTGCCGGTGGCATACCCTCAAATTGCCGCACCCCGTTGCCTTCGAGAGAAGGTACCCAGAGGACACGGCCCTCGACAAACATCTCCAGCTCTGGGCTATTGTTGTTAATGTCCTCAATACTGGCTAACACACCAGCCTGCACAACCCTGTCCCCATCAAACCCGCCAAAGCTATCGCCATAACGGAATAAGGTGGTCCCTGGGCGAGAACGCAAGTTAGGTCGATGTTATTTTCCCTAAAAGGCGAGTACTGCAGGCAATAAAGGGCATTGTCATACCGCAATCACCACAGAAACAATTCGTGATAGATTTCCCACTCGCAGCTACCAAGGTGATTTCCTTCGGGGTACCTAGAACTTTGAATGCTGTGCTAGGCACAACTAGATTATGGCTATACAATGAACCAGTATAATGCTTGCAGTTGTCGCAATGACATATGGCCTAACCGAGTGAGCATAAGAGTTCGGGTTTGCACCTCTGGCCATGGAATAAATGAGCTCACTGTTCTGGTGGCCTTGCCTTCGAACTCGACCTTGATGTTTCCACAGAGGCAGCGTCCGGTAGCCATATTGAATCATAGGTATCAAAGTAAGACTGCCGTTGGGCAACAGGTTGGATAAAACTTTACCGAGTAAAGATGAGCTCGAAAGTCACAATGAAGTTGGCCAGAGAGGCAAGTTGTTCATGTCATATGCTCATTGCAAGAATTTATATTTGCGGATTGGCTATTTCGGTCAGAGCCAACGAGCCATAGCATTTACGGCACTACTTTTCCGTTTCTAGAATTGAGGCCCCTATCTAATGACTCACTGTAGATCGTCTTGCTCGGCCTATTTGCTTAATTTGGGCATATCTTTCACTATGAATCCTTGCACGGCATAAAGCAACTCAGGTGCTCTGCGTGCTCTGCGACGTATACCCAATCCACTGTAATTCTATCTCTTTTTATCGGGCCAGTTCAGGGGTCAGCCGCTATGATAATTAACCTAGAACGCATTTGGTAACCGGCACGGATATGACGACAGCCCAATTCTGCGTTTGCTGCACTTGCCTATTCGGGAACCCGCATCTGATACTACGCTGGAATCAGGACTCTTAGTCACGCGATTCTTGAACAGTTCCCAATAGTTCTGCTTGTAGTGTGGCGATGGCAATATGGATTTCCCTTGAAATGCTTTTACGTACTTGTATAAATTGACCTATATTCCTCCCTATTTCAAAGAGTCTATCACAATCACAGGACGTGAGCTCTTGCCCTTTCCCCTCTTCTCTGTTCTGCTAGATATCTTCACCCACTTCCTCGTCTGATCACCATGACGCACCCAAAATGGACGGATTTGCTTCACCAGAACCAGTAATACAGAAATACACCTATCTTATTGATCGTGTTTTCCTGACGGGCTCCTTAGAGTTTATTCTGAAGAGAAGCACTGCGCAAAAGCCACCATCGGGAAAGAAGGCTTCGAGCTGCCTTCCGTCTTTATATGTACGTCATGGATCCAAAATCCAGTGTAGTTGAATCATCTAATTTGTTCGTGTTTGGCGGCTTAGTTTCTTGCATTGACTTTCGAGCTTCAGCCGAGGAGCTCCTGGATATGCACTCTGAAGGTTTACTTACTCTTCCTTCTGAAGACTTCACCTTTGCTAGAAGCTAACGGATACAGACGCCTTCGTAGTTCGAAACTTGGGCGGACGAGTCAAAAACAGCCTAAATGCTCTCCTCTTTGTTGAGGAGTTCACCAAGGGCCAAGCTCTGAAGGACGTCATCATTATCCATCACACCGGTTAGTAACGGACAAAGCGACCTGAGTTAGTCAAGATGTCTGACATGGATCCAAAGACTGCGGCTGCACGCATAATAGCGAGGAAGGCCTTCGAGATGGATTGAAGGCTAAGAACCCAGAGCAGGCACTTGAGATTGACCAGCTCGAATTCGGCACCTACGACGGCAGCAGTCTAGAGAAGTGAGTATACTTGTAGGTCGCGTCAAAGAGTCCCATGAAATACTAATTTGAATCATCCATAGACACAAAATCGCTGTCAGGCAGGACATGGAGCTTTTGAAGAGTTCATCTCTCATTAGGGAAGAACTGAAAGACCGGGTCTACGGCTATATATATGACATCAAGAGTGGCAGGCTCATCGCGGTGCCTTATGTTGTTATCCCATATGATGGCTAGCTAGGGGTTTTCTTGTTTCAGATATTCACATGAATATTATTGCCATAATGTCATATTTAATATTAGAGCCGACTGACACATTCACTATTTCTAATTCCTAGGACACCATGATAGATGTGCACTTCGCCCCAATATTCGCCAGGCTTCGATGCTTGTCATCCTATGTGGATAATACCATCGTGGCTGAGCAGATCTACTCGACTTTCTATCGCTTTGTATCAGGCGCCATAGACCATCTCACTTCTCATGTATGCTCAACTCTCGCCAAGCACCGAGCACTAGCTCATGATGAAAGCTTGTAATATGCGGAACTAGCAATGTAGGTAGGATATTTGACGCGGCATTTAAAATGAGAGCTGCAGATCGTGGAGTATAACGTGAGTAGCTGGCCTGACGGTCTTAGCTTCAATTCACCGATAGACCATGAGTCTGACCACCTCAGTTGTTGTTCTGGCCCGGCCCCATATTTGTTCCGCTACAATATCCCATTGCTTTTTGGTACATAGCTCTAGTAGCACTCTGGACACCGAGCAAACCATTTTACCCTAGTGGCACTGTCTACCCATATGGCAGTGCAGCGCTAGGTACTAAAAACTGGCTTAGCTAGGCGATCTTACCGAGAGGCATCATGGCATACATGTGCACTCCTGTTGGGACTTGTGGCCATATAGCAGGCCAAGCAACCAACCGCCCATCGAGGCTAAAATTGCAGTGCAGAAGTCTTTCGTCCGATGTCTGTTGCCCTCGACAATTGTACGACGATCGGTTGCCCAACCAAATCAGGCATATCCGTCGTCTTAGCATTGCTGCTGTCTCATTCTTCTTTCTGGCTGTATGGCCTTACACTATACGGCTGTAGCCTCTGCTTTTAGCTGGAATCGCATGGCCGGAGCAATCTCTGTGGTTGAAGTGCGGCTCTTACCCGGAGGATATTGCGCTCGCGCTTTAGCCTGAGTTGACCTCTACCAAGCGGATGGTAACAGCTATAATTATCAGCTTGGCAACCAGCGCCTCCCCTCCCCTTCTCAAGTATGATCTCTTCAGATTGATGCAGGTAAAAAAGGGCCAAAATGAAGAGTCTTACCATCTTCCTTCTCACCGCTATCGGTTCCTGCCTAGTCGGCGCACAAGGCGTTCTAAAGATCGAGTCGACTCATTCAGAGTCCTGCACTACGAGGAGCAAGAGCGGAGATGTCATCTCGGTAAACTACAACGGAACTCTCACGGATGGAAAGGCATTTGATTCAAGTTCGCGCCCCTTCCCGAAAACAACCCTGCATCGAGGGGGTATTCGCCTTGGCTGACACTGGTCCAGCATACAGCGGCAGCACCTCGAAACCGTTTAGCTTCACCATCGGCCACGGGGACGTGATCAAAGGGTACTTGACCGTCCAGCTGCGGAGATCTACGGTATTCTGTACTAAAAAGTTTTCTAGATGGGAGCTTGGCTTGCTCTACATGTGCGTCGGCGACCGACGGTAAATCACAACCTCTACCCTTATAGGTGCTTGGCGAAAACAACTGATGCGAGAGTTCACAGCACTTTAACGCTCTCGCCTGAATTTGGCTATGGAAGCCGGGGGGTGGGACCGATTCCGGCGAACTCTACTCTCCGTGAGTGCCTACTCTTCATAATACTGCTCTAGCTATTGACTGAACCTGTTTCTCAGTATTCTACACGGAACTTGTAAAGATCGCCTAAAGGCGGGCCTTGAATGTGCCCGAGGGCCAAAGGACGATCGTGGAGGGGAGTGAGAATATAAACTCATGGACACTAACACGTTCCCACTTAAAGGCGTGGTGAAGGGAATCAATCCATCGAAACAAAATTTCTAGACCCTGGTCTTTGGACTGTACTGCACCATTCTTGATCTATTCTCTTGCCGTCTATTTGAAAAGTAGGAAATCTCTAGTAACATCTCCAAGCCCTGTCACTCTCAATTCATTGCCCGCTGCAACACTTAACGCAAGCCGTTCGCGGCTAGGCGTTGCAGAGAGCGCCATGCTGTAAGGATCTTTTCGGCGAACAATGCTTGTCTCGCTCGATTCAAGCGCCCTTGATAAAACTATCAAACAGAACCTGGAGTCTCGCCCCTTCCGAATCCGCTACTTCATTGTTGTCCGTCTTAGATCCAAATGGGTGATAGGGGTATGGACTAGGCCAGAGCGATCAGTGAACTGCCTTGGTAGGAGAGAAAATCCCCTTGTCTTACCCATATTCAGGCACAAACGTGATTGGCTCACCCGGACGGGCAGCAACAAACGCCTCAATCATCCTCTTCCACACGTTTTCGAAGAACTGTCGCTCCTTATCGAAAAACGGATTCGTTGGCTCCGGAATCTGTGAGGACTGGTCGGTACCCATTCGAGTATGAATATGCTGGACCTGGGTAGGGATTCTGGTGAGTATTGAAGTGGTGAGGCGGTTTCTTGAAAGTGAAAGCGCCAGAAAGAGGTTGGGATCGCAGCACATACATGGGGGATGATCTTCTCGAGGAGCGCTTTGTCCTCCTCTCCGACGTTGAGGAGCCGTTCGCACACCACAACCCAGTGCGAAATGTCGGCTGTGAGGCGCAGTCTTTGGTTTTCTATTAGATGCTCGCTCGTACTTGGAATGAATCGGGAAGCAGTACTTAGGTACTTGGTCCAGAATAGCTGCTGTGACATAAGGGTTGAACAAGGAGCGCTTCCTATGTGTCTCGTGGGACACCTTGCCCTCTAGGCCGAGCTCTGCGTCAATTTCCAGGGTTCCACGGTAGAATTTGATCGACTCTTCGAGAGGCAAGTGATCACTACGCAGTATGTTAGTATGGAGGAGATCGATCGACGCCGAAAATAGTATGGACGCACCTGCCGGAGTGTGCGTTGATCCTAAAAGGCTTCAGGAGCTTCGCCTTCTCAAGCTCCTCGCGGTATGCTCGCAGTAAAGTCTCGGCGCTGAACCCTGTAGGCCTAGGGCCGATGTAGTTTATCCATCCGCTATGGACCCTTCCCAGCAATGGTTAGCTACCCTCAGTGTGTCTATACCGGGCTTCGGCTTCCTGGGGCTCACTGCGCAATGACCTCGAATCCATATTCATCGCAAAGGCTTCGAACCGCGACTGGGTCATTAATCCTACCAACATTAAGCTCAACTCCAGCTAGAGAGCCGAACCGACGCCGCTGGTTAGCCTGTCCAAATCGGCGCCGTGAGGCAGAGAACGCACCGAATCCTTGCTTTTTCCAGGCCGGGAACAAAGTCTTCCAGTTCTCGAGATTGTCCCCTGCATCAATGCCCCAGGGGGTACGAATGGCCAAAACCTTCGACATTCTGGTGGTAATGGTCGCCAGATCTACAACCGGTTTAAGAGACACCGGGTCAGGATCGCAGCGGCCTATCTATCACCTACTCCTTGGCCCATTATGACCAAAACGCTGGTACTCTGAGATGCCGAGCTTGGTCCGATTCATGAATTGCTAGTTCTGTCGTGATCGCGATGGCGCTGGTGTAGCCGGACTAGCACCGCTCTCAGATTGCCGCCTATAGCCTATAGACGGCGAGAATTGCCCCATTCTCACTTTTGAGGCAACTAAGCACGAGCCCATGAGTCGCGCCAAGTGACTGGGGGAGGCTTAACGCTGTTTCATCTCATCCTGCAAGTGTCTATCCTCACATAAACCATCGGTGGCTCTCTGGAAAGGACAATTGATATTGGGAGCGAGCGCGCGAGCGAGCGACTGTCTCGCGACGGCTTGGCTGGACATAGATGGTCTACAGCGCGAGGCGACTTGCATTGTTTATGGAAAGTGGCTAGGCGATGCTAAACGACGCTAAACATCGCCGTTTAGCTTCCTCCACCCCCAGATCGGAAATATTCTGGCCCGTAGCTTGACCCGCTACCCCACCATTTGAGGAGCTGCCCCCGCATCACGACCACTATGGATAGTAACCCGAGAGAAGTCCGATATTAAATTGTGGGGTAGCTCTGATCTTCAGATTGGAATAAGGAGAGCGTGTGGCGTCATTCGACGTGTGTCACTATTCCTTTTGGACTCTTTGCCGATTCACATCTCAAAGACACCTATTACCTTCGTAGATACCATGGCGACCCAGACGATGAAGGCAGTGAACTATGTTGGGCCTCACAAAGTCCAAGTTCAGGAGGTTGAGAGACCAAAGATCGAGCACCCAGATGACATCATCGTCAAGGTCACCACCGTGAGTTCCCAGAGCGGAGGTACCATTCTGAGATCAATATCTGAACGGAGACCATAGGCGGCTATCTGTGGTTCCGACCTCCAGTAAGTAGAGCTCAAAATCTACATGAACACCCTTAGCTCAACGGCGACACAGCATGTATGAGGGCAGAACAGCTGCCGAACCCGGTATCACATTTGGTATAAACAAGCACCTCCACCTCGACGACAATGTGCTGACAGGCCCGAGGCCATGAGAACATGGGCATAGTAGAGGAGCTAGGCGAGGGAGTTACTCTGCTGAAGAAAGGTGATCGAGTCGTCATGCCCTTCAACGTTGCGGATGGGCGTTGCCGGAACTGCGAGGAAGGCCACACTGCCTTCTGCACCGGCGTCAACCCCGGATTTGCTGGCGGTGCCTATGGTGGGCTTCCCCAACCGGTGGTCAATCGATATGACAGAGCAAGGCAAGACTAACGTCGGTGTCATCTAGGCTACGTGGCTATGGGTCCGTATCGTGGCGGTACGCACAACCCACCGAGACGGAGCTTCAGACCATGGCTGACGTGGTCGATGTAGGCCAGGCGCAATATATCCGAATTCCTTATGCAGACTTCAACGCCCTCAAGCTGCCACACGGCAAGGAACACGAATCCGATTTTATTTTGCTTGCAGGTAAGTCTCGTCTAAAGTGTAGTTGCTACCCTTTGGCGCTCTAGCTAACAGCAATCTATAGACATCTTCCCAACTGGTATACCTAACACCTCTTAATTATAGCATAAGAAGATATTAATCAATCTCTCCACTCTAGGTTGGCACGGTGTCGAGATCTCAGGCTTCCAGCCGGGCGAGAGTATTGCTGTATTCGGGGCTGGCCCAGTGGGTCTGATGGCCGCGTATTCGGCCGTGCTCCGCGGGGCATCGCGCGTCTTCGTCGTCGATCGTGTCCCTGAGCGGCTGAAGGCGGCCGAGAAGATCGGGTGCACGCCCGTCGATTTTACGCAAGGTGACGCCGTCGACCAGATTCTCAAGCTTAACGATGGCATGGTCGATCGCTCCGTCGATGCGGTCGGCTATCAGGCGGTCGACAAGGGCGGCAACAAGGAGCAGCCGAACATCGTGCTCGAGAACATGATTCGCGTCACGCGGGCGTGCGGCGGTCTCGGTATCCCGGGCCTCTACGTGCCTAGGTGCGTGCCTGTCTAGTTAGCTATTGTGTGTTCGGTGGCTTATTTTGGGATACCAGTGACCCGGGCGCTCCAGACGAAGCATCCGGTAAGGGTATGATCAGCCTCAGCTTCGGAAAGCTCTTTGAAAAGGTGCGAGATGCCGATCGCCTCAGTTGTCCTCTGCTACGATGCGCTAACGTGAAGGCAGGGCCTCTCCCTCCGGACCGGTCAGTGTAATGTCAAGGCATATAATCGCTACTTGCGCGACCTGATTATCGCGGGCCGTGCGAAGCCTAGCTTCGTGATATCGCACGAAATCGGCATCGATGACGCTGAGACCGCCTACGACAAGTTCGACAGGAGAGTCGATGGCTACACGAAGGTTCTTATCCACCCCAACGGAGGCTTTTGAGATGAAAAGGGGACTTTCAAGATGGCGACTGTCGCCCGTTCGTGTGGCCAAATGGGAGCGGGTCGAAGCGGGAAGGTATTGGGCCGCTTGTCCTCGGTGCTCCTGTGCTCCTTGCGAGCGCGTGGGGGAGGTGGCTGTGCTTCGCCTCGCTTCGCAGAGGCAGAGAAGAAGTCGGGGCAATGGGAGGAATCAACAGCGAGGGGCGCACACTACTGATTTCTTACCAGGCTATTGTCGTCCTTATCCCAAGGCTTTCACAGTTTTTCCGTCGCCAAGGTCTTGGTAGTGTTGGCCTGTGTTTTGTACATCGATGGGCTACTGGCCCTAGTTCGAAGACTGACTAGCGTAATTCCGAGCAAACGCATCGTGATTCTAGGCCTATCCGTATCTGCACCATCTCCGTCGCGTCCTACCCCGGGAGTGGCCTTGGTATCAGCGGCAGCGGCTGGCCTCAGGACAGGATCCAGCTGACTCGATATCGTGCCGCAGATTCGCAGAGATCATCTAGCTCCGTCAGTCGTGTCTGCCTTGTCTGCTAACAGCCCGCCTGGACCGGGGGTGCGCGGAGATGAGCTCGATGTGGAGCTGTCTGACCTTCTGCATACTCTCTAGTCGACTCCCGCAGGTCCGCCCGCCGCCTTGGTATGTTCATACATAGTGAAGCAGCCATCCACCCATACTTAACGAAAAACGACACAGCTGAGAGTGCTACTCCACTTCCATATCGCCCAATTTAGCATGTTGAATAGGTACCCTGCACTATGATGGACTTTATGATATTGAACAGTTCTGCACAGCTCTTCCACATTCGATCTAGCGCAGCGCTGGGCCAACCTGAATACTTGTCAATATCTGTCTATTAGTTACCGATAGGCTATGATCTCTCACTTGACAAGAGCTGTCTGCGTATGCCTGCTCGCTATCAATAGGCTATTGCCGCTTCCAGCTCGAAGAACTCTCAGGGCTGTGCCCATTCCTCCTCGCCAATAGCCTATTGCCTTGACGCCCAGCATCCTAGGCCTCGCTGCAACGTAGCCCGGCCCAGGATTGGTGCGGGGAAGATCTGCAATTGACCTCCCGCCCGCGAAGCTCTTCAGGTCCGCAACACTTCGAATATTTCAAGGCTGGACAGTGATGCCAGGAGACGTTGATGGGTGCAGCCCTATCGGCGTCACCCCCACACAGCGGTTTCACAAACATCAGCTCGGTCGGAATCATCTGACGGTGCAGAACGCTCGCAGTCTGTATACTCGGCTGAGGAATGGTTCCAGATGCAGACGAGCAGGGATGAGGTGAGCTCCATGGTCCCATGCACATTCGAGCGCATGGATTGGCCCCCGGACGCCCGCCACCGGGAGCTCTAGCGCAGGATGGGATGCGGGGAAGCGCCCGCTCTCGCCCAGCCGTTCGACGAGGCCCCTCGCCAGCCCCCAGAGCTCCCCCGGGAACAGGTTGGAAGCGGCTAGCCTGCCAAGAGGTCATCCAAGGTCTCACCCCCCATCGCGCCCAGGGCCGGCGGCGAGCATCCCGTAAACTGTAGCGAACCATCCATGCCGTTGGTGGAAAATTTGGGAGCCACCAAGAGGGCGACGCTGCACCACCGGCCGGGCGAATGGCAGCAGCGGACGTGAACCTCCCTTGCCATGCGACTCTGCACACCACCAGGGCTCGGCTAAAAATGAGACGGTGGGACTGCACAGTCTGGCCGAGCGAGCTGGCTCGGCGGGCCTGGGATCCTGTTCGAGCTCCCTAATAAACAACGCGCGGCCGACGCAGCTTTCTGGCTCGAGACTCCTCCTCTACGCTATTCTAGCTCCCTCGCCAGCGCGTCGATCGCTAGCTTTCCATTGCTCGGAGCTTCGTCACGGACCGCGATCAAGATGGTGTCGAAATCGATATGGCTGCTCCAGAAGGTGGTGCGCAATGAGGCCATGGTGAACGATCCTCCGGAGATCTATGGCTGGAGACTGTTCATGCTGGCTTGCTCGGTACGTCGTCCCCAGCGCTAGACTTTTCTCGTTTGGATTCCTCACTGACCTGGACATCACTGTTGATAGGCGTGTTTCGGCGCTATGTGCTTCGGATGGGACTCGTCGGTGATCGGAGGAGTCATCGTTCTTGAGTAAGCCTTCGCGGGTCACGGCTCCCCGCGATGCACATATGCTAAAGTCTTTCCAGTCCGTTCGTCGCGGATTATAATCTTGGCGACACCAAAACACCCGCATCCCAGGATCTCGCCGCCAATATCGTCTCGACGCTCCAGGCCGGTTGTTTCGCAGGCTCCCTGATTGCCTCCCCGCTTACAGATCGATACGGCCGAAAGTGGTGTCTCGCCGTCATCGCCTGGATCATTCTCGCCGGTGTCGCTATGCAGGCTGCGAGCTCCGGCCACCTAGCTCCCATGTACGTCGGCCGCTTCATTGCCGGCCTCGGCGTCGGTGCCGCGTCGACCATCGTGCCCATCTACGTGTCCGAGAACAGCGCCCGTGCCATCCGCGGCCTCCTCACTGGTCTCTACCAGCTGTTCATCGTCACCGGAGGCATGCTCGCGTTCTGGATCAACTACGCCGTCAGCTTGCACTTCAAGGGCTCTACCCAATATGTCTTCCCGCTGGCCATCCAAGCCCTGCCCGCCTTTTTGCTCTTCTGCTGCATTCTGATGTGCAACGAGTCCCCGCGCTGGCTCGCGCGCCAGGATCGATGGGAAGACTCCAAGGGGGTACTCGCGCGGCTCCGCAACCTCCCTGAGACGCACCCCTACATTGAGGAGGAGTTCCAAGAGATTGTCGATCAGCTCGAGTACGAGCGCCAGCTAATTGGCGACGCGACCTTCTGGAACCTGCAGAAGGAGATGTGGACCATCAAGGGGAACCGCAACCGTGCTCTAATCAGCATCATCCTCATGATCTGCCAGCAGATGACAGGTAAGTTGCTGCATGCGTTATGTCGCTTTCCCGCGCGCGTCTAACAGAGATCATAGGTACCAACGCGATCAACACGTACGCCCCGACCATCTTCAAGAACTTGGGCATCACCGGAACCCAGACCTCTCTCTTCAGCACCGGAATCTACGGCGTCGTCAAGGTCACGTCTTGCATCTGCTTCCTGCTTTTCATGGCTGATTCTCTGGGACGTCGCCGGTCTCTACTCTGGACTTCGATCGCACAGGGAGTTGCCATGTTCTACATTGGCATCTACGTGCGCGTATCCCCTCCAGTGGAGGGCCAGGCTGTGCCTCCTGCCGGCTATGTTGCCCTCGTTTGCATCTTCCTCTTTGCTGCGTGAGTTCCTCTACACTAGATCGCATTCCATTGGTCTCTCGCTAACGCCTTGTCTTCAGCTTCTTCCAATTCGGCTGGGGCCCCGCTTGCTGGATCTACGCGAGCGAGATTCCTACTGCGCGCCTTCGATCCATGAATGTGGCGCTCGCTGCGGCCACCCAGTGGCTGTTCAACTTCGTCGTCGCACGCTCCGTCCCCGTGATGCTTGTTACCGTGGGAGGAAAGACGGGCTACGGGTACGTATAGAGGTCTGACGCTAGAGGCATAGGATCTTAGCTAACACCCGCGTAGGACGTACCTCCTCTTCGGAAGCTTCTGCTTCTCCATGTTTTTCTTCGTCTGGTTTTTCGTTCCGGAGACCAAGGGTAAGCATTTTCTTGATTCCAACTTAACGGGCCATCAATCTAACGGCGACATAGGACTCTCCCTCGAGAGGATGGACGAGCTTTTCGGTGTTACGGACGAGGAGAAGCCTGTTATGTCGCACGCTGCCCCCGCAGCCAGCTCGGAGAAAGAAACTACTGTCGGAACTGGGGTTGAGCGCATTGCTTAAATGCCAGGAATGATAAGTTCGACCAGAGTAAGGCTAGAGCAGTAGAAGTTTCGGACTAGTTAAACAGAACAAGATTGAGGTCTTCTGAACCCGTGCCAGAGACACCCGCTGCATCAAGGTCACATGCTGCACCTGAGCCATGTTCGAATAGTAGCACCCAGACTCGTAGCGACGTCCCGACTAGTACAATATCCATCAAAAACGCTCAAAATTCCTTCCAGTTAATCTCCTGCTCCCACGCGTAGGCTATTTTCATGATAGTCAGCTCATCGTGGAACTTGCCCACAATCTGCATACTAGCCGGGACCTTCACTTCCGTATCCCCCTTAGCCGGGACGAAACCGATGGGCATGGCCAGGGATGGGTGTCCGGACGCGTTGAACGGGCAGGTATTGTCTGTCATGCCGACCACGGTGTCGATTTGCTGCACAGGTGTGGCGTTGCTGGGTGGCAGCGGTCGGGCGACATCCAGCGTAGTAGGCATCACCAAGACGTCGACGGAGGTGAGAGCCTCGTCATAAAGATCCCGAAGCTTCCGACTGAGATTGACGGCTTTGGGATATACGCAAGGATAGCGCTGCCAAGCGTGCTCTCCACTGAGAAGCCCCTCCTTACTCGTGACGCTCATCTAGATGTAAGGGTTAGCGCTTCCCGAGTGCTCAGGCTTACGGGACAGGGTAACTAGTTGCCTTGTCAATAACGGCTGCGCTATACGGGGTATTTTTCTTTTCATATAGGTCTGTAAGCATAACCTGGCGGCGCCCAGTCGCTTTGCCAAGCATTCCCATGTGGTTCCCCATCTTACTGAGGACCGTATAGAGAGTCTTTGCATCCGCGTGTAGAGGGATGCTGATCTCGTGCACACTTGCTCCGAGCCTCTCAAAGACCGCAGCTGCATCTCGGAACTTGCTTTCCAGATTTGAGTAAGTGCTCGATGGTAGGCCTTCCTTTAATATACCGATTCTCATCCCGCGGATACCTTCGTTAGCCGAGTCGAGCAGCAGTTTGGAATACGATGGTACACCGCTCGGGAACGGAATCCCAGCCCCTTGTCGGTCATCAAGACCATCCGCGCCAGCAATGGCCTCCAGCAACACCGCAGTATCGAGACAAGTCGTCGTAATCGGGCCAACGTAGTCCAGGCTAGCGTCATTGCTAGCGATTCCAGTGTATGGTACCAGCCCGAGCGTCGCCTTGAAGCCATACAGACCAGCTAGGGCGGCGGGGATGCGAATGCTGCCTCCCTGGTCACATCCGATACCCATGTCTGTTGCGCCACTTGCGACCAGGGAAGCAGTACCAGAGCTGCTCCCGCCGACAGAATAGCCACGTGCATACGGATTGTGGACAGGGCCTGTTGCTGCAGTCGCGCTCACGGCCCCTCGCGAGAGATTCTCGCACACAGCCTTTCCTGAGATAACACCGCCTGCATCCAGGATTCTAGTGACGATCGTCGCATCGGTTTGCGGGATCCAATCCTGGAAGGTATCGGTGCCAAGGAGACATGGAACGTCGGCCACGCAGATGTTGTCTTTGATGCACAACGTCTTACCCTGGAGAAGCGTTCTGGAGGGGGCAGATGATGAGAGCTCGAAGCGCCACGCCCATGCTCCCAGGTGGTTATCTTCTGCTGTGGGGAGGTGTAAATTCTTCCTCGGGGTCTTTGCTAAGTCTGGTCTTGGCTGGTAGTCTGAGGTAGAGGTGTAAGTCTTGCTCTTTCGGCGCCTCCTTTTTAAGCAGTAGTTCTTCGGCCTCACCTTCCATGGCAGATACCACAGCTATATTTTTCTCCATCCTTTCGAGTAGCAGAGTATATTCATCGACCTCATCTTCAGGTATCTGGAAGGAGAGGTTCTCTGCTATCGATAATGTGACTTCTCGCGATAAGGCCATTCTGACAGGCTCGACTCGAATAGGTTGGGATGCGCGGTAACGAGACAGGGTACTCCGCCGAGGCTTCTAGTTCGTCCTCGTCGTAAGATCAGAAGAAAAATAGCAAGTCCGACCTCTGGAGAATTACAGGGAACAAGGGAGTTGGATGGAGGTAAGCCTCGGGCTATCTCTCTTGTATCCCCCCGCGGGCAAAGGTTCCAGGCGAGTTAATTGGCCGCACCACTTAGATCTAGCGGCCCGCATCTCTTTATTGCGGGCGGATCCGATGCATAGGCCGCTATCGGACTGTAGTCTCCTGCATCGCAATATATCCTTGATATCCTAGCCAACACAGGGGAAAAAAAAGTTCTATCATCAAGCAGCTTCTCTTCTATTGGTTCTGTTGTGCGGTGGAGGCACTTGGTCTATCTTGGCGTGGTGATCTAGAGTGAATCGCCCGTCAACTGTAGAGTGAATCGCCCGTCAACTTAGCTTGTGCTCCCTAGCGATAGAAAGCACTCTCAATAATATAAATACAGGTCATCTATAGTCTCTAAAGATGGTCAAGAATGAACGAGATAAACGCTCGATATCATGGCCACTTTCAAAATGATGATCAGTACGGTCATCTATAATTCTAGGCTCTGCAGCTTGGGCATTAACGACAGATATTTTATCGATTACTTCTCTCTCGAGCCAAACCATATATCAATAGCAAACGACGACCGGAACTGGCCGAGCCAAGTATTCAGGAAGGCGACGTTGGCCTGTTTACTCTCGGGGCGCTACTGCAGATTGCACCGCAGTTCGAGGTTATAGTTGTATCTCGAGACGTCCCCTCTCGGTAGGGTCTGGCAACTAAGTAGTTGCCTGCGTGATGCTGAGCGAGCCTTGGAAATTTCCAGAATCTCCAGACCGGGTCCTCGGGTGATATGAGCTGGCTTGTGTGGAGGTCATGGTTCACCAATCTGTAGCCGCTTTACAGGCCGAGAGAAGTTTCTCGGGGTGGTTGGCGAAATCTGGCTTGGGTTTGCCTCTTTTCCATCCCCGCTTCTTCGGAATGAAGACCCTCTTACTTCGATCACGAGGACGCGCAAGAATGGGACCGAAGCAGCCATGATGGTTACGGCAGTTTCGACCGTGCCCCAAATGACGACCTGGCTTTCGTAATCTGTTTGGAGTGTCAGTATTACTCGCAATGTACAATACTTGGCTATGGCTTAGACCGTGTCCATACATGTGAAGTCCCCGTTCGCCAGCCGCGGCAGCTGAATTACTTTCGCTATGGCGGTGCCGCCAGCACTGTGGCGTCCCTCGGTCAGCTTGAATCACCATGTAGTTGCCTGTGTTCGTGGCGACGTACAAGATACCCATGCTCATCGCAAGAGCCACTCCCACTTTCTCTCTGGTGTGCATCTGCAAGGACCATAAAATGGTCCATGGAAGTAGAGAAAAAAGAATGTCCATGGCGGCGGAATATGCTATACGAGGTTGGCTATGTTAGCTGGGTCGTACCAAGGCTGTGAGAGGATGGATGGCATACCTCCAGAGAATGCTCCGTACTTAGCCATGAAGGATGGGTCCCAGCAAGTACCCGGCAGCTCTGGGTGCCAATTCTTAGCAGGCGGGTCGCACTGGATCCAAATGAACAGGGCACTCAGCCCCAACGCGATGTCCATTGTTATGATAGCGACCCATACGAAGATGGAAAGATATCCGTTTGTCAGACGCAAAAGGGTGATGCCGAACGATGTCTTGCTCAGGAACGCCGCGATGATGGAAAAGGTCCCAGAGATGTTCCCCAGCAGGGCGATTGTCGGAAGGTACTTGGGATCCACATTGTATACATGCTGGCCATCCCCAAGAGCCACATTAGTAGTTATGAGAACCATGTCGACAGATTGGAATGACTGTATAGCAATGGTTGGGTTAGTGTCCGGCGATTTTAGCTGTGTCCATATGCGAAATAGGACCGGACTGGGCAACGTACCCAGGCTGCCAAAAGCACGTAGTCATCCCACCAAAGGTGTTTTGATCGCCTCATCTTGCAGTAGACGCGTAGCCCGATGAAGATGGTGGATATAACCTCCACCAGCCAGCAAACAGCAAGAATCGCCGACCCATAGCTGTCGTTGGCGCCCTCAGACGGAAGCGCCCCTTCCTGAATTTGATTACGACGATAAGCAGACATGGCGATGAGCAGGCTCCTGGGCTGCAGTAGAATGGTGCGGCTTTACGTGCTGATGCCCACGGCATCGAAATCCAGCTGTCTTCTTATGGCCGCGCGAGCAAATCGTGTGACAAAACACGGAGAAGGGCAGGCAAAGAAGGGCATGTTCGTGCCACCCGGACACGGATGCTTCCCGCTCTTACGTTTACATTACCCCTTCTCCGGAGTCGGAATTTTTTGGGACGCTGCATATCGGCGGCGAGGTTAATAAATAGAAACAGGTTGCCTTGGGAGGCGGCGAGGAGCGCCGCCGCACGCTGGGCGTGGCATTTTCCATGCATGGCGGCGGTGCTGCTGTTTTACAGGACCGGTAGGCGGGGCATTTCCGATGCGGCCCGCGGAAGGGTCTCGCCGCTAGGGCGCGCGCCGCCGGCACGCAGCGCCCAAGTTAGCACGGCAGATGCAAAATAGTTGTGCCGTTGCTACGGTGGTGGGGGGGCCGCGAGCAGTCATTGGCAGCCCCCTTTTGGACCGGTGGGACCATGCGATTACTGCATCCCGCAATGTTGCCTGATTCCGGACCAGGTACCTAAATTGATGATTAGGTAGCTAGATAGACAGACAAATACTTTACCGTCCCGGGCCTGGGATGTTCCCGCTCGGGCCTGGTCTCGGGTCTTGGCCCGAAGCCCTATACAGATTGAAACCTGCATGGGGGCGGCCAAGTCGTTTCGCCTAGCGTGTGATCGGTCCGGGAGGAATAACAAGAGCCTAGGCAAGCATAGATACAACCTCAGCTAGAAGAATCTGTGCTCTCACTGAAAGAGTGCTGTCTTCTCATTCGCGATTCTCAACTCAACCCCTCGCAAGGCCCCGAAGGGCTGCTTCCTTGCGCCCCCAAGCTACAGGATGGCTTGACACAACTCTCTGGGTCAATCCTGCCGTAGTTGCCACCCAAGAAAAAAATCATCACGGCAGTTCCAGGACGGCCTGTTCATCGTGCTGAGCACATCGGTCGCTCCCAAATGGGGTTTACGGAGACCCTTCCCGAGCAAGTCTGTGGAAATGTGGTGCCGGCATCAGAGGTGTGCCAAGATATTATTTCTTTTTTGGTATACACTTCTCCCCTAAGCGTTCAGATTTCCGATGGTGATGCTCTTGATGTTCTGGTACTCTTGGAGACCATAGAGACTACCCTCCTTTCCATAACCGCTCTCCTTGACGCCACCAAAGGGTGCCTCAGCCGCGCTGATCTTGCCCGTGTTCACGCCGACCATTCCCACCTGCAGTTTCTGAGCAACACGCATGACACGGCCGACGTCCTTGGAGAAGAAGTAGCCCGCCAGGCCGAACTCAGTGTTGTTGGCCAACCGCACGGCCTCCTCCTCGGTCTCGAACTCAAAAACGGGGGCCAGGGGCCCGAAGGTCTCGTCGTTGGCCACCACCATCTCAGCTGTCACGCCAGACAGGACAGTTGGCGGGTAGAAGAAGCCTGGAGAATCGCTAAGGACGCCGCCAGTCTCGATACGCGCGCCTTTAGACGTGGCGTCATCTACGTGCTCCTTGACCTTGACGACGGCGGCCTTGTTGACGAGAGGGCCTTGTGTGGTGGCCTTGTCGAGGCCACCTCCCATTTGCAAAGCAGCGACCTTCTCGACAAGCTTGGCGGTGAACTCCTTGGCAATGCCTTTCTGAACGTACAATCGGTTGGCGCTGATGGATTAAAATCAATCATGAGTAACAAGTCCATTTGCACGAGAGAGGGAGGGGAAAGTTCCTCACCAGACGCAAGTCTGTCCGGAGCACCGGAACTTGCAGAACATGGCACCCTCGACGGCGAGGTCGACATCTGCATCGTCGAAGACGATGAACGGGGCGTTTCCGCCGAGTTCCAAGCTGAGCTTCTTAAGGGTGCCGGTGGCTAGCTTGGCCAGCATCTTGCCGACGCCGGTAGAACCGGTGAAGGAGATCTTCTTGACCAACGGGTTGGTGGCGAGCTCGGTCGCGGCCTGGCGGTCCTTCGTCGGGCAAACCTGGATCGTCTTGGGAGGGAGGCCGGCCTCGATGGCGAGCTTCACAAAGGCGGCGCATGAGTACGGCGTCTCGGACGGCGGCTTGATGACGACGCAGCAGCCGGCGGCCAGCGCGGGGGCGATCTTGCGCGTAATCATGGCAGCGGGGAAGTTCCACGGCGTGATGATGCCGCATACACCGACGGGCTCCCGGATAGTCATGAGGGTGGTGTGAGGGGAAGATGAGGGGATCGTCACGCCGTACGACCGCGTCGCTTCCTCGGCAAACCACGAGATGAAGCCGGCGGCATACATGACCTCGCCGAGGGCTTCAGAGTACGTCTTTCCGTTTTCCAGCGAAAGAATCACGGCCACTTTCCGTTGTTCGTCAGTTCGTATCAACCGGCAGTTAAGGGAGATACGTACAGTCGTCCTTGTTAGCCACCACCAGGTCATACCATTTCCTCAGCATCGCGCCTCGGCTAGCGCCCGTCGTACTCTCGAAAAAGGTGCTCTGAGCCTCATTGGCGCTGTCGATGGCTTTCTTGAAATCATCGAGATTGCAGTTTGCGACCTGGCCAAGGACAGTCGCTGTTGAGGGTTCTGTTTTGCTGTTAGCAGCTGGAGGGATAGACCACCTTTTCGGGGGTGAGGACGGACCGTAGACGTCGAACTTCAGGTCCTTAGCAACCCATTGGCCATCGATAAAAGCGTCCTGGATGAGGAGGCTGCCATCCTTGAGCTGTATACAGTGCGTAGGTATGATTAGCCTTGGAAGAGATGAGGCTCATGTTGTTTCTTCTGTCTGCTCACCTTTGAGACGGCTTCCTTGTGGTATTCCGCCATCTTGATGAAGGTCACACGTAGTACAGATGAGGTGAAAAGAAAATTGGCAATTTACAGCTCCCTGGCGAGTTCTCAGAGCAGTTCGAGCAGCGAGAAGGCGGGAAATAGATGTTGGGCCGTAGAGACTCACGGTCACTTCGACAGGGGCTGGAGCTCGTGGGGGCTTCCCCAGTTAAGAAGTGCCATGCCGTCGGATATACACGGACAGCTAAGCTGTAGCTCCAGCGAGTCATGCCGGCTACATTCCGAGGATAGGAGGGCGGCCCTGCGCTAACAGGGGCTTCTAGCTCCCGAAGGGGTCCAGCCCTGAGCTTTACCAAGCTCCCCGGCCCGGGCGCCACAAAGAAGTGGACCCTCCCTCGACCCGAATTGTTCAAGCGAGTCGCCAGCCCCTGGACAGCCGTCGGTTAGCCGGTCAGGGAGGCCATGCCCTAAAAGGCTTGCCGGCGATTGTCGGCACGGCTTGCACGTCCTCACGCTAATGTGGGGGAGGGAGCGGAACTAGCCAGCCAGGGCGAAACCTTGGAAGCATTGCGATCCGCGCTACGAAGCGCGTTTCGCAGGCATTGGTGGGCTTCCCCGCATAGTGATATTGGGATTATATACCATTTCTTAAACTAAAGCGATTTGTTTTCTGAGCGCAAAGCTCCTTGGTTTAGCGCCGGGCCGGCCGGAGGTGGCCACCACAATTTATATACGACGCCCGGCTTCACCCGGCCGGCCCGGCCAGCAGACATGGACTGACCAACATGCCATTCTAAGTAGCACAATGCAATGTGACGACCGGAATGATGAATCTTTTCTTCGAGGGACCTTGGATGGAATATTGTGTTTCTCTTACGAAGTGCACATGAATATATCGGGTTGGAAGGGGGGGCTTGGCGGTTCGAGTGCGCGTGGGTCTGGGTCCTCACTCGTCTGCTCCGTAGGGCCAAGCTAGAATTTTGGGGTAACTTCACGCACCCGCGAGGGGTCCGACACCAAGCCCAGGAACGTGTATGACTCCCGTCTAAGCACCTAGGCAATTCCCCTTGTCGTAGAGCGGGGAATCGCGGTCGAGGTAGATATAGGCACATATGACACTGCTGCGTCTTTGTGCGGGGAACCATGCGGGGAATGTTTAGCGCCAGCACGGGGACTTACGGCGAGATACGGGCGTCATGCACTGTAAATCATGGGGGACACCAGCACCCGCAAACCATGTTTGAGTTTTGGATCCCCGATGTGGACGGCGTCTGCAATGTGGGATGGGCTGGTACGGCCATGATCTTTTCACAGGTAACATATGGCAGTACATACTTGGGCATGCTTTTCCCATATGTTGACTCATGGTTTTCAGTTACAAGCATAGTGCAACCATGTAGGGCAGGATTCAGAGGACTTGGGCTGGGACACAAAGATGCGCTCGCCTATCCACCTAGGCATTTCGTGGGAATGGCGTAACATATATTCCCATTAGGGCCACGGCATTTTATCGCCACTTCCAGAGACACTGTACAATCGAAATTTACATTTTTTGCGGGGAAGGGTGTGGCTTTGAGGACACGTCCATAAATAAATTGATCATATATTTGTTAAGTAGCCATTCGTCTTTGGGGAATGGCTTGGTTAAAAAATTATCGGCTTTAACTCCTGGTCGCTCTAGACGAAAAAATGTGGCAGCAAATGATCAAGTGAGAGGTGCAGCAGCAATGCCGTCACAACCACACCATGGGCGGGCTTATGGCCAATTGTCTTCCAGCTTGCGGCGTTGTTTAAGAGAGTACGTAGTCGCAGTAAGCTACAAATACAAATTACACACAAGCACCAACCTAGTTGGTTCTGCTTACTGCCTTTGACCAGGAGGTACTCTTGACTATCGAAGATGAGGATTGCATAGCGTATGAACAAATTGTAGAGAGATTAGATGGCCACGCTTCCATAACCTTCTCACAACTCGTGAGATGAGTCGGGTCTTCTTGACGATAGACTAAGTATATACGTATTGTACGCAATTTGTTTTATTTACAATCAGTTTTAGATCCGGCATAGGCGTCAGCCCGTGCCTCTTTCGTCGTGAGAGTTATGGATGGTCTCCAAAGCGACCAGCGATGCAGCGGTGTGCCCAGGTCAGCTGCACAGACCCAGAGAGGCACCTACATCTGCAGCAATAGCCAATAGATGTCACGTTCAGTTGTCTCCAAAAGTCTCAAGCCCGATTGGCCGGCAACACACGAGGGAATCTTCGGAGAGGGTGACAAAACCGGACGCCACATCTGACCAGAGCCTTGCGTGACGAAACCGGCGCCAAAATCGAACGGGGGCCTTGGGCAGCAAATGCGCATGCCAAAACCGGGCGTGCCAAAACCGGGCGTCCGACGACTTATAAATTCCAAATTCAAGTCCCAACACTGAGCTGTTGGACTTCACCCCCAAGCTTAAAGCCCGAGACAGCAAGAAACAGGACAGCATCCCAAACACTTCACATATTACCGTCTATCACTCAAGCTACCAGGATGGCGCCCAATTCACAAGAAATACAGCAAGAAGTATGGGAGCAACACAAAGAGACCATCATTGGGCTCCGTTACGGCGAGAATCTGCCTCTCGATAGCGCCAAGAGCGGCGGCCGAAACATGATCCAAGTCATGCGAGATGAGCACCAATTTCAAGCAACGTGAGTCAAACTGACACTTAGGTTGACTTCGTGTCTTCTTCGTACTATTTCCTACCAAGAAGCAATCACTGCGCTCCATCTTCAGCCTATCCAGTTTAGCTCGTGTCAAACTTAGCGGTTCTCCAGACGCTTACCACTCCTCAGAGTATCTCAGTATGAAACCCAGCTTAAGAAATGGGCAGCTGTTAAGAATCTGAAGAAGCGCGACTGGGAAACCATCTTACCCATCTATGACGAGTTGAACGGACAGGGCCTTGAGCCCCGGATCAGACTCGGCACTTGCGTCCTAGACGAAAGTAGGATTAAGAGAGCTCGACGCTACGACAAACGAAGAAGCACAGCACTTGAAGGGCCAGCTGGTAAGAGCGAAGGTATCGTGACACGTTAATTTGGTATTAACAAATATTGCTCTAGAGCCGGCTGCACCGTCAGCACGGTCGAGTCTCTGGAGTATTGAGGTACGCCGCTCGGATGGCCAATATACGAAATACTCTGTCAAAGATGGAATGCTCGACGTTCCGGAAGTCTCCATCTCTTCAGCTCTCGTCCTGAGAAATATGAACAACAGCCTCTTCGAAATCGAAAGTCAGACACTACAAGGGGATCTATTCGGATGGCTCCCAGAGAGTCCCCCGATAGCCTCCCTGCTTAGTCCCCAGCTCGCCAACTTTCCGTTGGCTATAACTTCGCCTCAAAACACTCTAGAACCTTTGAACGATAACTTCCGTCCATTAGATGCCGAGTGCATGCTTTCAGAGCTCTCCTTTCTCGATTCTCATGAATGGGACCTGGCTAGTCCATCGGCAAGCGCGATCTATAACTTCGGGCCGCGTCTGCCTCAATGGACGCTGTCCAAGGAGTGCATTGACATGATGCTCTGGAGTATCTCCCAAGAACCCCGGTTTAGGTTTACTTTCAACGCTGGCTTTCCAGATGCCCAGATGATCCTGGATAATTTGACATCGCTGGTGGACGACGACTTCTTTAAAAGTGATCCAGGAGAGACACTTGCGCTAGTTTTCCGTGGAAGAATGGCCACGGCGGAAATCCATAAAAGAGTTTTCTTCTCCATCGTCAATAATTTTGCGGGCCTCCACCAGATTCCCCACGTGATTCTTTTTGGCATACTAAGAGTTGACCCCGACATCAGCTCTTGCCTCTTCGAGAGTCTCCGCTCAGACGACCTCACCATCGCGAAGCCCCTTGCTGTCAATCTCTTCCGCGCTGCCATTGAAGCGGGTGATGATGAGGCGGTGAACATCATCCTCACGATAACCTCAGGCAGAATAAATCAGATTCACCCAGACCGGGTCGTCTGCGAGTACAAAGGGCGTGCTTATACTCCACTTGCCTTAGCTTCTCGTCTTCATCACTTCAGAATCGTTCAGATACTGCTCTCCCACGGTGCTAGTGTCTGTATCACTAGCAACGAGCCAAATCACTACTTTATCGGCTGTGCACTAGAAGCAATAATCCCAGTGCAACATCGCAAGAGCACTGAAGACATCCCAGAACTAGTCCAAGCGAGCACGGAGATCACCAAAATTGTGAGATTACTAATTATCAACGGAGCCAAGATCACCGTGGACTTTTTCGGAACAGTTATTCACCATATGAGCCAAAGCGGCGATTTGGTCGAGATATGTGTCCAAGCGATACTAAACGAAGGGCACAAAGAGCTTTTCCAACGTATGGGAGACGCGGTGCATGCGTCCATACTTACTTGCATTGTGGGAAAATTGGAAGACCAACTCGCCGATAAAGTCATCAGAAATATTTTAATGACCTGCCAGGTCTCGAATTGTACGCCACCGTGTGCAGTTAAATACCGTGGATCCTTGGACCAGTGTCTCCACGTGGCGATCTTAAAGGGCAAATTTCAGCTCGCGGAGTACCTCTTGGGACATATCCAACCATCCAATGGTCATCTTGCAGCTGCGATTCACAGTGGGCGACTCGAGTTGGTAGACACTCTAATGAAGCATGGTAGCTGTGCACGGCAAACAGCGGTTTGCTTCGCACACATGTTCCACTCATACGAAGCATTTGGGTATACTAGCTACGGTATACGCTCCACTTGCGGATGTGATCTCTCGGAGTCACAAAACTGTAGGCCAACTACCGGACTAGCTGAGGCAATCCGCTTGCGAAACTCAAACCTAGTCCGGCGTCTCGAGCAACATGGGGCATTGGATGAGATTTCAAGCAGTATGCGGGAGTTAGAAGCGGCAATGTCTGCAGCAACCGAAGTGGGTGATTGTCCCTATCTCCAACGTCTTCTCGCACTGCTGCCAACTAGACATAGTGTGGACCTGCGGGGCCTTGCTGAGAAGGTAATGGAAATGGGACATGTTGAGATGGCTATGACGTTGATAATTCATATTGCAAGAACAGAAACGGCCGAAACCACGGAAATTAATGAGTGCGCGATGAATGGCAAGCTATTATACTTGGCACTAAAACTACGGTATTTGGGCCTTGTGGATACGGTCCTGGAGTACTTCAGCTTCAGTTGCCAGCTTCTCGACTTCTGTGAGCACTCTGATGCAGTCCCGGAAGCTGTTCGATGGGGGGAGACGTCCCAACTTGAATGCCTCATTCGAATGGGACTGAAGCTGAGTGACTCAAAGGCACTACTGGAAGCCGCAATCGCAACTCGTAACGCTAAGATTGCATCTCTCCTTTTGGAGTGGGGGGCCTACCCATGTGGACTCGAAGACGCAGTTAAGGCCGGCGATGAGCGCATGGTGCGCCTCTTACTGCAACACGATGCTTCTCCGGCGAATGACGAAGCACTTTCCATCGCACTCGAGAGCGGCAATCGAATACTACAAGATATCCTTTTCGAAGCTTTCTCTTCCAAATATCCAGATGGAATATGCTGTTTCGGGGGGGGAGCTCTCACGACAGCCATTCAGTCTGGCGATGCCTCTGCTTTGGGCAAATTATTTAGTTTGAAGCTGACGGTAACCAACTACAAGCACCTCTGTGGCTCCAGGTTTGACCTTCTTCACATTGCTATCAGGAGCTCTAAAGAGAGCGATTTGGGGATGATCTGTCAGCTTCTCGACGCGGGTGCTGATCGGGAGGCAACCGTCGACGGCAATACCCCACTATTAGAGGCTATCTCCGTTAAAAGCTTACCGACCGTGACGTTGTTGCTGAGCCGAGGCTCGAATGTCAACCGGCCAGCACGACGGGGGCTGAAGCGTACACCTTTGCAGAAAGCTTGTGAGCAGGGGAGTTTCCAGATGGTGAGCTTCCTGCTCGACGAGGGTGCAGAAATTAATGCTCCACCAGCTGTGAATGGCGGTGCGACTGCCCTACAGCTTGCAGCCATTCATGGGAGTGTGAGAATCGTTAGGCTCTTGTTGGACAAAGGGGCCGAAATCCATGCTGCGCCGGCAGCCGTTCACGGACGAACGGCGCTTGAAGGGGCGGCTGAGCATGGTCGGATGAGCGCGCTGAATATCTTACTCACGGAAGGCGCAGCGTGGTACAGCGTGGAAGAAATTAAAAGCGCGAAGGCATATGCGGAGAAGGGAGGCCATCAGGGCTGTGAAGAGAGGCTTAAGCTAGCCCTCTTCCGATTTGGTGAAGCTGGAGGTTTAAGATCGTTGCAGCTGTGATAACCTTGTGGTGGAGCCTTCTGTGAAGTCTATGAGGTACTATCGTATCCATCTATAGCAGTAACTGGAGCTTCTGTCTTAACCTAGAGCTCGAATCTTTGGAACATAATCCCCCTAATTGGCTGATAAGCGGGAAGAATGCTGAAGTTATTGTACTTTCCTGCAAGCTGGATTGGACGTCCTTTTATATGTTGACCCAATGACCGCCGGAAATCGGCTGCACCTACGTGTACAATGTGCGGGTTCATATCATCGCGTCGCTGCTTCGGAGAAGTGTGTGAATATGCAAGAGTAGCGAAGAGGCCTCGAGCAGAGTAGGCCTAGATAGGAAGGGTTTAATTAGATAAAATAGTGGGATACAGGTGGTCATTAAAGGGCTCTATGGGGTGAACAGTTAGAGGAATCAGAAATTGGAACCCCTAACATCAGCACATGTATTACAAGTGCAATACCCATAATCAGCATGCTCTCGCCTGCTGTTGGATCAAATCTTTGAGCAGCATTTTGGTAACGTCCGGATCCCCCGGTAGCTACGCCATTGCCAGCGAATGATTGCGGAGGGTAGACGATAGGGCCAGTAGTGGATTGACAGCCGCCCAGAGTTGAGGTGCTTCCTGCACACAGGTAGCTCGAAGGGTCAATGCACTGTGAAAGGTAGGTGTTTTCGGACTGAGCAGTCAATGCATTTGGCCCCTCGACCGCACCGGGCTTCAAGAAGACATCGCAGTATGTGGTGGCAGCGCCCACGCCACTCACGTCGGTGCTGGGGGTGAAGACATAAGTAGTTATCAAGACGGCAGAAAGTTGGTCAGGATCGCCAGCAATGCTGGTAAGGGGGTTCGAAGCTTGAGTGTCTGGGTTGAGACATTTCGAAGAGGTATAGGAGAAGCTCGTATCTGTACAGGACGCTGGTGGAGTGACTAGCATTGGGGCAAAGACCCGTGTCAGGATGGCCGGGCCGGCAGTCTGTGTAGGAGTGGTTGAGCAGCTAGGCATATTGCTAAGGGAAATCTGCTGCGGCGGAAAGCATATGGACGTGGGCACCGTAAGGAAGAAATTGGTTGTGATGGACGACCATGTGATGGCATATAGAAGCTTGTCCCAGGCAGAGGAGACTCCGCTACTGTATATTGACGTGTAGAGTTCGCTGGACACGGGGGTCACGTCACCAGTGGTGGAAGCCACCAAGGTCACATTCTGGACGCCGAATCCCTCTGTCAGAACCGTACTGTATAGATAGATTGAGGTAGAGAACCCAGAGGTCAAGCTCGCAAATGCGACAAGGAGTACGAGGAGCAACATGTTTGCAGCGAGCATTAATGCAGGGATTGCAGGCTGGGCCGTACCTGACGAGAGGCTTTGGGCTCAACTGCGCCTTTTAACTCGCATAGGAGGGTGTGGCAGATCGGCCAACTCCCTCTCTCGGGTAGGCCTGGACCCTGGACACTGCTTGCGCCTTGGGGTGGGGGACATTTTTCTACCTGCACGGCTCGCAAGTTCCGAAAGTGCATCACGACCTGTTTGATATTGGTATTTTCATTATCCGCTAGCCAACCGCGTAAGGGCTGAGGCTGAGATAGGTGGTGTGGGAGGCATGCGTGCTAATATGTGTTGCTGCCCGCCTGGGAGTCTGCCTTGGGCTGAATTTCCTTCCTGTTCCTTCCTGCAAGCTACCACAAAGACATCCATCGGCGCATATAGATGTACTCTGTGATAACAGAGCATGTAGAGCTAGGCCGTCCGGCTTATCGATACAATGCAACAGAATCTTAGTTATACTATGCGCGGAAGCTGGTTCGCGCTCTTAAGTTTTCTTGCCATATGTCATTAAGCTGCTAGACGCTCTGTCACGTAGATACGCCTGTTCCTTGACCAGACTTGAAGACCATATCAGCGGCCAAGCTACCCCTCTCTTGGATGCCGCGTAAACTTGCAGCCACGTTCAAACCGGGACCAATGACTCTGCCTAGGCGTAAGCACCTTCTGCAAACGAATGTGCAGAAACATCGCTGAAGCCACCCTCTCGCCCTGGCCTCGAATAGGAATGCGACTAGGTATGATCCAGCCTGGCGCAGAACCCGCTACTAACAATAGGCACATGTGATTAACTCCGCTTCCGATCCGCCTACCATCGGAGACATTCGGTTTTCTCTTTCCCCTACTGATGGGAGTAGCCTGGCCATGTATTCTGAGCAGCTTCATCCGCAGCTTGGGCCGGGTTCAGATGAGCGCCGCTGGCCGCGACAGTCGCCCATATCCTTCAACATCATCAAGTATGAAGAGAAAATTCCAAATAGCGGCGGCGGCCGGCTGCACTTTCCTGGCGGTGGCTGAATCCAAGTTAATCAACTTAGTGCGAGACGAAACGACGAGCTGGCTGCCGGTCGGAAAGAACACCGCCGAGCCTCCCCAAATTAACGATCTCAAGCGCCAGGCCGGCAGCGGCAATACTTGTGGCTATATCAACGGCGTTGGAACACCAGGTATGTGGAAGCGTGAGTAATTAAATGACAGCAGAGTCTGGGTACCGGGCTCATACTAACCAACACGAGAAGAATCGGCCATTACCTGCGCTCTAGGGAATAACTGTTATGCGGACAACGTCAACTCTTTTATTGGGTGCTGCAGCGCGCAGCACTGTACCGTTCAGACAAGCTGCATCGATAGTTCGAACTCAGCCTTTTACTTCGGCGACAGTACCCACACTCTTTATTGGTATGTTGCCTGTAGCTTGGCGGCTCTCGCCCTTCGGCGCCGTAAAGAATGCTAACCGTTCCACGCAGTTCCGATTCTAAGCTTCCCGCCTGTGCTGTCCTCGCATACACGGATCGTAACTCTTTTGCCTACGCGGGATACACCTGCGACAGCACTGCTACTACCTACACCGTTTCATACTTGCTCGCGGGCCAGGCTCCGGTAACGAGCACCAGGGTTTCCGTACCTGAGACTACGGAAGTTAGTTCTGGCAGCTATACGCCACATAGCCTTACTGGCCCTACAAATCCTAGCCTGAGTAGCTCCTCGACCTCGGCATCTAGTCCTTCCCCGAGCGACGCAACTAGTAGCTCGACCAGCTCGAGTTCCAACTTTGGTGCCGGTGCCATTGCAGGCCTTGTCTGCGGGATTATCGTTCTTCTCGGCGTTGGCAAGCATCTCTACGCCGAAGCCTGGGAGATCACTATCTAATATGTTTCGTATCTCAGCTATCGCGTTTAGGTTCAAGTGTATAAGGCACTGGTTCACCCGTCAGATATCCTCTAGTGCCACGAGGCACTCGAGAGGTTACGAGTCATCTAGAGCCGACAGTGTGATCTCGGTTAGCCAAGTGACCCCGCCTCCTCCATACCGAGCCTTTGTCCAGACTCCACCAAACGAAAGCCCACGCTCGTTCCGCCAAGAATATCGCGAGATGGGTACAAATTCTATCCAACAGCAACCGCAACCAGCACACGAAGTTCGTTTACCTCGAGTATCGATCTCGGGCGCTGTCGAGCTGTCTATAGCTAGGAGCGGCGGCGAACTACGCGAACTGGCTTGATTTTCTTGACTTGCAAAGATTTTCTTCAAACCTATCTTGTCTAGTCTGACGTAGCATCTTCGCAAGGATCTCTGTTCCGACGTCTATCCCTTAGGCTCAGTGATGGAGCGTTACTGTTTTACCCCAAGCACTGTGGGAATGCTAGATACCTAAGGTACCTAACCTAGTTTATGAAACTGTCAACCGAGAGAATCAAGACTAGACTCATGAGCGATATAACTGGCTGGAATAAGTGGGTGCACCACCAAACTGAGCGCTCTAAAATTGGTCGTCTTTGACCACGACATACTTCCTTTCCGGTAGGTACGGTCGGGCACTCCTACAGCTCTTTTTCGACTCTCTTCTCTTCGCAGTCCCTCGTACCATATATTTCCTTGCACTTATCTCAGCCATGATATCGCCTCAACATCCACAAGTGATACCTAGAAACTCCAGGACCATTTTGGTCACAGGAGGGGCAGGGTTCATCGGCGCTAATTTTGTACACCACTGGTGCGGACGCTATCCGAGCGACCGAGTCATCGTTCTCGACGCTCTCACGTACGCGGGAAACCGCAATACCTTGGCTGTACTAGAGAGCACCGTGAACTTACGCTTTGTGCACGGCGACATCTGTGACCGCCCTTTGGTCGATCAACTGCTGCGAGAGGAGCGCGTCGACACTGTAGCTCACTTCGCCGCCGAGTCCCACGTCGACCGTTCTATCCTGGGACCAGGCGAATTCGTGCGCACCAACGTAGTCGGAACATTCACTTTGGTAGAGGCCTTCCGGCAGTATTGGGCTGTGGAGGGCCGTCCGGGACATTTCCGTTTCCATCATGTCTCAACTGACGAGGTGTACGGTAGTCTGGAAGCAGAGGAGCCGGCCTTCTCCGAGAGTTCGCCTTACGCACCCAACAGTCCCTACTCGGCCTCCAAGGCCGGAAGCGACCATCTCGTCCGCAGCTACCACCATACATACGGGTTACCGACGCTGATCACCAACTGTTCCAACAACTATGGCCCATACCATTTCCCTGAGAAGCTGGTCCCGCTAATGTGCATCAACATCTTGCTAGGGAAGCCTTTGCCAGTATATGGTGATGGACAGAACGTTCGTGACTGGCTCTACGTCGGTGACCACTGCAGCGCCCTGGATACGGTGATTCACCAGGGTGTCCCGGGCCAGACCTACAACATAGGTGGCAACAGCGAGGTCAAGAACATCGATCTAGTACGAAAATTGTGTGCACTGATGGACGAGCTCGCTCCCGACCTGCCTGTGCGCCCGGCTGAGAACCTGATTACCTATGTTCAGGACCGCCCTGGGCATGATCGACGGTATGCTATCGATGCCACTAAGATTAGAACGGAGCTGGGGTGGACACCATCAGTCACCATTGAAGTGGGATTGCGGCGTACTGTGGAATGGTATTTAAGCAATCGGGGCTGGTGGGAACCTTTACTGTCTCCCGATTATCAGGATTTCTACCAAAAACTTTATGGCTCATGAGCTAGTGCTGGCTCATTCTACCGGGTAATGCCTCTCAACAGTCCGCCGGTTCAGCTTCCCTATAATCTTGCTCAACAGGTCTAGCAACAGGAGTAGAGAGTCAATTAAGTTCTAGAATGATCTATAAACTGTGAGAAAATCAGCTATTGTATTACTAGGGCCTTTATCCCAAGCAAAGCCTCGGCGTTCTTGTAGGCAATCAACTCGAGCTGCTCGCGGGTAACGAGCCCGCTTCGCTCGAGCTCCTCAATCCACCGTAGGCCATCTTCATTCGACGAGAATGGATAGTCGACACTATATAGAATACGTTCAATCTTGGTATTGCCGAGAATGCAGCGCAGCGGGTCTAGGCTCCACACACCGGAGGTAGTGATCCATATGTTTTCGTCCCAAACCTGCTTGAAGAGACGCTCCCGGCCCCCTATTCTCGCATCTTGCTTGAAGATACGCGGAAGCATGAAGGGCATCATCTCGCCAAAATGTCCCAGGATGAGCTTCAGCTTGGGGAACCTGTCAAAAACACCCGAGGCGTGAAGGCGGAGGATGTGCAGCGCTACCTCGCTATGCCAGCCCCACATCGGGCCGCCCATGGCCGCAGCTGCCAGCGGTGAGTAGTTGCCGGCGTAGGTGTTATGCAGCATCTGCTCGGTAGGCCAGGCAGGGTGCAGGTAGATCGGAACGTCTAGTTCTTGCGCCTTGCTCCATAGGATGTCGTATTCTGGTCCATCGCAGAAGCCTTTCTGCGTCTTGTGGTCAACCAGGGCGCCGACAAACCCGAGCTCCTTCACTGTCCGCTCGAGCTCGGTCGCCGCGGCTTCGGGTTGCGCTAAGGGGATGATGGCAAAGGCGGCGAAGCGCCTGGACGCCTCTTCCGACTTGCCGATCTCGCCCGCCAGCTGGTTATTGCCAGCCCTGCATACCTCCGGCGAGGGATCTTCAGCGGCACAGTGTGAGATAACCTGCAAGGAGACCTTTCCTTTGCCCATATTCTGCAGTCTCATCTCGCCGGCGTCGAGGAGTTTGTTGAGCACTCCCGGCCATTCCTTAATGCCTCTTCTCAAGGCGTTATCGAAGGAGTGGAACACCGCCTCGGAATACCAGTGTTCCTCGAGGGTGATGAGCGGGATATCCATTGCCGAACCGTGTAGAGGAGGCGTTGGAGATGAAGTTGGAGTGCCCTCAAGGGTTGGTCCCCGCTGCTGGGCTTTTGGCAGCTTCTTGTTGGAAAGAAACCGAGCTGTAGAGCACGTCAGGCTTCTTCGTGCTTGGGGGCTATTCCAAGTAGATAAAATGTGTCCTAGGGTAGGAAGTCTTAGGTTCGATTGCCGATACATCTAAAGCCGGTTGTACTGGTTTGGTTGTCTACAGTAGAAAGAGTTACGCCTTAGTTATATATAGGGAGAAGACGATGTAGAGGGACCTGTGGAGTCCGGACGGACTTGGGATTTCCGTCCCCGAGCTCCTACGCAATCTAAACAACGATGGGAATCTCATATGACCGAAGTTCTCCGTGCCATAGGCTTCACCAGCAGGCAGCTCATTTTCCGGCCTTGGGATGCCTGCCTCGTGAATGATCGATATGGGTCCCATACCAACCCACCTAACCCACTTGGAAAGGGGAGAGGCGGCCTAAAAGGTCTCGCTACAGTAATGTGAACTCAACGTGGTCTGTGCTAGCTGATCAGAGTGACCTGCCGCGCTTATGACGCCCAGTGGATATTCTCCTAGCTGATATCGGCGACGACATCTTCGACTAGAAAAGTGTAGTGATCGGCTGGTGGAGACATGCACGGAGAGATGGCGTTGCGCCATTCCTCTTTTGGAAACCTCTCTCCTACTGGCTACTTCCAGGAGGGGGCCATGAGCAAACAGCGCAGAAAATACCATCCCAGAGCCATTAGTCATCTAGGCCGGGGCCATTTCGCAGAGCTCCCAGCTCCCGATTGGGAAGCCACTCTCGTATTGGCGCTCAGCAGCGCCCCGTGTGCACCTGCCCCTCCTCTGTTCGATAATGCCTTCGCGTTTCGCGTTCCTCGCATCCCGCTTGAGCCTATCGCCCCGCGTGGCGGCAGGATCATCTTTGTGTCACAACCAGCACGGCACATGCGAGAATGGCCCGACCGATGCTTTCTGTAGTATATAAGAGCCTCGATGCTTCCTGCGACATGGCAGGACCTGCATCTTGCTCGGTAGATTCGGCATAGCTAGCCATATATTTCACTACAGCTTCCCGACTTAACAAGGTCGGCCCAAAAAGCGCCAATTGTCGATAAAGTAGTTCAAGATGCCGCCCGGCCAGTCCCAAGACCTTCCGCTGTACGCCACGCCGGAACACTGCGCCGGCCGCATCTTTATCGTAACTGGCGCCAACACCGGCCTGGGATTCGAGGCAACAAAGCATCTTGTGAGAGCGGGTGCTGCCAAGGTCATCCTCGCTGTTCGCAACGTCGACTCCGGCGAGCAGGCCAAGAAAAAGATCGAGGAGGAGCTGGGCGTAACAGGCGTCGCCGAAGTTTGGCAGATCGACCTGGCGAGCTATGCCTCGGTCAAGGCGTTCGCTGCGCGGGCGACTGCCGAGTTGGACCGCATCGATGCCGTCATCGAGAACGCCGGCGTGTACGATTGGAAGCGTATCTTGGCTGAGGGCCACCTCGCGCTCGTCACGGTCAACATCATCAGCACATTCCTCCTCGCCGTGCTCCTACTACCCAAGCTAACCAAGATTGCGACGGAATTGGGCATTACTCCCCACATTGCGATCGTCGCGAGTAGCGTGGGCTTCCAGTCTCAGCAAGAATGGGACTCGGTCAAGGATGACCCCCTGGTGAAGATGGACGCCGAGCAGGAGAGAGTGCCGCGACTGTAAGCTATCCTGCGCATGGAGCGATAGAAACGACCAAGCTGTCCATCGGCTTCGTTATGTTATTGGTGGGTGCTGACATGGGCTACTCCGCACTAGTTATGCCTTGACAAAGGTCGTCGAGATCTTGGTCGTACGCCAGCTTGCACCCCGGATACCCGTTTCTCGCACCGGGGTTGTTCTCAATGTGCTTAACCCAGGGCTCTGCGACACGGAACTGGCTAGGAGCGCGCCGCCACCTGTGCTGGAGAGCTTGCGAGAACGGGTAAACCAATACGGGCGGACGGCGGAAGTAGGTAGCCGCACGCTCCTGCACGGAGCAGTTGCTGGCCCGGAAAGCCACGGACACCTACTGATGTCGTGTAAGATCGACGAGTAAGTTTCTGTGTCCCCTTCCCTGTCCTCTTCGCGATTGCTGACATGCCTCGAAACCCAGCGAGGCAATTCCGAGCTGGCTGACGGATGAAGACGGCCAGAAGGCAGAGAAGAAGGCTTGGGAGGTTGTCGCTGCGGAATTAGAGGCCATCGAACCGGGCTGTCTGAAGATTCTGGATCCCGAGCAGTAGCCGGGGAGGCATTTTCGCCACGCTGAAGCCTACTTCTGTACTTCCATCTCAGTCAACTAGCAGCTCGTCCTCCCTTGGCGTAACGGGCTCTCGGAGAAGGGTGGTTGCCACGGAAAGCGGTCCGCCGAGGGACAATCCTTCAGGGAGTGCTTGGCCCCTTTTCGCATGGAATGCATCTATCCATGGATATCTCGCCATCGTTCGAGTGACATCTTCCCAAGTGTGTAGGCCGAGATTTTGCATCACCTGCGTGATCATAGGCGCTAGCCATTCATCGTTTGATTGCATACCCACTGAGGCCTCCGTAACCAGTAGAAACCATAGTAAGACTTCTTGAGCGCCCTTGTCCATGGAGAAATCTTCCTGAGAAGCTGATTGGATCAGCCGCGACAGGAGGGGGCTGTTGGGAATCTTGCCATCAAAGCGGTGCATGAAGGGCATCACGAATGCCACGAGGCCCAAGTGCACCGCGTTCTCTAGAGGGCATGTTGGTCGCGGTCTGCCCAGCGGGCTGAAAGCAACGAGCCGGTATCCCAGGAGCAACAGCGTAGCGTGGAATGCCCGGGTGTCGAGCACAGGCCGGCGCCCAGCGTTAGCATCATTAAGCAGCCTAGCTAGGCAAGTCAGGTCTATTGCAAGCTCACGCAGTTCGGCCGGGAGCTGGTTGAAGAGGCTAAGACTGGTAGGTTTCTGCTCGTAGTCGGCTCGGAAACCGTCGCGAAACCAGGACCAGGGCGCGATACCTTCTTCAACCTCGGTAAGAGTAAACCGTGTGACTGTCCCTAGATAGAGGGTATAATCGAGGTCAAGCCTAGTCGGAATTTTAGCACACATCAAACATCAAACGGGAGAATCGAGACGGCTGGAAAGCTCTTACCGTGCGATCTTTTGGCCAAGCGTAGGCTTCGACCTTGTCAACTCAGCGATGCCACCTCGCATTTGCACCATCCTGTGGATGCCCTCTAGATGCACGAGGCCTTTAAAGTATCTTTCTAGATGGCGCTCGTACTGGGCCATCATGACCACGACCGCCATGCTCGCGTCCGATAGAGCGTCGGCCTGGGACAGTCGTTGGTTGACCAGGCGCAATGCTTGGGTGACGTGGCGTACCGCGAGCTCTGGGTCCTCTTTCTCTGCTGTAATAGTGTTGAGTGAGATGATAGTGGTCGCTATGACGATATGGAAGTCTGATATTGTTAGTGCCCGAACCGATCCGAACAGGAGGGCAACGGTGCCACCACATACAAGCTTCGTCCTGAAATGTGAGCTGGAACCACATCGTCGGAGGTCCCTGATGTGGCGCAAATGCCTTGTACAGCTCGGGCGTATAGTGCATGCGACAGAAGAATGCAATGCCTATGGGGTGCATAGCCTCGTCAACATTGACAGCCGTGGATGCGGCTGCGGGGAGAACAGACCTCTTTGCACCACGGAAGGATCTCGTGACAGATTGGCTGGGAGGAGGAGGACAGAGAGGCCATCTCCAATCTGGCGCTCGATCGTGGGAGACAAATCTTGGGCTTTCGGTGGGAGCTGAGACGGTGGTGGCCCGTATCGCGGCTTCACAATGACAGCCTTCTTCCTCGACGGTCGAACGATAGTCCGGCCAAGGTTCTTCCCCGTTGCCGCATGGCTCCGTATCCGCCGTCTCGCGGCAGGGCCAATTTCCGAGCTGTTGTCAATGAATTGGAAGGGCATCTTCGCCACGGAAGCATGGGAGTAGGATGGCGAAGTGGTTTGGTGTGGAAGAAGTGATGGCGCGCTGACCAGTGAAGTACCTAGGTAAGAAGGAGTGACGCAAACCCCACATACTGCCCTCCCCACCGCCCCTTGTTGCTAGGGCGCAGGCCCCTGCACTGCGCTTAGTCGCCCCACATTAGAATCAGAGCAGACCAAAGGATCCTCACTCTCCCTTCCTTCAAGACGCTTATAGGATAGATAGGGACATGGCTATTCACAACTTTATATACGTCAGAAGATCGTAAGTGTCTCACTCGGTACTTAGCTCTTGTCGTCGGCCACATGCTCGAGCATTTCTGCTCGTGAAGTCTACGAACATAATGGAGAGAACCAGCCCAGAAAGTACAATCGGCTTGTCCTACAGGTATCTCGCGCACCACATATGGAGCATCTCTTTCTGGCTCTCCAGCCCCCTGAATTTTTTGATGGTACTATTTTCAGACGTTCAGTAACCGCGCTCGAGTTGGTGGGCTCGTACGGCGAAATCCCCCAATCGTTGTCCGTACCTGCGGGGTGCTAACACACTGCATACGCGGAGGAGCGCTGAACTTCTGAGCTTCAGCGTTTGGCTCTTTGATATGCATTACCTGCATGCAGGTAATGCATGCAGGAGAGAAGCTACAGGCTGGGCATTTGTTGGAATTGTCGGGGCTTTAGAGCCTGCTCGCCAATGACCTCCCTCTGTGCAGGAGAACCAGAAACGCCAACGTTGCTTGCTAGACCTCCGCACTGTGACTGGACGTTAAGGGAGGTGTAGACGCGCGATATGAATCCTCGGTGCTCTTTTCTGCCTCCCAATATCCAGTAAATGGCAGACAGTGGCTGCATTTTGCGTCTCCCAAACTGCTACTCTTTCTACCTATCTACCCCTTCTTCAGCAGCCGTGTAGCGTGAACAACCATGTACTTTCGACACTGAGACTAATTTGACGACGAAAACAGCCTTCTCTGAATTCCTGATGGGATATATAACTCTATCCGAGCCCTCTTGGGCCATGGGCGACGTCGAGATCAAAGAATCGAACCGCAGGAAGTGAGCAAGCCTTGTTTTTTCAACCCCTTGACGATCATGCTCCGATATATTTCATCTCGCCCCTTTCGCCAAGGGCCCGTGGCGCTCTTTCGTCGTTTGGATACAGTCCATCCCTTGGCACACGGTACGGAGATGACTTACAGTCTCGTAGTATTCTTGTCACTTGTGTTGACTACGTGTGCCAGGTCTACGAATCCCATTCATCGACGCCAGTACATCACGATCCAACCAATGGCCTACGCTGCGCGGATTTCAGACTGCAGTCCCATCCATCTCGCTGAAGCCCCCAGGATGGCCGAGCAGAGCCAACGTTGCTGACATGTTCGAGTCTTCCATCTGACGTCGAAGAACTCTGACTGACACAAGGAGGGATATGCTGTCCCATAGCAGTGAGAACGACATACTCGACATTCCCACATCCGATATACCTGAACTCGACTCGGTGTTTTCTTGCAATTCAAAAGGCAAAGGCTCGATAGGATACGTTAATAGGAAGAATGTGACACAGCAGAAGAAGTTCAACAACCAGCGGATATACGAGCATCCCAAGTATCGCAAGACTCTCAAGAAACTGAAAGGTTTCTAGTTGAAGGGGATAAAAACTATCGATTTGAAGGGCTGACGGTTAGGTCTTGGTAAAGTGATGTAGTGCGGGACGACTTCGGGTGAGGAATTGCTGTGACAATTGCGATAATGGGTGCGCAGGCGCACCTTGGCCAGAAACAAACCAGAGAGCCTGGAACAGATTGGAGACGTGTCAGTTAGATATCATTAAGAAAAGCTTTGAGTTTAGTTTTATACTATTAAAGAGCGAGCCTTGACCATCATCTCTCGGTTTCTATCCCATATTGCACTGGCACTATGTACATAGGCAGAGAATGCTGGTCTAGTTGGCGACAGCTCTCAGCACAACTAAGTACGCTGTAGCATGAACATGGTCTTCAATCAACACTGGATTGTTGTTCGTCTCTGGTTAAGAATATGGAGCAACACGGCACCACTTGCCAGGCCGCGCCGCGACTATTGAATGCACCCGTGAGGAAGACCACGCCCCGATGAAGGCTAGAAGCGATCCTATCGAGGGTTCTAGTACCCCTGCAACGTCGAAACTATGAAGCCCAACTTCAATATGCCAACAAGTCGTCGATCTCCAGTCCTGTGAAAGAATGCCATATCACCAGCTTCCACTGGGGAAGTAGGGCTCCAGCACATTGGACAGTAGCCTAGGATTGTAGTCCCCGAGCTCTGATTCAAACCCCACCATCACGCTATCCCAACTTTCTTGAGGCATTGAAAAGCTCCATTCCGAAGTGAGCGGGGCATTGGGATCTTGCATATTAGGCTGGCAGACAGGGACACCGAGAGGCAAGCCTTCATAAGAAGGTAGTGGGTGGTAATGTTTGTGTCCTGGCGAGCCTTGCGGGACATTCGACAGCACAATGGCAGCTATTCGGGCGAATCTGTCGCAGGCGTCGTGGATCTTCCGCGCGGTCGGGGATGACAAGGCAACTGGTGCGAGCGCAGCTACTGCGGAGTGCAGTAGAGGAAGGTCGCTCCTATCAGAGGTGGCGATGGCGTTGCCGGCTAGCACAATGAAGGCTACAAATGGCACCTGGCCCAGTATGCTGGATCAGGGCGTCAGCGAGAAGGCCAAAAAAAGTACATAGATGGCCACTGAGTTTACTAGTTTACCCTTCTCTCCCATACCTCGGGCTCCACCAACGCCGCCTTTTCCCACAATCGGACGAAGCCCGACAGGGCGATGCGGGCAGCGTCGACACATGTCCTGGAGCATTGCAGCGGATGGGAATGCTCTTTCGGGACATGCGGGAGCACTCGATATACAAGCGTTAGCAGCGAAGACGCCAAGATGTCGGTCACTTGAGCGCTGTCCCGCACAATTTCGTCTCGGACTGGATCGGCGTGGATTATCTGGCAACGTACGTCAGAAGAGACCTAGAGGAATTATGGGTAGAGATGCCATACGGTTCGAAGGGTTTCCCGAACATTTGTAAGCCTAGAGGCGAAAGCCTGGATGCAATTTGTGCGATCCTGCTGCGACATGCGCTGGGCGGAGGCTGAAAATAATGTCTGCTGGATTTCTCCTGCGACGAGCGAATATTGTATATAGGAGTTGTACAGCCTGACTAGGTTAGTGCCAATGCTAGGGTGAGGCTTAATATAGGTGTATAGTTACGTATTTGGGGGCGTGTCAGCTAGGGTAGGCGGTCGGTGGACTGTCACGTCGTTTTGGTGAATCACGGGGGTCCTGCCGCACGTCAAGGCTAGCGATTTATCCCACGAGTAGAGGTACCAGAACAATAAGTGCTTCTGATAACGCTCTCTGGTGTCTGGGTTGTCGGATAAGCGATGGAGTCCCAAGTCTAGTGCTACCCTCGAAGCGGCGCTAATGAGGCGCCAGGCCATGGTACCATGCCCTAGTTTGACGTAGAAAGCACCCTAACGAGTTAGAATGACGGGATTCGGTCCGCGGCGGTGGGCGCACTTACAAGCATTGTTATTGCACGACATGACTCTATCGACGGTTCTGAGCACAGCCGCAGGCTCTTCATCGCGGCCTCAGCATTTGCCGTCAGCAGCTTCTTGTGGGCCTGTATTGTCTCTGCGCTCATGCCCAGCTTGGCAAAGACTGCTTGGTTGAGCCCATTGAGGAGGAAGTACAGCCCTACGTTGACGCATGTCCACGACCACAGCGAAATGGGATCCGTGGTGAAGTAGACGTCGCGGCATAAGTCGATGAATTGGTCTTCGTGGAGGTACGGGGCGTCGATGACGAAAAGCCGATGCCGCTCAACCTTGACCACGCGCAGGAGCTTCAGCGTATCATCCAGCGGCGGCAGCGGCATGTTTCCGGGCATAAAGCTCTCGGGCTGCGCTGCCAAGAACTCCGCAGCCGCGCTATCCGGGGTCGCCGCCTCGGACGTGGGGGCACTTTGGAGGAGCTCTCGGAGATTCTGGCCGCCCGGCGCGGTCGAGGGGCCGGCCAGGTCGGCGGCGCCGGAAGCGAAGGTCGCCTCGAGCGCATTGTCCACGCCTTCGGCGAGCGAGTGGAAGGGAGAGTCTCCCTTAAAGCCATCGTGCACGCGCGAGAGGTTGGGGACCTGCTCATCGATCATGGACGGTGGGGTATGACGGGCATATTCGGACGACGGTCCTTTTGTTGCATCCTGCGCCAAGCCCTTTTCGAGCACGAGCTTTTGTACCAGGTCCTTGACCTCACCAATCTGCCGACTGACGTCCTGCACGGCCTCGTCATACTTGGTCGACAAGAGCACGCGCTGGCGCTTCTCGGGCTCTCGGCGGGTGGTCTGGCAGGTGACCTGGAGGGTGGTGCAGCTCGAGCAAGGCACCTTCCGGTCGCATTTCGTCTGCACGCTGCTGTCAGCTGGGCCGGTTCCAGATCCCCGGGTACATTAAGGGGCTCGCCCCGGTACCTTTCGTGCCTTGCAGTTGTCGCACTGGGAAGCAGAGCCATGCCCCGGTTAGCGCCCTGGTCAATACGGCTCGCGGGCCGGGGGTTTCACAGGGATCGGATCGGATGTTGGTGGGGTGCTCACTGCCGGTCTGCGTTCCCATAGGGTATTGTGTTCGGTTTCGCTGCTCATCTTGCCCGCCAAAGCCACCCCGGAGAGAGGACGATGCGAGATCGAGCGCGGGACTGCGGCCGTCTCGCGGGGGCCGGCACTTTATCGGGTCCCGAGGCCCCCAATGCCGCATCGACTTTGTCTGCAGCGAAAAGTGGGGCCAGATCCTTCAGGAGCCGCAGCAATGGTAGGCTATATGGGACTGGGCCAGTACGCTTGCTCAGCACGCGACCGCCAGCAAGACTGTGTCACATTGTAGGACTCCAGGACTCCGACGACCAAGACATCGACTAAAGGCACGCGAGCTAAGCCGGCACCTACGAGCCGGTGGTTGCAGCAGACTCCGCCGAGTCGAGGATCGACAACAAAGTCGACTAGTTCAGGCCTGGTGCGGTTCTTCTTCGATGTCGACCACGCCGAACCGAGCCCGGATAGGCGGGGTATTTGGGTGAGAGAAAATGCCTCGAGGCTGAGCGCCTGCTCAAAAATATGAGCTGGGATGGGGTCCAGCGACACATTTTATTCACACTCTATGTAGTCCGGTCTGCATTTTGTTTACTATCCCTGAGCCAAGATAGCTCACACCAAAAATGGCACAAATTCTTTAGCTGAGGGACCATGGCCGAAATTACACAACCCGAGAGATCTTGAACCCCCCCGGGATGCGGGTTTGGAAGACCCCTGTCGGGTCGTATTGGGCGGCCACATCCCGCATGTGCTGAATATTCGCAGCTCCGTAGCTTCCGAGAGGGTCCTGGTTGGGACCGGCGTAGTTCATGTAGATGAAATCCAAATCCCCCTGCAACGACCGTGACAGCTCCTTGGTCCGCGCCACCATAGCGTTGAATTCGGCTTCCGCCAGTGCAAACGCCGCCTCATCCCCTGCCACTGCCACGCCGCCCGTCCACATGACAAAGTTCTCTCCCAGCTGGTCCAGTCCAAGCATGTTGCCGCCCTTTTGCTGACTGATCCCGGCCAGGTACGACGGAAAGGGCTGGAGAATCATGGCTGGCATAAACGCACTCGCGCCGAGCGAAACTTTGAGCGCCTCAAGAAATTCATTGTATATCTGGACGCATCCGCGCAGGATCTCCGGATCGGCGCGGAAGATTATCGTGGACTGGCCGTTCCTATGTCCTGTTAGCATATCGGCTGCACACTGGAAGAGGACTCCAACCAACGCACCTGTAGCCGTCGGCGATTTGCGAGCCGGCAGCTGCCTCCGCCATGTTAACAAGGCTCGAGACATTTGCCACGGCGGGAACGGCCTTAATATCGTCGAATGCCGTTGTGGCGTTGTCGCTGCCCTGAGTATTGACGTAGACGTTAACCAGGAGCGGCTCAGGGCTGGTCGAGGCATTGTACATGTACAGAGAAAACATGTGGTTGTCGGCAAGGGACTGGTTCTGGTTGGCAAATCCAACTACGGCGTTGATGACGGCGTCGGAATAGTCTGCAGTCAGGATGCGCTCCTCGTGGTAGAGTGTGGGGCTAGCGATTGCCTCCATGTCGTACCGCGTCACAATGCCAAAGTTGCTGCCGCCGCCCTTAAGAGCCTGCCACAGATCTGTGTTGATGGTGCTGTTGGCATTGACAACGGTTCCATTGGCGAGGACAACCTCGTAGTTCACGACGGTATCGCAGCCGAAGCCCATGTGCCCCGTGAAGAACGAGATTCCACCTCCTAGGAGGAAGCCGCCGACACCAACGCCGCCATCGCGTCCGCCCGTTACCGTAATCCCCTGCTCCTGCAGATCCGCGTAGACGTTCTTCCAGCGGCCACCGGGCTGAATCCTGGCTACGTTGGCTTCCGAGTCGTAGCTCGAGGCGTTCATGTTGCTCAGATCTATGGTCACGCCACGATCAATGTTGTTGGATCCGGGCGACGCGTGGCCGCCGCTGCGCACGGCAATGTGCCAGTCACCTGCGCCCTGTCCAGCATTGGCCAACGCCGCCAGTGCCGTGGAGACTTCCTCGGTGCTCTGGGGCAGGACAAGACAATAGGGTCTGAGGCGACCATTGAGCGAGAACCACGTTGAGATCTGCGGCTCGTATCCTCCATCGGACGGGAAAAGGAGGCGATCCGCCAGACCGGCACTCTTGAGAGCCTCGCACTGCAATCGTGAGAAACCGTCCTGCACCGCAGGGAGACGCTATTAGCCACAAGGTATCACCTACCGCTACCATTCCGCTACTACCAGTTCTCGGATCGAAGCCGGTAGCCTCAGGCAGAAGCGAAGCAATAGGGGTCGAGGCATTGGATGCAGCGGCTAACCCGCTTAGAAGCGCCGCCGCCGCTATGCAAGAGGAGATCATGGCGAAAGGCAACGAGGATATCGACAATCAATACTAAAGAAACTGCGATTAGTTGATATTTCGAGCTAGGGAGAGGCGTGTAGTGTTCATGCATCGTGAAGGCAGCAAAACAAGTGAAGAGGCACTTGTTTATATACATGGCGCTCTCCCTTGGTTTGCGACGCTTCATTTGCCATTTGCCTCTATTCAATCTCAATAGGGGCAACCATCTGCCCAGCATTGAGCCTTTGGTATGCACTGCCTCCGGGCGACTGCTCGCTTGCTGCTTTGGCGCGTCATCGCCAGTTCTCCTGGCTCTATTTTACTGAATCCTGGGTCTCTTTCCGCGTATTACGGCATTCGACCGACAGGGGCAGCGATGGTTATAGTGGATCCTGAGAGAGTCCGCGGACTACAAACGCCGAGATGGTACTAGATTGTATTAATACCGAGGGATATTTCAGAGCCTGGCGAGGACCGAAGCACCTCATTGGGCCGCTCAGTTCCGCGGACTTTTTGTACCCACTTCTGCCCTATTTCACATGTCTAGGTGCGCCGCACTCCTGCCGATTCATCACCAAGGGATTAGGGACTGGGCCGCAGCAATCAGCCTCTAGTTGCACTCTTGATCTTCCAAACTATGCTCTTGGCACTCGACTAGTCATCTGTAGAGCCAAGGATGTAGTTGGAATGACGCGTCATTGGGGGCGTTGTATCCCGGATGCTAGTGGCTCGGAAGTCTAGCTTGTGCCCCTGAAATGGGCAGTAATACCTAGCGCAGGTAGAAGATAATTCTGGATGAAGAGGGACCGCCAAAGACGCTCTAATTCTAATGCGGACATTATTACACCCTGCTTTAACCCTTAGTTCTAGTATATAAGCTGCCTCTTCCCACGCTGTGGTCAGGTCTATTCTCGAGTTCTCTACTTAGGCTCCATCTGGGGTTAGTTTGGGAGAATGGTACGTGGTAAGCCTTGCGCAGGAAAGCCACGCCGTGCGCTTTCGATGTGTCAAACATCTCTCTCTCGCTTGAGCTCACATGTCTCCAAGCTCACGCGTCTAGGCAAGTGTTGGCAACGGTGCCTCCCAAGTTCGCCAGAGAAAGAAATCGAGCAGCACCATGATACCCTCGTGCGACGAACTTACCTCTTTGAATGAAGCACTATCGAGTGCTTACAGAGATCTTAGCGCTCATCACATCTCTTGATATGGTCATATCTTAGGCCGTGACGAGGCCATGTCGGGATAACGAATCGGACTCCGCCTCCCGCAGCGCTGATATGTCCGCAACTCAAGCCCCGCATTTATGGCAGCAACGTATTCGGCGAGAATACCGCATGCGACCATTATGTCTATGGGAGGGTACATTCCTGGAACTGTACTCGCTTGTACTGGGATCGGCAGTCGGCTAGACCCCCCGCAGAAGGGAATACCCCGCCGGAGTTTACATCACAGTGCATTGGCGATGGTCGTTCGACCCACTAGATTACTATACATGGTGGCTTTTGTGTTGCATCGATGCTTAACACGCAAAATAAGACCGCCTTGGCCCTGAGTGACGTTGATATATATGAAAGCCCAAGCCAATGCTACCGGCGTCGTAAACACAATCTTACTCTGCAAACTTTGACCATGCAAGATGCCCTCGACCTTTGCCATTCTAAACGTCGTCGCAGGGCTCATTCTGCTCTATGGAGTGAAGGTAGCCCTGACCAGGAAGAAGCATGGCGGTGTACAGCTCCCTCCCGGGCCCAAGCCTCTACCTCTGGTTGGTAACCTGCGAGATCTCCCGCCGGCCGGGGCGCGTGATTGGGAGCACTGGGCCAAACACAAGGATTTATATGGTATGACAACTACGTTCCCAAGAAAACGGAGTAGAGCCCGTTACATGCATGCTCATCTAATCGGCAGGGCCAATAAGTTCGGTCACCGTCTTGGGAACGACGCTCATTATCATTAACGATGCCGATATCGCGTTAGAGCTCATGGACAAGCGAGGATCGAAGTACTCAGCACGGCCGGTGATGGTGTTCGGGATGGAGATGTGCGGGTGGTCGAATGCCTTGTCGTCGCAGCAGTATACACCTCGGTTCCGTGCCTATCGCTCGAGAATCCACAAAGTTATTGGGACACCGTCTGTACTCTCACGCTTCTACCCTCTGCAGGAGGTGGAAGTGCATCGATTTCTCCTCCGCGTCCTCGAAAATCCGGCCGGGCTACTCCAGCACATCCGATCCGAAGCAGGCGCTATCATTCTAAAGATCACATACGGCTACAATATCGAACCACACGGAGCAGATCCGCTAGTTGATATCGCAGACGAGGCACTTGCACAGTTCTCGGCCTCAACAGTTCCTGGGGCGTGGCTGGTGGACACAATACCCCTGCTGAAGTACATGCCGGACTGGCTGCCGGGGGCAGGTTTCAAGAAGACGGCGAGGCTCTGGTATCGGACATGGATGAAGACAGCAGAGTGGCCGCTGAGGTTTGTCCGGATGCAGATGGCAAATGACGAGGCAGAAGACTGCTTTGTAACAGAGGTCCACGACTCGACTAAGGAGCTCTTATCCGAGGAAGAGGAATATGTCCTGAAATGGAGCGCGGCGAGTATGTACGCGGGCGGCGCGGATACGGTATGGATATTTCATAAGATGGCCTCCAGAACCCCAGCTTGGCATCCTGCTAACGACTCATCCAGTCCGTAAGCACGATGCAGACATTCTTCCTCGCCATGACGCTCTACCCCGAGGTACAAGCCAAGGCGCGCGAGGAAATAGACCGCGTTGTTGGTTCCCAGCGACTTCCAACCTTGGATGATCGGCCGAATCTCCCGTATGTCGAGGCGGTTGTCAAGGAGGCTTTTCGATGGCATCCGATAGCGCCAATGGCTATCCCGCACGTGAGTGCCGCGGATGATATATACAACGGCTACTTGATACCCAAAGGGGCCATGCTTCTGCCAAACGTCTGGTGAGCCTTCCCCCCTCCCAATCTGCCTCAATTTCAAGGCCCCAAGATCTAACTGGTGATGTCAGGGGTTTCACGCATAACCCGGACGTGTACCCGGAGCCTATGCTCTTCAAACCTGAGAGGTTCCTTGGCGCAACGGTGCCACCCAACCCTCAGGACTATGTCTTCGGATTTGGACGTCGCATCTGCCCCGGAAAGCTGCTTGCCGACTCGTCCGTCTGGCTCACTGTTGCCAAGTCTCTCGCTGCCTTCGATATCAAGAGCGGTGCCGCGGACGCTGGAACGAGCGCGGCGCAGCCGCCTAAATTCACGCCAGGTGTCATCAGCCATCCGCACCCGTTCACCGCGAGCATCGAGCCCCGAACGCCGGGGCATGCAGAGCTGATTCGGGCGGTGGAGCGCGAGCATCCGTGGCCGCAGAGCAGTGCCAAGGCTCTGCGAACCATTAACATCGACGAGCAAGATATTCGCGAGGCATATTGAGCATGTCTAGCTACATGGTCGATTGGTAGGTGGGAGCGACCCAGGCGTCTGGAGTTGAGTTCTCGAACTCGTAAACCGTGCAATCATCGTTCTTCAATCTCTATTCCTAGGTGATATCAAGCTGGTCGTTCTAAATCTCCTTCCGAATCTGCCGCACACCCGCAGGTCACAGTTCGCTGGTCACGAGGAAGGGAATGCATGGCTACTAAAGTACCCAGCTAGGCAGTACAGCGTTGCACTGCCCAATGTAACTAGGGGTCCGACCCACGACGTTTTTGTCGCCTGGGATTTGCCATGGCTTGGATTATATAGCGCTAAGTGTACATAGTCGTTTATAGCGTGTCGGGGGGCAAATCCGTGTCAGCCAGCTAATAATGCGGGGCCGCAGTGCCGTGGCAAACATGAAGTGGTACTCCAGCTCTATGTTCGAAGCTATACTGCAGCTGGTCAGACAACCGAACTTACCCATTTGGAGTCTGTCGCTTAGCTTTTACGGCTCCACATTCCGTTGCCCGGGCTTCAAAGCACCCTAAAAGCCGAGAAATCTAGTGAGACGGGCGGACATGCGAGCTTTCCCCGATATCCGAAGCGTTTGCCTCCGTTTTCGCTCTCGCAGATAGGATTCAATATAATGCTGCCCCTTTAGGAGCGTAAAATGATACTCTCTTGTTGCTGTGGCACTGCAGCGGCGATACCTTACGGCACCGACTCCGGATAGTCGCGGATTAGTGACCAAAGATATATCGTGAGGCCTCGGTCTCGAGGCTGCTTATTGGCTGAAGCTATCATTCGGCTGCTGTGCCGTCGGTTAACTTAGGTCACCTGCTCACTGCTCGAAACAAGGCCGGGGGTAAGCAGTGAGGAGAAGGTTTATGGACTAGCCGAGAGAAGAAACGCGCTGAGCCCTGGCTCCTTTGCGCAAGTTGCCGCCAGGCGTATTGTTAGGGCGACCGGGCATTTTCCGCAAAAGTCGGCCCGCAGTGACAGGTTCCAGCGCCCTTCTTCCATACGCCACGGCCATTACGAGCTGACCAATCTATGCGTATCCCGAGTTGGAACGTTGCCACCGATCGCGATACAAAGCGTAGGATGTTCCATTGGCTAGCTTGCGCAGGCACAGCAATTATGCCCCATCGAGCTAGCTAGCCGCATTGAACTGTCTTGTCGATGTGCCTCCGGCTGCCGAGTTTGCAGTATAAGGACGCGCTGACGGTACGGAAAGAGACGGGTCGTGTCATGTCTCAACGCATTGGCTTGTCATGTGAAGACGAGACTAGGTACCTCGAAGGCTACACCACGGCCGCACTCCCCAGCATCCAAGAGTAGGCGTGTCTTCTCCTCGTTCCTCTAGGCAAAACAGGGTGGCCGAAGCATGCAAAGACCCCTCTCACGCCTATCACTCATACTGTTCTTCGAAACGCGACTTAACTCCAAGTCTTTGCCCAATGTGGAACCGTAGAGATCGCCCTGTTGTCTACTGTCGTCACTGCAACCGGTATGCAGAATCAAGACTCTACAACAGCTTTGAGATGGGCGCTAACACTGCATGACGACGAAGATCTAGTGGCATTGTGTATCCTCAGTATAACCGAGGTGTCTTGCTTTCTCGTGCGGGGCAGGATTCCACCGATCGCAACTGGGGATGTCCTGCTCCACGGGATAGGCGTGGAGACTTCCGCCAAAGCCTGCACGCTGACAATAGACACGCCACATTCTCGACCTCATCGCTAGATTCGCAAGGATTTGCCACATCTGGGGTGGAGGAGATTCATCGCGGCGACCCTTCTCATGCCGCTCCCTCTCGCCATTGGAGTGCGGGTGTTCCAACCTGCCGGGGGCGTTCGTGCTGCCAGGATCACGATAACCACATGGCGCCCACTTCACATGCTCCAACTCGGGGCTCGCGTCTGGGGGCCCAAGACCGCTCGCATGCACGAGGTCATCAACGTCCACCCTGTGTTCCCGATCGGGAAATCTTTCTATCGCCTTGTTCCCCGCTGCCCTCGCCTATCTCACTGGACCATGTATCTAGCTCGGAAGGGCGACACGAGTTTGATTTCGACAAGCCAATTTCTATTGATCCGCTGCTAGACTCCAAGTAAGTACCCTGGCCCCAGAATATGCGGCTTGGGTCCCTACACCCGATAACGCTCCAAGAATCATCTGACCCAGCTAGTGATATTATCGGACTTGAACATGGAGACGTGGACTCGTTCGATCTTTCGCCGGCTGACGACTTTCCGGAGCAGAATGACGCTACCGATGCGGATCAACTTGGTGATCTTGATGTCGCTGACATGCCAAGCAATGCGGAAGCCGACATTAGAATGCTTAGTCAAGGACCCGAGCCTCGCTGCTGGGACCATGGATGCCATGGACGTCTGTTTTCGAACTGGAGTAACCTTGTTCGTCATCAACGTGAGAAGGCGGCTCTTGAGGCGCGGTCCACTTGCCGGCAATGCAACACTAAGTTCAAGCGAGCCAGAGGCCTGGTATCGCATAGGTGCTACGCCGCGCAGTGACTGCGAGGTAGCTCACTATGCTCACCAATCGGATACAAGCGGGCTTGAGTTAGATTCATTATAGACCAAGGGTCGTTGTTAGCGTGATCTATGCCGGGACGGCACGGGGCATGCAATGACTTGCATGCCTAACCAGTCCCGAGCTAGTCTTTTGCAGTCAGCGGCTTTCTTAGACAGCCATTACAAATTTAAAGAGATCTTTGGTCATAATCTCGCTCTTTCTTCCTTCGAGCGCCTCCATGTCCCAGTTACAGCTGATGTACCTCCCAGAAAGCCATTCACGCCTCTCTGATGCTAGCCAGACTATTGTATCGGCGGCCAGTTCTGGTTCATCTAACAGCTTCGGGTGGAGAAATTCTGGAAGCTTGCTGGAGAGGTCGGTCTTTACGTCTCCTGGGTGGATGGACACGGAGATCAAGCCCTGCCCACTATATTCGTGGTCAATGAACTCGTTGAGCCTGCACGTGGCAAGCCTTGATGCGTTGTATGCCGACGCTCCAACGCCGAGCTTGTATGAGCCGACACTCGAGACGGTAACCAAAGTTTTGGTTGATGATTTGAGTAGAAGAGGAATGAAGTAGTGGGCGCAGTTGAATGTACCCTTGAGATTTACTTCCCAAGTCCTCCACCATTCTGTAGGATTAGCCTCCGCGATGGGTCGCCAGGGTTCCATGATCCCGGCATTGGTGACTAATACATCCAAGCTGTCTCCAAAGGTTTCTGTAAAAGTAGCAACACCCGCTTGGACATCCGCGGGTGAGGCTACGTCCATGGTAAGGGAGAGGACTTGAGGCGTGGGGCGATTCGCCCTTATTGCCGCATCCCGAACCTCAACTTCGATCGCATCGAGTGGAGAGCGTGCAGCGAGGGCGATGCGAGAGTAGCCAGCTGCGGCGAATCGAATCGCGATGGCTCTCCCAATGCCTTTGGACGCCCCCGTTATGAGAACAGATTTACCAGAGGGCGGCTGGTTAGGAGTGTGGAGGAAAGAGTAGGATTGATGGCGAGATCTGACAAACCCCTCAACCTGCTCCCCATTGGACTGGTTCATGATGGCCAAAATCGGGATGATTTGTAGGCGGTAGAGGTATTGCTGATGGCTGAAGTTGACACTGAGTGACAACCGGATGCCCAGAAAGGTGATGAGAGGAAGTAAATATACGCAGACGGTGACGGTGGCGAATGGATATGATCCAGCTGGAGATGGATTATCGGTACACGCCCGGCGTATACCCTGCGGTGGATCAAAGGATCATGGTTTTCGCCTACACGCGGTCTTCGATCGGACGGATGATCCGTCGTCAAAATGAGGCTACGCCGTCTGGAAGGCACAGGGGTAATGATCCACGCACTCGTGGGGCGGATTATGATGTAACAATGGCTGGCAAGCCTTGCAAGCCCAAAATGCAATCGCTACGCTATTTGCATCACTACATTTAGATTTCACTTCTATCATTGAAACCGAGACCTCACGTCACACGAAAGCGAAGCTCGAGCACCTCACTCTGTCCCTTTGTCTTTGTAGCCATGGTGTCCAAGGAAGCGCCGGAATACACCCGGCTAGTTCTTCACTCCGATGATGAATATGAGGCCGATGATGCACCCGTGACAGCCACGAGGAGCTCACAATCGGCGAACCGTATCTGGCGAACAGTCCTCCCAGCCTCATTCATCTTAGCTATACTTATCTCCAACATTGCTGTATATCGGTTCGCGAGATCGAGCTTGAAAGATACCAGGGATTATTACCGTGTGTACTGTCTCTAAAGAGTTTCAAGTGCATGGGATTCTCAAATTTACACGTTACTAGTCGATACGCCCTCGCACAGCTTTGCCAGCGTCGTCACCCAGACAACCGAATTTCTCTCCGAAGGCTTTTTCGACGATAATGCGACCGTCTCTGACACTTATTGGAGAACCATGTTTCCAGGTGCGATCTTTCCGTAGTAGAAAATAAGGTTGCTAGTACTAATGGTCACGACAGAAGGCGATGGCGTGGTGGTGCTTCCCGACGAACGCGTCGCTGCTATGGGCCTTCGCCCTTCCGTAAGAACGCCTGATGGAACACTGTCTGTGTATCTGATGTCCGGTTTCCATCACATGCACTGCGTTGTGAGTCAAATTTTCTTCACCTCGTTGTCTGTCTTCGCGCGGACTAGATATTAACGGTCCGTAGTCGTTGATTCGATACGTTTTGACCAAATTTCACCAATTTGACAAATTTTCTATGGATGTCGATGCATGGCACCACACGATGCACTGTGTCGACACTTTGAGAGCCCATATTGTGTGCAACCCGGATGGGACGCTTCTTGGAAGAGAGCCAGGTAAGGAAGCAGGGGTTGGACAGGCCATGACTTGCAAGAATTTCGATGCTTACAAGGAATGGGCCAAGATAAATTCTTACGGCTATGTGCACAAGGCTTCAGCGAAATAACGCAGATAGAAATACATCAGTGGGAGGTCAAACAAAACCAATTGGTCTATGTAATTTAAAGTACTTGGACAACCCTAACGGCTTTCATACATGAATGGGAAAATAGAAATGTAAATATATTTACGTCGCTATTATTATAATGCTTTTAATCCGTATTCGCGGTCGAGGGTCAATACTACCTACGTTGCGAGCAATTTTGCCTCTTTTAAGGTACAGACTCAACTACGTATTTTTTGTTACTCTGTATTAGAAATTTCGAACATTCATAATCCCTGCTAGGACATTAGGACCCGTTGGACTTCACCATATTCCTCGTCACTGGAGGATCTGGCGTTTAATCTAGCGACTAGTCAGGCTTAGTCTTCAGCGTGATAACTATTCAAACTCGGCATTGAACTGGAAAATAGCGTCCAAGTCTCTACAAAGCTGTGTGGTCCTGGTATCGAGTAATTCAGGAGTCTTCCAAGTTAGTCAGAGATAAAGGCTAATAAACAATAGGGACAATAGGATACTCCTGATTATGCCAAGGGTTGAACATATAGCTAACTCTTGTCATAGCATGCTAACTAGGCTCTTCACGCTTAAAAACGGGCGTTCGAGACGACGTCGTCTTCGTACCAAAAGGCTACCCCATCCAGTTCCTCAATTCCAATAGCCATCCTCTCCACACCTGTATTTAACAATGCCGGCTGCACTTCTTTCCAAAAATATCTCGCCAATGCTTCACAAGACAAATTCTTCATCGGAAGCTCCACAACTCCTTCCCGAGGAAAACGCCAAGATTTGTTGGCAAACTTCACGTCAACACCCTCAGTAGTACGCGTCAATCTCGCAAGAGGACTTGCCTCTGCCAGCAAGACACGGTTATTCAGAGTGCCGCATACTCTGCGGATGATCTCCTCGGGCTTGAAGATATCGAGTAGTAGCTCTTGATCATCGAGGTGGCTCCCAGTGCAGCGAAGTTTGACAAAGAAGTTGTGGCCGTGAAGTTCTTCGGTCTCGTTGGGACCGAAGTGAGTAAAATGTGAAGCAGCGAACTGCAGATCTTTCCTCTCGAGGGTAAAGCTATACTGGGCCGGCATAGTGTAAAGGAGCACTGACGGCGGTGACGTAACTTAGATTGACTTTTTTTGTCACCTCTTTGCTAGTCGTGTTGGATACTGTATGCGATGGTCGGGTGTACTATATTTGCAAGGTAAGATCTGAGTTCTTGTTAAATTGATATTTCAGTAAATGTGTAAGTTTATCGGGTGCAGCCTACAACGATTTAAAGCCTAGTCTTAGCGTACAATATGGAGCATAGTGTCTCGCGAGTTTAGCGAGGATCAAGGCGGGCAAAGACCTGGTGGCGGCAAATGGGGGTTGATCCGTCGACGGATCAACTCGTGTTGCGTGGATCCGTTGTGCAGGTCCATACGATTTTTCTCACCTGCTCAATGATGAAAGAACTCTTACTTTCCGTTGCACTAGCTCCGAATTTATTTCTCGCACATCATTCATGTTTCATTTTCCATACGACATCGGCTCGGCTTAGGCACAAGGTCGGCTAGACTTGAAGCGTAGGCACCTGCTGTACGTAGCTCACCATCCACCTTTCGAGAATGAGTATATATTTCTCTCTCTTGGATATGATAATTAAGTGCACAATTTATTTCTCGGGAACATTGATATGGCTTTGACATTCTCTTTGCCGGCCGCTTCTGGCAAAGAGGTTTCATAATTGGAGCCGAATATCAACTTGCGCAAGGCCAGATCGCACATATTTGCGTCCTTATTTTGCATCTACTCTACAGAAAATTTGAGTGTGCCAAGCATAATCGTAGCCTTTTACCGACTCGGCCATTACACGAGTATTTGAAGTATTGAAGAAGCCGCGGAAAGGAGACATGATAGAATTTAAAGACCCTACTGCTATCTGCTACATACTCCTCAACAACCCTTCGTCATATACCCCAAGACCCATTTGCAATACTAATATGAGAACCGTCAGAAAAAAAGGCGCAATGGAAGGTAGGGAACGTACATTTAGTCCTGACGCTCAACCAACCCGGCACACAGCGCAGAGTTCTCGTCCTTGCTGCAGAGAATTTCGACAGCAGACGAATCCCGCTGAACTAGCCCCGCGCACAGAGCCGAGTTTTCATCCTTGCTGCAAAGAATTTCGACCGCAGATGGGGTTGTCTCAGGCTTGCGCGCGACAAGCCCAGCGCACGTAGCTGAGGACTCATCTTTGCTGCAGAGTATTTCCACGGCGGAAGGATCGGACTCTGGGTCTCTTTGAACTAGTCCAGCGCAGAGTGCCGAAGACTCATCTTTGCTACAGAGGATTTCGACTGCGGAAGGTTCAGAATCCGCACCCCGCTGGACGAGTCCAGCGCACAGCGCGGAGGACTGGCCTTTGCTGCAAAGAATCTCGACAGCAGATGGGGTATTGTCGGGCTCTCGTGAGACAAGCCCGGCGCATGAAGCTGAAGAACCGTTCTCGGAGCAGAGGATTTCGACGGCGGACGGGGCTTCGACCGGGGTTGGAAGCGCAGCGGCTACCGAAAGCAGGCCGGCAAGATACTGGATGAAAGTTGCGGAGTGCATGTTGAAGATGATGAAAAAATCTCTTAACTTTATGTTTATGTTGGTTTATTTAAAGAATTGTTTGATGTGATTGCTGATGATAGTGAGGTGCTATTCGAGGTGAGAATGGCGGCGATGGTGCAACCTATTAGTACTCGATATCCTCAGAAAAACCAACTGCAACTTAGAACTGTAGTCCCCACACAACTATCCTACGCAATCCAACCAAATCTCGATTCATTAGCGTAGCTAAGCCCTCAAAATTAGAGCTGATCCGCGGAGGGAGCACACCCCCCGGGATGATCCGTCCTAATCCATGGATTCATCCCACCAGCTCTACCCCAGTCTCTAGTCTAATCACTCACGCACCACGAGGCACTCCGGGAGGGCAATGGACAGCTTGCGATCTCGTCCTGCTGACTCATCGCGTTGCCTCTTCTATCTTCGCGTAACAACCGCCGCCCCCAGACTTCTGCCAGGCTTACGAGGCTGATAAACTCTATCCCCTCGTCCAAAGTTTTCAGTGTCATCATCCAGAACAACGTTCAAAAGAATCCAGCTAATTACTACACTACACGATGTTGGGTCCACGAAATCTGCTGTATCAGTTGGGGGTGCAAATTACGCTTCTGGGTTCGTTCACTGTCAAGGAAAGCGCGAGATCTTGCGGTCTCTGGATTGACTCGTTGAACTAGCTGCATGCCGACTTTCCGAACCCTTTGTCCTGACTTCCATCCCGACTTACCTGGTACGAGGCGATGCGAGCTGGTTGGACTAGATGGGAAATATGCTGATAAGGTTCTAGCCAGCCATGATGGCTTCGTTTCTCTCTTCGCAACAGGACGTTGGGTTCTGGGTCGAGGTGAGCTTGGGGCTTATTTCTACCTTTCAGTGCCTCTCCACCTTCGGATGGACCGTCCTCTCAGATCGGTTTGGCCGGAAGCCTGCCGTGGCTGGGGCGCTACTTGTCACCATCTTGTCTACTACTGTTTTCGGATTATCCGGGTCTATTCCCTGGTGTCTGATATCTTGCTGTATGATTGGAGTCAGTCTCGGGGACATCGGATTGCTTCGGTACGTTTGTTCCTCTCAAGCTCTCAGACGACAAGTTTAGGATAAAGCTGACAAAAGAAGGACGACCATGGTGGAGTTGGTTCGTGAGAAAGAGCTACGGCCGTTTGCCTTGTCCATACTCCCGTGAGTCTTGTCAATGATTATGTGGCTCGGGATATTCCTCAGCTCTCTTCTAATCCTCTCTACAGCATGGTGTGGAATATTGGTAGTATACTTGGCCCGTCAACTGCTGGTTTGTTTGCAGGACATAGCCTATCCTCCCAGGATCGAGCTCAAGTTCCTTCATTCACGACACTATTCCCTTGGCTGGCACCAAATATAGTTGGAAGCTGCTTTCTTATGCTGATCTTGATATTATTCATGCTCTTCTTCCGAGTGAGTTATGCCCTTTGCCGTGTTTGATTCTCTGTATCCTTAGAACAGCTGACCTATGTCCACGCATATAATCATGTTGTTTAACGCCATATCATAGGAAACCAGCTCCATATTTTACCACAGAAAAGACTACGGAGTATCTTTGGGTCAATTCCTCGTTCAGCTAGTTTACCGCCTAGCCCCACCCAAAACTAAGGAGAGCATAGGTACAGAAAGAGAAGAGTCTGTGTATGAATTGGTTAGAGATGACGACGAACAAACGGTGGTAGAAGAAACCAGTCCCAGCGCATATCCCGCAAAGGAAGAATTCGGCAACCGGCTCAACCGGAGGAGCCTACTGAATCTCGCAGCTCAAGCTCTATTGGCGACCCACAGTGTGGTGTTTGACGAGATTACGCCGGTGATTCTACACGCCGATCGCAAAACAAATGAAGGTCTTGGCATGACCACAGCCCAGGTCGGCCTCTACTTTACTATCAGCGGCGTCGTTGTGGTTGTGGCGCAGCTTCTTTTGTTCAACACCATTACCCAACGATACGGAAATGCCGCATGTTTTCGGCTGTGTGCACTCTGCTTTCCAATTATCTATATCGGTATCCCTTTCCTCCCGGTACTGAATGGTTATCCTGTGCTTCAAGCAACGGCACTTAGCATTCTGCTTCTACTCAAGAGCCTATCCGCCATGTTTGCGTTTCCATGTTCATTAGTTCTGCTCAGCAACTCCAGCACGAACATGCAGCATCTCAGTTGGCTGAATAATGTGGCCTTGGTCTCTACAAGTATATTAAGGGCATCTGGTACATTCACTATTGGTCTTTTGTATTCGTGGGGGGATTCTGTACACTCTTCTTTCGTGCCCTGGTCCGGTCTCTCGGCTATAGCAGTCCTTGCCGCCTTACCTGTGTTTCTTTTAGAAGAAACTGTTGAGGATTAAATGGCGAATGTTTGTTCGACACAACTTCGTACTCGAATCCCCTTCGACATCATGATCAGAAATATAGCGGTCTTAGTGGAAGCGGTTCATTGCCGCCCCAACAGATGGTGTCAGAGGTCCAGCTGGTCCAAGATCAGCAGGCCAGCTGATCCATCCCCATATCCAACCCTAACCTTACCATAGATATTACTTAATAGCATTTTCCTAACTTAGGGTTTCATGCAGTCCCACGGTTGTATGGTCCTCTGTGTGGTAGAGGGTCTAACACACTCAGACCCTGCCTACATATAATTGTCTATCAAGGGTGGTTAATCGAGCCTCACGCACAAATTAGTACGTTCAGGGCTAAATCTTGTCAATACGCATTGACAATATACTATACTTATTTTTCTGCTTGATAGAATGCTAAAAATTGCTAGCGTGGCTCTCTTGTGTGGCTTACTCGGTGATGGAACAGTTTATTGGATCTATGTCAGCGGATGCTCTGCTCAATTGCGTTCTTTATAGCTGGTATGCAGTGTTGATTCGAGTTTTCTCTTAAGCAAAGACGTACGTTAGAGCTGTCGGTAGCTAATTGCTATACGTAGATAAGTAACCAGAGTAGCCATACCGCTCGAGGGCTAGCCACCCTGGGTTTTCCATGCTGCCGTCGTGTACCAATAACGAGCGGATAAATATAAACCTGTCTTCGTCCAGCAGAACTTATTTCCTTGCCTTTAACGAAGCTGTTATATCTTTCGCAATGTCTCGATCATCGTTATCTCGACTATGGGACGTCCTCGATAGAGATGTTGCTGGAGGATGAAGAGAAACAGCAAGCCTGCATTAATAAGATACTCAGTCAGTCCCAGAGCTTACAAGTGCATCATATTATCGGAAGCCCCCCCCCCAAAAAAGTGATCTACACTTACGGTCACCCGTTTCTTGCGAAACCATTAACTTGACACCTGTGTATCGAAACTTGCGGCGGTTATCTGAATGCGAGGTGATGAGGTGGAAAAAACTCGCTATTCCTTCTGATTTCGTGAAAATGCCCGGTTTCGAGATATGTGTTAAGTTGCCAGGGGAACAACTTGGACGCTGCGCGAATTCTATCTAAGTGTAGCCTGTGAATGTGACGGAACTACCTGGATTAGCCCGAACAAGTATTCCGCAAAACGGTACGATGCCGAATCTACCATAGAAACTATTAAATACTCTCGTCACATGAGGCATGTCCAGTCTTTACGGCCATCCTGGAGGCTAGTGAATCGCCAACGCAGCATGCTAATTAAGTTATGAAAATTTAATCACCTTAAAAACCTGGGTAGTACAAATCGGAGATTCCCTGGAGCCCGTTGCTCGACCGAACGCCTCAATTGCATAAGAATGGCAGTTGAAATGTACCAATCTATTGCAACTACTGTCTTGCTAATGCTGAGTGAATCATAGGTGCACAAGGATGGCAATATGTTCTACACACAGCAAATTCAACTACTTGAACGCACCATCCGAGTCTTTATGTAGCTGGCACAGAGGAATGAAAAAGGCCGTAGATTTCATTCCTACAGTCTCTTTATTGAAAGTGAAGGAGGAGATAGAGGGAAAGCTCGTACTCGTATCCTTGAGAGTTGAAGGACAATCTAATGTGCCGATATGCTTATCACTACGTGGTCATTGATACCGCACGTTATGTAGCACAGCTGTCGTTCGATCTCTGTTCGGCGACTTAAACGGCCGGCTAAATTACCTACCAGATACCAGGTTTCGGACCGGCGGCGACGATAGATTTCAGTAGCTCATAATCCCGCGCTAATGTCGGGGACATATCAGGAGCTGCTTGCGTGACGGCCTTCTTACGCGCGTATTGAATCATCTCCCATCCCGGAGGGAGCATAGAGCTTGCAAGTTGCGCATTTCGAATTGTGAACGCCACCTGTATCTCGGCCGCGAAAAGACTGTGGCTGACATGAGTCGATGGCCCATATTGTGAGCAGTACAGTTTGGCGACGGGTATAATGCTTACGTTCGCCAGGCATTGATAGGGTGAAGCAAATATTCGCAAGGCTCATGAAGTATGCCGCCGGCCAAGACAGACAAAAGCGCGGACGATAGAGCTATTTGAGCACCGCGAATGTCACTCGCTGACATATGATCTTTCATTTCTGGGTTGAGCGCCGCGTAGACACAGGACCGGTAGAGGATAGCTTTGGCGGAATAGTAGCGAGTCTTGAGATGGCCTATTAGTCTGTCCGGCAATGACCGTCGGTAGTTCAACCGAGTGCTCTCCAGTTCCTGTGCCAGTGATAGATTTGGAAATTGGTGCACTTCAGGTAGGCAAGCTTTCCACTGTTCTATCTGGCGGTCTAGCTCGGCAACAACAGCAGGAGGCGGGGAAGACAGACTATCTAGCAACGACTCAGTAAAGATTGTAGTTTGCGATAACATGGGTACTTGCCTTGATTGTAGATGTAGGAATGGATCCGGTTCAGCAGCCGCCGCATCGATATGAGCGCCAGAAAGAACGACTGATAGTCTTGCTGATGTGGATTGGTATCGGAGGTGGGAGCTAGTGGAAGAGGAACGACGTTCTCCGAGCCGCTCACTCCGCTAGGGGGGAAGTCTAATTCGGCTAGAATCTGACTTCACACCCAAACCATTAGCGACAAAATTCCAATCTCTCCGGAACCCTTTCACAAATACCTTTCCTGGAGATAGGCAATCCAATAGAGCTGGCAATGATTCGGTTCAAGCTTTTCTTGCCTGTGAAATCAGAGTCAATGGCTTTTCCGTCCCTCATCGCTCTGTTAACCTACAAAGACATAAGAATCATAATCATCGAACAGGCTTGGTTTATAGCCCGCCAATGATCATAAACTTGCAGTTCAGCATTGTGGAGTAGACTACTCACACATGGTCAGTGGGGCCTACGCGTAGAGGGTTCATCATACAAAGCAGTTCAAAACGTCAGGATTGGCACTTACCCCATGAGCAGGAGGCATTGAACGCTGTGCCAGTCAGTTTCGTGGTCCCTGCGAAAGATCCCCACCGCCAGACTCAATAATCCTAGCCCGCAAGCCGGTGTTTCCAATGCACGTTCACCATGGGACCACTGTGAGCTGTCAGCGTGACGGCAAGCCATAACGCCAAGGCAGAGCACTAATAGGACCAAGCAACTGTCTATGCCATCCTTGAAGCCGTGCTCTATGGCGCGCTGTAGATGCAGACCGTAAAAGGAGTCCTCATCTAGGATAAGGTGTTGCGGATGTAGATGGGCAAAATAAAGTGCTGCGAAGAGACGGATTCGGTCTACTGAGAGTCCAGCCAGCCATTCCTCGGCCATGGCGACGGAAATGTTCGGCTCTTGTTTCGGCCTTCTTACCTCGAGCTGAAGAGGATATCGCCGTTCCCAGTCTGTGAGTCGAATTGGCGAGCATGGCCATGCTAGCAAATGCTGCGGGGCCGTGAGATGCCTCTTAGGGATTGCAAGCTCCTGCATAGGCTGGAACGAGCTGTCCCAGCCAAGCGATCTGCCCAACGGCAGTGAAGGGCGACAGTTCTGCGAATTCGTCATGTCTGCAGAGTCGAGCGCGGCGGTCGAGCCCTCGCGACCGCGACTGTCCATGAGAGCGTCTATTTTCGATTCCATACGCCTCAGCGTGTCGGCTAGTTCTTGCACATGAAGGGCTTTCCTGCCGTCATCTTGAGCACGCAGTGTCCAACGAGCATCGGGATGTTCCGGCGTACTTGGAGTTGATTGTCTCCACGTAAGTGCAGGACAGCCCTAGGCGTACACACCGGCCGCATGACGGCCTTCCTTCATCGCATCGTATCTTGCGATCTCGGCATGCCGAGCAGGCCTCAAACGCGACATCAGCAACGCTCCGGATCTCCCCTCACAGCAGAGGCAAGACATACATTGACGGCTTGCCGCCTTGACATTTCGGGCTGCGCATGACCGGAGGAGTCATCCATGATCCACACCCGAAGCTACGATCACATACGTGTTGATAAAAGTGGTTAGGAGCTGCGGCGGTGCATAGGGATAGATCGTTGCCGAGGGGGGGTGGGGGGTTGCGAGGTTTTGCTTCCGGGGCCTGTGGGAGAAGCTAAACCGGCGAGGCGTGTAGCTGGTTGCCGCACGTGCCACCAGCCTGAAAAGAGGGGGGCGGCGGCGGAGGCATCCGACGCCTAGCAGCTCTGAACACAAACCGCCGGATAACTGAGCGACCTACCGTGCAGTCACTAACTAACTAGCGAGAAGCGACTGGTGCTGTACGTGCATTGTCGCTCGACTTCCTTTGTATCAATCGACAAATGCCCTCTTCTCGGGTATCTCGCCACGTATATTGCACCGCCCAGGAAGATATTGAAACCATTCAAGATCAGCAATAAGGGTGAGCTGTGGACCTAAATGCTAGAAGTTGAAGATTTTGATTTTATGGAAGTTATGCAAGGAGTTTAAAAAGAGCAACCACATTTCCTGCACTTGACGTACAGACGAAGAATCGAGGCTGTTGTCCAAATTTTACTGAATCGAATCTGTTCATAGTGCCCCAGGAAACTGATCTACGACGTGGGCCCTGATAAGCATTTCTCACGGTACAAAGAAATCAGGCACCTCCTGACCTTGAGCCCCCTGAATGGGCCGAGGTGGCCAACCGGGGCTGTCATGCCACTCCGTCTCATATATATACTGACCGCTTCTCACTACCTCATCTACGCCGTCCAGTACCACTCTTGCTTCTCCATTGGGAGGTACCGACACTCGTGTTTTCATCTTGTTGTCGACCACTTCCCAGAAGACTCTGTACGGTCCAATCGGCGAGTCATACGTTGCTTTGGCCCATCTAACCGTGCCCCCTGGATGCGGCTTGATCAGAGCCGCGGTCCAACCAGCACGTGTCGGACGTAACCCGGCGACGTAGGCGTGTAGGAAATGCGATACAGATCCAAGCGCGTAATGATTGAAGGATGTCATTTGCCCTGGATTGATGGAACCGTCGGGAAGCATCGAGTCCCACCGCTCCCACTGCGCCTCGTTTAATCTCTTGTTTCTGCCCTAGGCCCCGGAAGGCCTTTGCAAAGGTAGCAATCTGGGAGTAGACTTACGATGGTGGTGGCACCCATAGTCACGGGATAGAGCCAGCTAGGACATTCCTTTTCCTGCAACATCCTGTACGCAATGTCCAGCAGTCCTATATCAACAAGAACTGGGAGGATATATGGTGTCCCTGCGAAGCCGGTTGTTATTTTGAATGCCTCCCATTTCGCCATCCATTCGAGTCGCGATCTAGCCGTAGCCAGCTCAGTATCACCCTCCAACAGCTTGAAGCGAAGGGCTATGGCATAGGCTGCCTGCGTATCCGATGCTAAGCGTCCAGTCCTGCTAATATACTCGTTCCTAAACCGCTCGCGGAGATCTGCTGCCTGCGCGGCATATTTTCGAGCATCTTCAAATTTGCCAATCACGCTGGCGACATCTGAGACAAGTTGTGTGACATGGACAAGATAGGCGTTCGCAACTAGGTAGGGATCTGTCGGGGAGTGACCCGGAAGCTGAGGTGGCGAGCGAGGGTCGAGCCAGTCGCCGTACTGCGGAGTCCCGGCAGAATAGAAGCCGCGCTCGTCCCGGCGCACCCCCTTCTGAAGCCAAAGAACCATGCTATCCCATTGTGCCGACAGATGCTGTTGATCTCCGAACGACATGTAAATGTCCAGCGGAGTCAGGATTGCGCAGTCCCCCCAAATAGCCATCGGACGCTTCTCTGGATATCTCGGCGGGATGGGGATAGACGGAACAATGTTGGGAACGATACCGCCCAGATCTCTCTGGTCCGCGTCCAGGTCCCTAAGCCAGCTCCCTAGAAAGGCCGCGGTATCGTACAGGTAGCTTGCTGTTGGGGCGAACACTTGGATATCGCCTGTCCAGCCAAGGCGTTCGTCTCGCTGTGGGCAGTCAGTGGGCACAGATACAAAGTTGGCTCTCATCGACCAGATGGTGTTTTCATGCAGCCTATTGATGAGCTCGTGCGAGCATTCGAATGTTCCAGTTCTGCGGAGATCAGAGGATATAACAATTGCTGTGAAGTCCTCAAGCTTAAGGCCCTCAAAGCCAGAGATCTCTGCAAACCTAGGCACACTTCAGCAGGAAGCTCCCTCGTTGGCTTTTCTTGTGGACTGTACCTGAACCCAAACCAGGTGAAATTTGGCTCATATCCCTTCGTCGTGCCTCCGAGATGTATAACTGCTTGGGCACGGGCTGTCCTCAGGGGCCTCGTGCCAAGTTCCCCGCTCTCCATCACCTCCCCATGTCTTACGATAACGGTCCCGGGACCCGGAATGTCGACGTTAACTCGCAGCCATCCAACCAGATTTTGGCCAAAGTCTAGCACCTTCTTCCCCGATGGAGTGGTCACAATCTGTCGAGGCTGAATTTCCATAATCTTTCTCACCGGTGCGACGTCGGGTGCAATGAGCTGGGCCGAGGGAAAAGGCAGTTCTTCGGCTTGCCTAAGGGGGCTCCCGCCACGGTCAGTGCTGTACTTCGACCATGACGTATCTGCAAGTCGACTGTCGTATTCCTCGCCGTTGTAGATTTCTGATGCAATCACCGGACCGTCTCCAAGTTCCTCCCAGTTACTGTCTGTTTTTACCACGACCTCCCCATTAACCTCGAGCTGCGCCAGGAATCCAAGCCGATCGCCCCAAATGTTCGATACACCTGGTCTGCCAAGCCTTCCTGCGTACCAGCCCTCTCCAACATACACGCCAATGACGTTATTTTCGGGATAGAGAAACTCTGTAACGTCGTAAATCTGGTAATGGAGGCGATGGTGGTATGACTGCCAGCCAGGTGCGAGTAACTGGTTCCCAACACGGCGACCATTGATCTCTATGTGATAGAGGCCGTGCGCGGTGGCATAGAGGCGGGCTGGGCCCGCGGGGCTATCGAACTGTTTCCTAAGCCGAAATGGCCGTTTCGGCTCATCTACAGGGTTGGCAGGTCCGCCAATGAGCCGAGCCTTCCAGTCTTCTCTATCAAGGAGCGCAATCTCAATCCTTCTGGCAGCCCAGTTGGTGTGCGAGTTATCGGTGCCCCAGGCACGGACGCGGACTTCAACAATGTCACGCGAGTTGAGCTCAGAGGAAGGCCATGGGACTAGGGTGGAGCTTGACGATTCCACATGATATGATTGTTCCGTGCCATTGCATTCAATAACGACATCATATGCAGACTGCTGCCAATTCTTGCCAGTACTTTCGTTGAAGCGCCAGGATAGTCGCGGACGTCGAACAAAGAGACCAAAGCCGTCGTGATGGTGCTCTGCACGTAGCTCTGCAATGCTGACGGACATTGTCTGTGTTTGAGCGAGAGGGAGAGGAGGGGAAGAGGAATGAGCTGACGAGGAACGTTAAAGAGCGAATGATCAAAAGTCATCCTACTCCGAGGGCTCCTACCTCCACTTTTGTAAGCGCCGGCATGCTTCAGAGAAGCATCAAGGGCGCCTATTGCTTTACCGAGTTCCCGAGCTTCGCTGTAGAGTCTGCCGATCCTGAGTACCTCTCGGGCGGAGTCCGGCAAACGACAACCCATGTTTCGCGGAAAGACGTCTGGTCTGCTGTAAGGATCTCCCCATTCACCCCAACCCTCGGCTAGGCCATTTGGTTTCGGGCGGCAGAACCGGCACGTCGCGACATAAGCAAGCTGAAACGGTGCAGCGCTAAGAGCACGAGATTCCGCAAGAGAGACTAGTTCAGCCCCCGAGTCGGTCATTTGGTGAACCAAGACCTCGCCACGTCTATTCAGGAGCAAGTGCACACTAGACTGCTTGTGATTTTCATTACGTTGCCCTAATGCCCTTCGGACTAAAACTAAGCAGCTCTTTGCAATTTGAAGTTCTTATCACAACTAGCAAACGATCGAGACGCTTTCGCGACACTCTGCCTTCTATTCATCGGTCCCTACTTAGAAAAATTAAGTCTATCTTGATTTCGGCACGGTCAAGCTCTTCTGCGCTCCTACGTATAGCTAATTCCCATCGCAAGAAGGATCGAGCCCTTTATTTGCTGGTTAAAGCGTTATCGACTTACCTTCCAGTGTCTCTTAATTCAAAAGCCAACTACGAGGGGCGCAGTACCCCTTTCGACGAGGAACACAGGAAAGACTAAAGTTCCAGCCATCGGGGATCAGCTCCTATGGTTACGACGTGGCCTTCAAGCAAAGCAAGGCGGGAGAGCAATCTCCCATCTAAAGTGAAAAAAGAGCATGCTGCCAGTTGGGAAACCCTCAATTGCTTGCTATCGTGCGAAAAGCGAGCCGCGGATTGCACAACCCGTGGAGGTGGTCCCGGACACTGTTACCACATTCCACTTACGCACTTGCCCTTATTACACTCCATTTTGTCTTTGAACCTCCGTCATGTAGCTCTTCATCTTCCAGGCCGGGATACCCTTTCGGTACATCTCGTCCATCTCGGCGGGATTGCGTTGGGCGGGCTCTGGGGTGTAAAGAAATATCAGAACTGCCACAGCCAGTCCAGTGCCGGAAAAAAGGAAGCCCGTCTTGTAGTTCCAATTGGCAGTCTGGGGATCGACTAGGGGGAAATGTCAATACCATATCCTTTGAAGATAGCTAGTTGGAGAACATACGCATGTAAGGCACAGTGGTGTTGAAAATAAGGCCGAAAACGACGGAAAATGCTGAGGCCAGACCGGCCGTCCGCGCACGTAGGCGCTGCGATGCCACCTCGCCAACAAATGCCCATCCTAGTTGGCCAACTGGCGAGAGAATCAGTACTGGGCAGACGAGAGACTAAAGTAGGGAAGAAAAGAAAACCGCTCGGCATGCGAACATACGGGCGCTGTTGAAGAAGGACCAGACACAGCCGACAAATATCAAAAAGCCTTTCAACGGATCCGTCATTGATACAAACCCCAGGACTGCCACGATGAGGAGCATGATGGTATCGGTGACGGTGCCGACCAGCACAACCGGGCGGCGGCCGAATCTGTCGGTCGCAAGAATGAGAGTCACAGAAACTACGAGGGAGATGATTGCTGTACAAAGCCTTAGTGAATGCATCAAAGACCGCCGAGAATACGCGGGAGGAGGTGCATACCGAGAATGGTAGTGATCAGGAATGCGTTACTGAAGCCGGCCTGTCTGAAAAAAAGGCTGGCATAGGTGTTGAGGAACGCGAGACCGGCGAGTTGCTGCGCGCAAATCGGCAACGTTGAGCCAAGAGTTCTCTTGGCATTCACACCTTGAAGACATTCCAGATACGACATCAAGACTTGTTTAGCGCCGGTTTCCTGGGCATGCGAGTTCTGCCGTCGTTCTTCCATGATGGTGTTTCTGATAATGGCGTACTCAGTCTCGACGTCGTAGCCCTCGACGTTCCCATTGACTCGTCGAAGAGTTTCCTTGCCCTTCTCGTCAAGTTCTCGTGAGGCATAGTATGCTATGAACCGTGGTAAGGATGCGGACCAAAACACAGTTGGCGCTCGGGAACATACCGGCGGTCTCCGGAAGCCAAAGGAAAACTGGCAACATCAGACCCAAGAAACCCCACTGCGTATAAATCGGAACCTTGTAGTTCAGTGGATCCGAAGCTTGGACCAATGTGAGGACCATTGGGGGCAGGAACTTGCCCCAGGAGTTCCAAAATCCGTACAGTAGAACCATGCCCCCACGGATGTTGGCCGGGGACCACTCAGTGATGTAAACAGGGAGTGTGGATTGAATCCCGCCGACTCCGATACCAGCGAGAAGCTTTGCGCCCGCCCAGTCCTTCCAGTCACGCACGAGCGTCTCCATGATCAAGGACTAGAAGAGTCGCTTAGCACTGACGCATAATGAAGGATGGAGAGACGGAGGCATACCGCGGCAAGAATAACCCAAAGCACATACAGCGTCGCTTTACGCCCAATCCTGTCCGACACGATGTTGAGGGAAAGCATGCCTATCAACTGGCCCAAGGACTGTAAAGCCCCCCAAAGCGCCGTGTAGTTAGCGTTGAGCGTATAGACGCCCTTGGCGTTCGGAAACCCGACATGGTTGATGAAACCCTGGTTCGCAATGACGTTGCCTGTGCACCCAGTCAGTAATCAAGGCTTGGACAACGCAAATTGTTCTGAGCGCGACCTGCCATTCAGCACGATCTGGTACCCATCGGCAGCGGCGGCGATACACAACAAATTGCACACGAACACAGCCTGGGGATAGCGTCAGTATGCTACAGTTTTGAGCGCCACTGTAGGGCCCATAACTTTTGCAACTTGCCTTTCGGAACTTCCACACAGACGCCAACAAGCCGAGCTTGTCGTGGGCAGACTTTAGGACGACACCTCCTTCGTGTTTCAGCCCGCCTTCAACATTTAAGCCCTCCTCGCCGGCGTGAATCTGGTCTCTCGTATCCGGGGTCGCCATTGTAAACGTCCGTTTATCGATCCCAGTCTCACGATGTGGAGGCTATGGCCGCTGCGGTTGGAATAAGATCAAGCGTCACGACCATTGTTTTTAACGGGATGTCGGCTAGCAATAGACCGACTTAGGTCCAAGGTGTGGGGTACTAAGCTTAGTAGGCGGGCTGATGCACTAGAGCCGCGCTTTTGTGGAGATAGCCCGGGGGAGGGACTAAATGAATATACTTGGCGCGGACTATTGGCGCCTGGGGCTGCTCTCCTGTATCAAAGAGCCTGCTAAGCAATCGGAGCTGGGCATAAGAAAGCGATGGCAGCAGGACTCGTCTGCCATGTGGAACGCGGGCCTGGCTCTCAAGGCTTGGCGGCATTTTGTGCTCTGGCGAAAGAGCATGCTTCTAGTGACAATGCCATGTACAAGTAGAGGAAGGATAATAATGTTAGCCTTTGTCTTTCCCAAACCAAAAGTACTATAGCTTTACCATTGTTTGGCCGGAATTAGCTGTACCGAGGTAGCACTTGTACATACTCCGAGAAGTCGAACCGGGAGCAACATCCAGAGGGGACGACTGTAGTATGTCGTGGGGGGCCTTACCCCTGCGTATTGGGAGCCGGGAGTTGATTGTGGGGCACACTAATCGCCTGCAGCGTAAAGTGGAGTCCATGAGTCTAGCGCCCGGAGCTGCTCCGTGTTTCCCCGTGTGTGCATGTTCTGCTCCGAAATGCCGGGCCGGGCTACGAACTTAGCCTGACTCTACTGTAGAACGTGATCCCTTGGAGGCTACCTTACTTTCCTAGCTCGAATTCGGAGGCCTGATCCTCCCCGCTCCAATGTTTCCTCGGGTTTGCGGGGTCACTAGGGCCGCAGGGACAAGGTGTGCATGCGTGCTTGACATCGAACCTGTCCTGCTTCAGATGCTGGCACGTCTCATTCATTCTCTGGCCAAAGGCAGGCCGAACACGATCGCCAAGAGCACTGCCGGCCCAGATTTCCTTAATGTTAGCACTGAGGGTCCTGACATCCTCGGATGGACCAGTGGTCGGCCTGTGTTTGCGCGAAAGCCGAGCTCCCATGGAGGATGCTCAATGTGTTAGCTGGGTTCATCTGAGCCCCACGATAGTGGCGGATTCGACTGCGCATTCTCCTAGTCAATGTTTCGAACCTGGAAGTTGGGCCTCCAGTCTAACGAGCCTCGGTCTCCACAGTCACATGTATGCCAATAGCTTATAAGCATACGTAAAACGAATGTGTGACGGTTGCGGTCACTGCAGAACTTAAAAGTTTGCTTTACTAGGTTTTCAGTGCTACAAGAACCACGCTGCGGAATAACGAATGGTTTGTTTGGGGTTGATTCGGATTAGATATCTCTACAATGCACTTGCTCAATCCAGGTGCCGTGTACATACTACGGCGTACATGGCTCGCACAATGTCCTTTTCTCGTCGCTCTTCTGCCACAGACCCAGGTTATTACGCAGCTTGCCCGGATAGAGGCTTATCCAGGACACAATGCCAGCTGTTCAAGTCCTTGGGGTCTCCAATGCCCGGATATACGTTGCGATACGGCCACCGGCAATGGGCCCTTTTGTAGTCCACCCCCGCGCTCGCGGTGCCATTGACATAAGCAGTGCCGATGACGCGATCTGGGGCGATGCCTTCCTCAACCCAGCGGACTATTGCCATCAACACGTTTTCGTCCGGGTCTAGACTGGCCGAGTTTCCTTTTTGGTTGCCAATTGCATGGGCTCCCGGGCCACCGCCACAGTGGCCCATGCCCGATATGCGAAACAAGCGGTAGAACTCGTCCAGACCTTGAGGCGTCAGACCCATCTCTTGCGCCGCATGCTCGTAGTACCGCGGGGAGTTGTCGCTCGATATCGTTCCGTCCGCCAAGCCATGGTAGTGGAGCAGCTTGCCCCCGCGTTGCTTGAAGGCCGAAAGATCGCCTTTCCAGGTCTCAATGTCAAAGGGATTTAGGTGCGACGACAGGACGTAGTCATCAGGGATGAGGCTGAAAGGATCCCAAGCAGAATCGTTGAAAATCACGTACCGAAACCAGTCGGCGGCACCGAATGGTTGGCCAGTGAAGTAGGTCTGGGGAGCGCCAGTAAGCTCTGCACCGGGCTGCAGCCGGGGGTAAACCAGACTGCCTTCTTCGTCGAGCAGGGGCGAAAAAATGCTGCGGAGGGTCTCAGCCTGCTTTTGAGTCAGGCACCCTTGGGTCTGTCCACCCACGCAGACAAGTGTCGTAGCGTCGAAGTTGCATAGATCAGGTGCTTCAAGGATGCCATCTACCAACCCATCCAGGGCGTCGCATTGGTTAAGCACTTCTTGATGGATGATAGGCCACATATCCAAGGGAATGAACGAAGCTGAGCCGCTTGGTCCGGTAAGCGGCAGAAAATGGCAGCTCCAAGATGTGAGGTTATTGAACGCAAAGGCGGGAGCCCCCGCAACGACGCCGTCAAAGTCCTCGGGGAATGTCTGGACTTCCTTGAATCCTTGGCGTCCGCCGGTTGAGCAGCCGAGGTAGTAACTTTTCGAGTGGGCTTTCCCATAGAATGCTCGGCTGATGTCCTTGCCTAGCACAACCCCTGTATGGAGTGCACGATATGCAAAGTCTTCAATGATATCCGGGTTGTGGAGGAACGCTTGCCCGGACATGCCATCATGGCCGTTGTTGGTCCCGACGGTAGCAAAACCAAGAGAAGCGGCGTACTCAATATCCTCATATTGTACGCAACCCCCAAGCCCGCCGTTGCCAGTGCTGAGGAAGCGACCAGTCCATTGTTCTGGGAGCCAAACCTCCAGCCTGATGCTGGATCTAGATGAAGTGGCTACCTGGGCAGTGAGACGGCAGAGGTTAACTGAAACTGCTTGGGATGTACGGCCGCAGCTAGGATCCGCGTCGGGGAAAAAAAGAGTGCTGTTGGCCTCGACAAACTCGCTGGACAGGGAGCTGGCTCCGTTTATCACGACGTTATTCGCGAGTGATAGACATTGATCTCGAAAGCCCGGGCTATTTGGGCATTTTGTGGCATGAGTGCAAAGCGCCAGAAAGCCAGCGGCGACAATGCTGGCAGAGAGAAGTGGCATCGTGGCGTGAGGCCCAAGGTGGCTGGCGGCGATTGTCTTCGTGCATCTGCGGTTCTCCTGCTGGGCTCGAGCCCGCGCCGCTACTTGTAGATTTGACTTTTTCCGGAGGGTAGACACAATACGACTTTCTCTCGGCCCAAGATCCTCCTGCTAGTACACAAAACGTGCATGGGCCGAAGGTGCTGAGCTCATGTTTGGGCAGTTTTGTCCGTCCAGTCATCCAACCGGTCGATCCTCGGTCGTTTGCACGGTGAACCTACAGGCGGGAACGGAGCACGAAGCCAATAAAGGTGCATCACGTAGGGTATTTGATGCTAAGCGACCGAGTAGCTCGCCACCCTAGCTCGTAAAATGCGGAGTGAGCAGCCCGGGTCAAAGTTTAACAAGAAATACCGTTACCACCCCGCATCAGGCGTCACCCTGGCATTTCGCCCGGCAAACGCTACGCATCTTGGCGCGTATAGGCGGGCACACCTGTCTTAATTGCCATAGTACTACGGTGCCACGGATGCTGCTCCACTGGGGTTTCATTGATCTGAATGCACATCGACGGTGCTAGCCAGGGTAACAGCGGGGAATGGCGGCTCCGAGTGGCCATGCGCTAGGGTACATATGATGTGGGAGCACCTGGGAGACCCGCCATAGCAGCCGTTTAAGGCAGAGCAGGCTCTCCATTATATCCCATAGGAATGATGCCATGACTCCCCAACAAGACTTTGCTATGCTAGGTTCCTCATAAGGACTAAGTACCATTTCTTCCACAACTTGTGGGCCAGTGCTTTCTTGGCCATGGATCACACTAGAGTAGCTGATGCCAGAAGAGAGAAAGCATGTTTTATGGCGGAAGCGACACTGGCAAGGTTTCTGGCCAAGCTCCCAAGGCGCTACTATGTAGCCGAGCGATGCGCTGTAGCTCACCGAATAATGGGTAAACATGAACAGGAAGGACAAGTGATGTGACTTGGTAGAGTATGATAACGGTTAGATCCAGGGACGGACAGTAGACCCCAGATACGGGCAAGGCGTCACCCCGAAGTCTCTAGAGAACAAGCCACGGACCACGGAACGCAAGGTTCAATAAAAATAAAAGGAGCAGCGCACATATCCGGGCTATGGCTAAGGAGGTCGGGCTCTGTTGCCCCGGAGCCCCTCGCCGCCCAGTATTAGCCCGAGCCCGGATAGTTATCCTCTCGGTAAAACTTGGCCGCTGGGAAATGGCCCGAGGTGGGCCAGAGCCTTAAAGCAACCTACATGAGCGTGAACGTGGTTCTCACTTGCCGAACTGTGGCTGAAATAGATTTCACCCCAGATGTAAATAGCGCGGAGAATCATCGCGTACCGGTTGTCTAAGTATTAAAAGCACAATAAGCGACAGCTTGAGACCACGCCGCACGGTCTTCAACCTCCCCCTCGCTCAGTCCAATCCGAGCTCCCGCCGAAGACGGCAGTCGGTTGCAACTGCGCGGCATGTATCCCAATATGTCATATTGGCGTCTCTCGCTTTACGCAGCACTTATACTGCAATGCGTAAAGCAGGCTTCCTCAACCAAATTCCGAGAGTACATCCTTACGCCTACGCACAGGACCATCACGCCACCTTCCCTGTACCAAGTCAACGGCGCGGTCAAGAATCCTGATGCTCTATGTACAGATGTGCACAACCCAGATGGAGTGGTCTTTGGTGCCAACACCTCCATCATTCTAGACTTTGGAAAGAACATAGCCGGGACTATTCATTTCAGTGTGCGTTCCGTTTCGGGCCCTGACGAATACATCGGCTTTAGCTTCACGGAGAGCTCCATGTGGATTAGTCCATACCACTGCGACTCAGGTACCAGTGCTTTGTACGACAGCCCTCTCTGGTTCGCCGTACCCAACAAGGGCCAGTATGGGGCGGATAAGGCACATCAGCGAGGCGCATTCCGCTATTTGAGCATTTGGCACAATTCGACGGGCTCGGTGACGCTTGGAGATCTGTCGGTCAACTTTACTGCATCTCCCGAGATGGATGACCCTAGGGAGTACTCCGGCTATTTCAACAGCGACAGCGAAAAGCTGAACCGTGTCTGGTACGCCGGGGCGTACACCAACCAGCTGTGCAGCGCAGACCCCTCGACCGGTAATGCCCTGGGCGTCCCCGGAACGGGGTGGTACTACAATGCTACTATCGCAAGTAGGTTATTTCATAATAAGGTGCCGCGGCTCTACAGAGTCAACGGCAGTTATTACACTCATCAGTTGATCCGTGCTGACAGGTTCTCAAGATGGTACCTCGGTGCTCATGGACGGCGCGAAGCGTGACCGCCTTGTCTGGCCCGGTGACTTGGTGATTTCTGCTCCAGCTTTATTCGTTTCGACGGGTAATTTGGATGGAGTCAGAAATGGCATCGATTCTTTGATACCGCTTCAGCAAGCCGACGGGCGTCTGCCGTGGGCCGGCGTTCCATTCACGCGGCCCGGCCGCTTCCAGTTCAGCTTCACTTATCATCTCTATACGCTTCTTGATATCTGGCTATACTACACATACACAGGCGATATTGATTACTTAAAAACCTTTTGGGCGCCGTACAAGAAAGCCTTGGCATGGAGCTTAGGTACTATCGATAGTTCTGGGCTGGCGAACGTAACCAGTTCCAACGACTGGCTGAGATCTGGTATGGGCGGCCACAATGTTGAGGTGAGCAACTATTCATAAACCCCTATTCTGATTAACCACCGGACATTTTTGACCTGAGGATTTAGGCAAATGCAATCTTATACCATACACTAGACGCGTCACTTCAGCTAGCAGCAGCCCTGAACGACCACACCCAGGACGATGTGTGGTCCTCAGCCATGACGACTATCAAACTAGCGATCAACGAACGGTTATGGGACCCTAAACAGAACCTTTTCTTTGACAATGACTCCAACCAGAGTGCCACTGCCGTCCATCCCCAGGATGGAAACTCCTGGGTCATCATCGCCGGTGTTGTAGACCAGGATCGGGCTGCTTCTATTAGCACAGCCCTCAAGGACCGATGGGTTCGACCGTACGGCGCGCCAGCCCCCGAGGCTGGCGCAACGATCTCGCCATTCGCCACTGGCTTCGAAGTGCAAGCCCATTTCATGGCAGGCTTCCCCGAGCGAGCCATTGACTTGATTGAGTTCATGTGGGCTGATTTCATGCTCGACGACCCGCGGATGACGAACAGCAGCTTTATTGAAGGTTACGCCACCGATGGTGAGCTGCACTATGCGCCGTACGACAATGACGCGCGAGTAAGTCATGCACACGGCTGGGCGACCAGTCCGACATCCAGTCTTACCTTTCTAGCGGCAGGCCTGCGCCTCACCGCAGCCGCTGGCAAGACTTGGGTAGTTGAGCCTAAGCTTGGCGGTCTACAGCATCTCGAGGCTGGATACACGACAGCCCTAGGGGATTTCTCCGCAAGTTGGGAGGCAGCGGGCGACAGCGGGGGGGTTAGTGGCAGCTTCAGTACGCCCAAGGGAACCTCAGGGACGCTACTCTTGCCGAACACGGGTTCAAGTGTCACTGTTGACGGCCCGAGTGGCCAAGTGGTACCTATTGTGTCAGATAGCAGATTGGGCTTCTATGGTCTTCCTGGTGGAAACTATAAGGTGCGCGTTAGTTAGTTAGTTAGGCTGCTAGTCGTGTCATCCAGCTAATCTAAATCTACCAATGCACCTTCCGAGGCATCTATGGATAGCTCGATAAGTGCCTAGTCGATTTCTCTGTTAGATTGTGGTAGCACATGCTCAAAGTCGAGTTACAGGACGGAGTGTTGGGTGTCATTGAGAATGAGACCTATTTAAAAACCACATGGATAGAAACTATGAAAAAAGATATGAATATTTCATGAATTAAACGAGCTAAAAATGGAATAGTCAATAGTATTCTAACATCAGGTAACGGAATCTTCCAGCTAATCTAGCACAAGTTAAAAGAAAAACCTTGCAAGATATACAGAGGTTGGCTCGTAGAAGGCCATAGTACAGTACCGCCGCTAGCACGATAGCATATTTGGGATATTGGTAGAGGAGCTCGACTGGGCCACATGGAATCTGAAGAAGGTCGCAAGACCTGCGTAGAGCCAAAAATGATTGCTAGGTATTTTTCAACGATCCTAGAAGATAGTAGTTAGGAATCTTGCTTCCTCGAATTCCAGGGTAGCCCGCAAAGCACCTGCGTCATGATTGTTACAGAAGCTTATCTCCAAGTGCTGTCCTCTAGGATCAGAAGCTCAAGACAATAAGATAGGTCCACGATACTAGCAATCACATCACTAAACCATATGCTCCACGTTTGTTTAATTATAGGGTCCAAGATAACCTTACGGCGGAGGTAGCAAAGACGCCGATAAACTGGATTCTTTTGGAAGCCGCCATATGAAGCTTGATCAAAATGGGCAGAGGGAGAACGGTTATGTACAACCTCATCATAATGGAAATGGTCGCTTTGACAGTAGGCATGTAGAGACGTCGTTGCGGCGTCAAAAATCGCAACTGATAGAGAGGGTGGCGGTCAGAAGGAGAGAAGAAAGCCCCCGGGACACACTGGATGGAAGCTCAATTCTTGAGCTAGGCAGATTGGTGGTACAAGAGGAAGTAAATATCTAAGGGTCTGGAAGGCATCAGTACTTGGGTACTTAATGCATTTGGCATGAACGCTAACATAACTACACTTTTAAAGGCTCCCTAGTAGTATCAGGCAGCTCGAGGAAGCTTGGGCTTCCTTTCATCTTCTCTTGAACCATGGGCCGTTGTGTATCACAGAGTTGAGAAATTCTACTTTGAGGGCGGGTGACGGCGAGACACTTCTTCATTCACGTGGTCAAATATCGCCGGTCGACCTGCGACAAAGGCTTTGCGCCGCATCACATCTATATGACTGAGATAACAGTTCATTTTACAATATTAGCGCAGCGAGCTAGAGAATCAAGTTGAATAGGGTCGCTACTTAAGAGATGTAAGATTCAGTCAATTTAAAATGCCCAAATAACTACGCCTTGCCATGTCTATATCTTATCTATCGACTGGAGAGAGACCTCCAGAAATCTTCTTTGCAATCCCTATTTGTGTCAAACTCCCCGAGAAAGCAGGTAGTCGTTGTTGAGGCCCCTCTCTTCTGGACACCTCGCATTACCATACACTGATGTGTGGCTTCAATCACGACTGCTACCCCTCGTGGCTGCAAGACGTTGAACATGCAATGTGCGATCTCTGTTGTCAGACGCTCTTGTACTTGGAGCCTTCGAGCGAAAGCCTCGCCGACCCGGGCCATCTTGGAAAGCCCTACGATCTTGCCATCCGGGATATATCCAATGTGCATCTAGTATAGTTAGTCATGGAAAATGCCGTCTTTAAGACCCAAAATCTCTCACCTTGCCGATAAACGGGACCAAGTGGTGCTCGCATAAGCTGGAGAACTCGATGTCTTTGACAAGAACAAGGCCCTCGTGGTTCTCATGGAAGACGGCATCTCTGAGAATTACAGCAGGATCTTGCTCGTAGCCCCTCGTGAAAAACATCATAGCTTTCGCAAACCGTTCCGGGGTCTTTAGCAGCCCTTCCCTGCTTGAATCCTCTCCTACCGCCTCGAGCACCACCTTTAAAGCACTAGAGATCTTTGCGATGCTCAAGTTGATGTCTGATGTTGGTATATGGCCTTGATACTCGGGCGGGCAATCTGCATTTCGGGATTAATGACGTCCCTGGTTGCAATGCAGCAAAACTTGAGCCTTACCTGAAGATGGGCTGTCCCGACGGTCGATCGGTTCGTCTCCATGGATGAGTCCCTTGCCGCTCAGCACATGTTGTTCGTAGTTCCTTAGCCCGTTCACAGGGAAGACAGGAACTGGTTCAAGGGTAGCAGGCATGTTTGCAGAAAATAGAAATAGAAACCTTGAGACTGATATTCTGTGAAGAGGGCAGCAAGTGAAAGTTGCCGCTGAATGTTTGATCGGGTCACTGTTGCATATTGTCGCTAACCCCGGAAATAACAGAGGGTATTTATGAGGCAAACATTGCATTCTTCTGAATTGGGATAACCTGGCTGCCAAGAATCCCCACCATTCGGGATCATTGACTCGGATCTCTCTTGGTAAAATTTCGGACGGATCAGTTGGGATGGCAGGTCGATGGAGCGAGGAGGGATAATGCAGGGTGCTGATCCGCCAGATGCTGATCCGCTGATCCGCTGGGTGCTTTTGGTGCGGATCCATCACCCTGAAAGGGCTAGGATGCTAATCCGCACGTGCAGCCAATACTGACACAATTGAGCCCAGCATTAAAGGGTTAACATGTAGTTATATACGAATCAATTTCCTCTCGAACTTTTGACAGGCAATGATTTACACTTCTTGGACTACTGAGAGCTACAATGCATCTTCATGTTTTCGCTGTGTGGGCTTCAATGCTCTCATTAGCGGTATCGACAATGACGTTCCAGCCACGTCAAGTGAGGGGAACAGACATCGTGAGTTACCATATTTCGCTCTCGAATGCATGTACAGGAGTCTAAAATTTGGCACACTAGGTCGTAGGAGTAAGTTCATCAGAATATTTGGCTTCCATGTGGCTAATTATGTAGTTTGTACCTCTGAACGACGGATACACCGCGAGTGATTGAACCGATAAACCAAAGGATTGCACTAAATTAGCGCAGGGAAGAAGGAAATAGGCTATTGGAGTAATAATAGGGCACTATGATGGAGTACATCCTAGAGCAATAGAAATTTTGTCACATCGCGGCTAGAGTTTAGATTTGGCAATGGATGTCCGAGACGTGATTATGCAAGTTGCTAGGTGAGAAATTCACAGCAAATTATCAAACTCAAACGCCCAAGCAGTATGGTTGTCTGTCTGGTAAATCGGAAAGGTGACCGAGTTACCAGTGTAGTCGTGGCTGACTCGATTGCGGAAGCTAGGCGCTGAGACGACGTCCCATACCGAGGATCCATCGAACCCCCAGGTATCGATCACAACAGTGCCAGATTCAGGATACCCCGCAGCGCCAAGGTTCTCAATGGTGATCTGCCAGGTCCCAATATTCACCTTCACGCCGGTTAGCACTCGGACGCGATCCGAGACGGTGGCATAGACATCGAGCCATCGATCGCCGGAGCGTGTGGTCTGCAGCCGCTCGCCTGTCATGTTGAGGTTATAGTACTTGTACACTTGATATCCTGGGGCCGAGACGTAGTCTGTGGCGGCATAATCCCAAGGATTGGCGGATTTGGTGATGAGGTTTGCAAAGAGATCGTGGAGCGCGGTACCCCCGAGCCAGTTTCCGAGGAGCCCGATGGCGTCGTATCGCTCCAGTTGGCTAATCCACCACACATAACCAGCGGGTACCTGCTCTATGAACTCGGCATACTCATTGATGTTGATCTGCCGGTCAGGAAGTCCGTACTCCTTGAGAAGAGCACCGAGCGATGCGTTGGTGTATTCCAGGTCGTTGTCCACGGCATCCAGGGAGCCTTCCAGATGGAAAGCATACTGATCGGGCACCGTATTGTTGCCACTGATCTGAGAAAGCCAGTTAGTCCACCAGCTGTTGCTTGACATCGGTCGCCATGCAAGAGTCGGCCCGCTGATCTTCACGGTATTGAATGCCGGGTCCGATCTTTCCGGGGTCAGCATACTGGCACTAACTTCATCTGAGCAGACGTACCTGATAATATTGTGACTTCGAATGTACAGGTCTATCCATTGCTGCTGGGATCGTTCCCAGAATACGCCGATATCCGGCTCGTTCCAGATGTCCCAGACAAGACCATCTAGAGCGTTGTTTGCTTTGAGATCTGACATCAGCTGGCGCAAGAATTTCTCATAGTCAGCCCAGTCGCCGTTGTCGCCAGGCCAAAGCGTCGAGTCGTTTGTGTGGTCAGTCCCTACTTCGAGATTAGTACTCGATACGCAGAGAGAAGCACTAGGAAGATGGGCGGGGGGCGTACCCCAAACATCGTGAGGCAGGATGACATAGTCGGCGTTGTACTTGCGACAAGTCCAGTAGTTGGAAAGCGTCGAGGCAAGACGGCCATAATACTCGTTCATGCCGTAGATCCAACCTCTATTGGGGGCATCCAGCTGGGCACCTCCCGCACGGCCATAATTAAACCCCATATCAGTGTACCTGCATCTCAGTAATCAGCAGCTAGAAACTTAAAACTGTTATAGAAATCTCACCAATGATCCGGGATCTGGTCAGACGTATCGGGTATGCCGTAGATAAAGCCGGCAGCGAGATGCCGGGGCGGGCCGCGCTTCGTGGCCAGGTCCACTACAGCAGTAACTTCATCTCTGGGGGCCACCGGACCGGCATAGCAGCTCGAGCTGCATAGCGCAAGGACCAATAGGTCGAGGCCTCTAGTACGTTGAGAAAGCTGCATGGTGAATGGTGCTTAGTCTGAGGCTGATAGCTGAATGCTCACAATTTGAAACATGATATCTTGCCCATCGCCGTCATTCATATACTCCGAAGCGTTTTTGCGATCCGTTCGTCTCTTGTTCTCGCCGATCCGTCTGCGTAGGAGCAGATGTGGAGAGATCTGCGCACGGTAGCACCCGCATAGCCCCCTTCCCCGGTTGACAGACATAGCGGGGGTAACGTTCGAGCCCACCGGAAATTTAACGTTCATTTACATGGGACAACTTGGCAACCCCTGTTGCCCGGTGGGATAAGTCTGCGGGGAAATCTGGGGTCTGGAGTTTGGACCTGGGGTAGCAGCAGGTGCATTGTTCCCGCATGTTGAGATCCAAGGTAGCGACTGTGGGTAAACACCATGGTATTGGGAAGCTACATCGACTAAGATCACCGTTGTAGCAAGGGTAAATAAATTGATAGGTATTAGGGTATTGGGGTGTACAGGTATGTACAACTGACAACGGTATTGGCGCCTTCCTCCTTGTAGCTCTCTAGGGAACCGTTTGATCTCCAAGACTAACATCCGATTTCTTCATTGAAATCTTCTCAACAGCCGCAAGAATCGACACCTGCTCTTTTGACCGCCCCCAGGCAAGCGAGATGCCGTTAAGCAGCCTTCTTCCTTCCTTCAGCACTCGTGCCGGTCCCTTGGGCGAACAAATGTCACCTACTCCGGATATATACGCACGCATCACCGAAGGTCGTCCGCATCGAACGTAGGTACACACTAGCTCATCATCACATGGTCGATCGAGGCGAATAAAAGTGAGCTCCGGCTCGTCTGGTAGGGCAGACCGAGGAAGAGGATTCACTAAAACCTGCTGCTGGGAGCAAGAGCTCCGGGAGGAGTTGCTTGAGCGCTGTGTACCAACATCCGTCAGTTGAAATTGGGTATCTGTGGCGATGGGATCCGTTGGTTCTGGAGTCTCCCGCCGTGAGGCGCTACCACTTCGATTCGCCATTCCTTCTAGCCCTTGGTGGCCGTTGAACTGCCCTGAGAGTTCAGGGAAGCGAGCTGAGCGCGAGGTGTAGGATCCGTATGCCCATATCGTAAGAGTCGCAAGATATACAGAGATTGGCTCGTAAAAGGCCATAGTAGAGTACCGTCGGACATGCCACAAGAGACAGCCGCAATGTATCATGCACAGTCGTGCTTTGTGCTGCCAGTAATAAAGTATCAGAACTCAGTGGCCTACGGTCCTCAGGGCAACGTTCAGAACTTACCTCATCCCGCTGAGCCCATTGCAGAATCTCGAGCTCGGCTGTTGATGCTTGCTCCCGTGTTGGATATTGCAAACCTTCAATGCGCGGCTGTGCAAGAGAAGCGATGGATCTTGCAAGTGTCTGGATGGCTTCGTATGGAGCGAGAAGGACGATCCGGGACATGTGAAGGTGAAAGACAGTCGGGTGCTCTGAGCCGGAGAACCGAGCGATGGTACCATTCGCCGCCCAGTGAAGAACATCGACACAGTCGAGACTGGCGTTGCGCCAGCTCGCCAGACTCGGATTGGGGGGTTGCTGAAGGGACTGTAAGGGGGTCTCCGCCGCACCTCCATTCTCGCTATGCTTTTTCTGCGCGGACGGAATCCACGCCGATAAAGGGCGGTCGAGATATGTTTTGACGTGATATAATTCTTGGTAGACCCCATGAAGAAGAAGAATTCTGCCAAATTCGCCAATATTTGGCGCAACTTTCTTTTCTACGAACAGGGTGCGGACGCCAATGACAAGAGATGGAAGCTCTGGGCCATTATTTATCAGTCTAGGTCGTATGAGCGATAGTGTATTATGCTTACTATCGTGCTTTTCATGCATCAGCTGCCACTCGTGGCCCTCGGCTGCCTCCCACATCGTGTCATTGGGAAGCTGGCTGAGAGCTACCTCGAGAGAAAGCAACGGCGGCGTGCCGAAGTGATACATGGACATAGAATCCAGGAGCTGCAGATTAGCAAGGACCGCCATAAATGGCGCAGCGGTAACTTACCCAGATGGCATAACCTAGCCTCCTCTTCGATTCTTCCTCTATCCAGTCGTCCCATGAGCTCTCTCGACGGACATTCTCGCTCTGGTGAAATGATGGGACCTTTGCGGGTGGCTCTTGAAGTAGACCGTACGCAGTAACAAGGCGGACGAGAGCTCCGTGCCGGACTCGGGCGATCTCTTTATACGCAGAGTGGCCGTAATAGAGCATCCCTACCTGGCTCAGTACAACTGCCTGAATCCTCCCAAGACAATACTTGCCGCCCACGGATGCTTCTAGCTCTGTGCTTGTGATTCTCCTAAGGAACTCGTGCATCGGTAGAACACACTCGGAGAATTCTCTGGTGCGTGTATACTGCGATCCAATGGCGGCGATAGCTAGAGCCAAAGGCCAGTACTCGTTGAGGTCTGATGAGGTTTCATGGACAACCGGAAATATAGAGTTAAACTGCTCGAAGAAGAGCCGGACGAAAAGATTGAAATGCTCGATTGGTGGGAAGTTCTCGGTACGGAAGGCGGGATACATCCCATCTCGTTGTAGGCAGGTTCGCTCGAAGTTGCGTACTATACTGTCATAGGTCTCCGGAAGTACCGCTTGGGCCGGAGATGTGTCCGAATCGCTGCTGGTGGTTATATGCGATACGTCTGGAAATCCATGCTCTATGTATTCTTCGTTCGCGTTGATGTCCTCGACTGATGGAAGAGGGGTTGCTCGGTATATTATGGTGGAAGGTGGCTTCGAGCGAGTCGTACAAGGTGCCCTCCCTCCATCTGTGCTGGTGACATACAGCCCACCCGGAGCATCAGCGGGTCGCACAGGTTCGAACGAGTGATGGGATGCAGTTGAGCTGGTTTGCGCAGGGGAGGCGACAGGTTGGTGGTTCTGCACGGAAGTGTCATTGACGCGGCTCCCATCCAAAGCAGCGTACGATAATGCATCCTGGTAGTTCATTGACTCGGCAAAAAGCCCGGAGGAGCTAATACCCAGCCCCAGGATAGAGCTATAGTCGAACTCGCCTATGTTATTTGCCGGCAGCCAGTTGATCGGGAAATCGCTGTATGCATCGTAGATGCTCGCCTGGTAGTCCATGACGTGGGCACGAGATGAAGGAATTGCAACAGACTCGACCGGTGGGTCGAGATCTATGGAGCAGAGCTGGTCGGCCTGCAGCACTTCCTGGGCTCCTTCCGCCTCGTAGGGTGAAAGTGCAGGTAGAAGCGATGCCATGTTGCCGCCGATGTCATAATGTTGAGATGCGCGAAGCTGCCGACTATTCGGTGCACCAACTAACGTATGCTGTGGCTCGACTCCCAGGGATGTTGCGATGTAATTAGGGATCCCGTGTAAAGGCTGCAGCGGTGGGTGAGCTGGCCGAGGACGCTCGACCACGCTAGAGTCGGGAACTGGGGACTGGCCGTGTCGGTCACCAAAGAAGGAGTCATTCTCTCGAGCAACGCTTGGAGAGGTGTCCTGTACTGCTTCCATAGCATCTCCAAGGTCACTAGGAGAGCTAGCAGTCTGAAGCTGGCGAGCAGGGGGGAAATCTGCTAGCGTAGCCCTAGGATACACACAGTGGAGAGCTTTGAGGGAGCATCGCAGGCAAGGCTGGCCCTTCGTACACTTCTCCCTGGCTCGGGCACACTCTGCGCAGGCCCTCCTCCGCCCGCCGTTTGGCGGTCCACCGGAGACAGACTCGGCCAATCGCGCCGGGTGCGTGTGGATAGCCGCATGCCGGCCGAGTATATCACTGCCCCCGGTCAGCACGAGAGAGGGGCCTAAGAAGACGCGACTGGACGTACCTGCGGGCGAATTTCTTCGCGCAAAACTCACATGAGAAGCGCTTCCTATTGTCGTGGTTGCGCTGGTGTCGCTTCAGGTGCTCTAAGCGCTTGAAACTGCTGAGACAAATGGGGCATTGGTGCTTCCGTTCCGCGAGGCCATCTTCGTCTGAACCATGGTGCCCGCCGCTGGCTTGCTGCGTCGCCGCGGTGGCCATGCCTCGACTTTGGGCATGCGCCCGGTGGGCGTGGCACTCTAGGTTCGCGGAGAATTAGTGCGATGCCCGTTGGCATGGCTCAAGGGAGCCTTATCGATTCCTGCGGTGGGATGCTGAGCGGAGGCAAATCAGTTTTTCATGTCGCCGAGATGAGGCACCCCTATACAACGGCTTGACCGGTTCCCCCGCATCGCACCGTTCGACTTCGAGGCCAACGCGACACCTCATTGATGCGCTTATTAGTTTGCGGGTGGACCCCTGCTCCCCCCCTCCCCTCCCCCTAGGGCAGTTTGCGGAGATTAAGGAACCTCAGTACCCCAAGACATGGATTCTGGGGTAGTGCGGGGTAACGCGGGATGGGGAGGGCACGTTGTAGCTTTGGAGATGGGCCGTGTTTGTCAACTCCCAGGTGGACTCGTGTGTTGCTACGTGATTTGATATTCTAGTTTATCGAAAACCATGGTCTCGCTGGATCAGACCCGAGAGAGCCCAACCCGCATGTGCCCCTTGCCTCCACGATTTGCCCTGAGATAGTATGGCACGAACACCAGCTCTCTTGGCGTCCCGGGGGCCTCTGCACATGCTACTGCTCCAGGGTCACCACCCGGCGCCCGGTCGGCCCATTCTTGTATCGATCTCTCCCGCCCCGCTGTCTTCAGTGCGATGTACGGCTCACCCTCGAACTCCAGCTGCTCCTCAGTGACAGTAGTTCCAAGCTGGACCGCCACATTCTTGAAGTGATTCTCTTCCCACGGATTATCGTGGTCCTCGACGCAGTACACGATGGGGCCCCTCGCGAGCGTGACCGTGTTCTGATTAGTATACGGGTGAGGTGAGAGGTACCTAGGCTCGAATCCATGGATATGCAGCGCAAATGCCGGGTGCGCGGCGAGATATGCGGGATCCAGCTCTAAGAAACCGTCCTTGATCTTCGCTGACGGCGCTGACGGCGTAAGAGTGAACTTCTCGCCAGCCCATGCGGGAATGCGGAGACGGACCGTCGTCTCGATCTTGTCAGCCGAGAGCTGGAACATGATGTTGCCCTCCCATGGCCAGTTGGACTTCTGCTCTAGGACGACCGGCCGACCGTCAACCTCGAATTGGAGTTTCGCCGTTGTGTAGAGGTAAACATTGATGGTGGCCTTGCTGTCGGCACCGTCGAAGTGCCAGAGATAACCTCCGAGGCTGCCAAAGAGCCGGGTAAGATTGGGCGGGCAACAAGAGCACTCGAACCACTCTTCTCGGACGCTCTTGTCCTGCTCCGAACTGGCGAGCTGATTGACGTACGTGAAAGCCTTTCCCTCTAGGCTCATCGCCGTCATGACGCCATTGTACAGGCACAGTTCCATGATGTCGGCGTAGCGGCCGTTGAGGTCGAGCTCCAACAGGCGCTCTGCCAGCATCATGACGCCAATGGAGGCACAAGTCTCAGCGTAGCAGCCTCCCTCGTCCGTTCCTTGGGGAAGGAAGTAGTCAATCCCAAAGCCTTCCCATTGCTTCATGGCTCCAATGCCGCCGGTCAAGTACATCTTCTTGTCTACCATGTTGTTCCACAGCCTGGCCAGTGCCTCGTGCCATTCCTTGGGGTCTTGCAGCGTCTTGTTCTTATCCGTCTCTGATATACAGAGCATGTCTGCCACAGCGGTCAGAAGATACATGGCCCTGACGGAGTGACCTTCCACACTTTGCTGCTGCAAGATCGGCAAGTGGGCCTGGCAGTACCAGTGTGTCTTTTGGCGTTGGACTGGGTGCGAATCCGGACGCATCCACGGGCTCTCCTCACGGCGCTCCTGCTCCCAGGTGTAGTAGTGCTTGCCGTCCTGGCCTGTCGGGTTACCGCGCTCTTCCAGGAAGAAGCGTGCTAGCTCGTATGCATCTTCGCTGCCTGTCGCCTTGTGCAGTCGGAGGAGCGCGAGCTCAATCTCGGGATGCCCTGGATAGCCCCTCCACTGCCCCTCGCCTGGGCCAAAAGTCTTTCGGATCAGCGAAACGTATTTTTGGATGGGCTCAAGGAGATCGTCGTTTTTGTAGTAGTCGTTGTGCGCCAGCGCCGCTTCGATGAGGTGACCGGCATTGTATCTACCGGGATGAGAATCAGCGGTCGAATAGGGGAGACTTCACGTAAGAACTTACAGCTCATGCATATCCTGCAGGTTTGACCAGCGCTTCTCGGGCTCGACTCGAATGTAATGGAGGTTGAGGTAGCCGTCCTCTTGCTGGGCGCTGCGGATGGTGGCAACGATTTCGCGGATGGCGTTATCCACCTGGGCATCATACTTCTCCTTGAGGAAGTAGCAAGCTCCTTCAATCCATTTCGCCAAGTCGCTGTCCCAGAAGAGATGGGGAGGGACCGGCCAGTTCGACTTGTTCTCGTAGATTGGCTTCCACTCGAGCTTGAAGCAATCATAACGCCCTGTGCTGCGGAGTTGCTCTAGCTGCGTCTGAAGCGTCACCCGTGCAATGGTGTCGCGGCGCCTAGCTAGAATCGACTGACCATGAAAGGTAGTGTTCGAGAATGCCACCTGTGGGTTCGACATCTTGAATTCCTCGCGTCCCTGCGTCGAATAGACCAAACGGCTGGGGGTTGAGAGAAATGACTGGAGTAACTGAGCGAGCTTCAAATGGATAACAGCTAGCTAAGAGAATCACATGCCCAGACATCCCAAATCACTCCGCACGATCTACCGACCTTTCGTATCGATGCGCTCGAGCTTCACTTTCTCCCCCCGGCGAACCCCACCCGCGCCAGTAAGCCCGGTGGACGGCGGGGAACGGACCGGGGTCCACCGGAGTACTACTCCCACCGCCCACCGGGCCCCGCCCCCGGCTACCCCACATCACGCATCTTCAGGTCCTTCAAAAATACGGATGTACATGCATGCGATGCGCCCTTGGGACATGGAGGGGCTCAAGAAGACATGATACGAAACCCTAGACTACGCTTGCTACGTCGGCTCTTGTCCAAGGGATCATCACTAGACTAGCGTTTCTGGAGTCGGTACGTTGGGCAAAGTAATGGGTTAAGGAATGTACACCACCCACTGGGGGCGAATGTACCTAGCTACCTATTTGGCTATCCATTCTCGCTAGGTTATCAAATGCGGTACGGAATACATGGAGTAGACATGAACTTTATATCGTGGCTTCCAAATGCTCAGCCTTCTCTTTGACCTCGTATTCACTCTGGTGTACGAATTCTGCAAGGGGGTTAGTTCGAAGAGTATGGCTGCGCTCGAAGGTAGCAACTCACGCTCGACCTTGGTATGTTTAAACTTTCTAGCCGGGATGTGGTTGTCGAAAAGCAGATCAATCTCACCAAAGGTGCGATCTTTGGTCTCCGGCAGCCGGAACCAGCACCATATGTTGCAGAGAAGATTCGTCCCGGCGTAGAACAACGCAGCTTTGGCGCCCCAGTTCCAAGCTAGAAATTGCACATTAGCCAATTTACTCGGGCAGCAGGTTTAGAAGAGAGGGTCCCACAGAGAGGCGAGAGCATGCGCGGCGTGACGGAATTGTGAAAGATCCCTGTGAGGTTGTACACAATCCGCCCGATCACGATTGTCTTGTACCTCAGCCGTCCCGAGGGCGTCTCTGCCACAATGGGGTAGCAGGCGGGACCGACAGTGATCATGTTACAGAGCGTCGAGATGACCAGCAAGACGCCAATGGCCATCTGAGATTGTGTACCCTGCGCCCAGCCGAGGCCACCGATGGCGATCAGGCAGAAGAACATGAAGGTCAACCCGCACATGTAGATGGTCGCTCGGCCGACATGGGGGAACAGGAGCCAACAGATGATTCCGCCAATGATGTAGCAGGCGGACAGGGAAATATTAACATCGAATGCCTGGACTTCGGTGAAGCCGGCCGCTTCCAGAAAGACGACAGAGTAGCCCAAAATCGCGTTACCACAAAGGATCTGGGCGGCCCAGACAACGCAGTTCTAAACCCCCCGGCTTAGCGCTTTAATCCTCACGTGCTCAGGGATAGTACTCACGATCTCGGTTCGGCGCAGATTAGTTCCACGGAAGCACTCCAAGAAGCTTGCATCGCCCGACTCTGCCTTCTCCAAAGCTGTGGTATACTGGATATAGGCGAGCGTAGACTCTACCTCAGCCTCTCGGTCTGGCGTGTCCCGGCGGAGGCGTGTTAAGCTCTTGCGAGCTAACTCGATATTGTCCCTCCTCACAGCATTCCAGGGAGACTCGGGGGCGAGGTAAGCGCCGATAAATAGGGGCACAGGCCAGACCCACTGGAGCACAAAGGGCAAACGCCAGCCGAGGTCGCCGTCGATGCCGGTCACGGCTCTCACCACGCCGGAGGACAGCAGGATGCCGGCTCCCCAGCACATGCAGACGTATGCAGTGACATAAGGACGGAGGATGGTCGGGACAATTTCGCTTGCATAGGTCGTCGAGAGTGTCTGCCGCCGTTGTTAATACGAGACATACAGCCTGCACGACCCATACTCACCTGGAACACGCCCCAAGAGATGCCACACATTGCCTCGCCGAACGCCAACACCGGGAGTGAAGGGGCGAAGACAGGGATGAAAATCATGGCAGCCATCCATGTCATGAAGAACATCATCGTCGGTCGGTTACCGAATCGATCCTGTGTATATGCGTTGATGAGAAGGCCGAAGAGTTGGCCAACGAGCGACGAGTTAGACAAGCCCGACTGCCACTCTGGGGTGATGAGATTCCCCCCAGAGGCCTCGTCGTAGACGCCGAATCGGTTTTTGAACTGCGTCTGGCCGTAGAAGGAGGTGATCTACGCCGTGAGCCATTAGCAGGGCCATTTCAGGGCATCCAATCATTGGGTAGGGGCAATGTACGATGACAAGATCATAGCCCTCCATAATGAGGCTGGTCGACAGAAACATAGCCCAGAAAACAGCTTTCTTATACTTGCTGAGCGCTTGTCGAATCGTCAGCTTGCGGTCGGCACTATGGCCAGCCTCCGCACGGTGAATGAGCTCGACGGTCTCAGGCTTGTTCAGATCGAAGCCCTTGAGCTCGCGCTCGTTCGGGACCACCCTGATGTCCTCCATAGGATCAGATTCGCAGTCGGCAGCTCGGGATCCGGTGATCAAAGGAAACAGCTGGCAAGCAGCCAAGTGGTGTAGAGGTTAGGAACGTTCCATCGGTGGGACGTTTAGACGTGGACGATGACATATGTAGTCTCGCCCAGGCTCTCGTGCGTCGTGTATGAATGCAAGCATTCTCCAATGTCTGGCCACTGCGCCAGGGGATGCTCCAGGGGGTCCACCGGGATCTTGGTCCGGGCGTTTCTTTATGTGTGGTAGCACGCGATGAGTTCCGGCCACTAGCCGCTCTGACTCCGGTGGGATGTCAAGCCACTGGCAGCTAGGCCGAATGGGAGCTACTGGAGCAGACCCTGGCGGCACACCACCACAACCCGACAGTGTCTCCCAAACCAGCAGTTTCCTCTGCTGCCCGGCATTGAGGTGTGCAGGGTACTATTCCAGACCAGACTCTCGCTCTACAGATTATTTGCCGAGGTTCTCTCCGCACCCCATTGGCGTAGATATGGCAAACCCCTGCCAAGACTCCCTCTCCCTTTCATATGCCCACCCGGAAACTGACATCCTACCGATGTTCGGAGACAAAATCAATAAACATCTAACTACCTAAAGACCATGCATCATCTTTGGGCCAAGAAAACTATCGTCCCGCATCACTATCTATCCATCCACCATGTATTTAAGATCGAGTACAATATTTAACCCCCTTTGCGAATCCTCCTTCATGCCCATTAACACTCGCATGGGCCAAAAAGAAGCAGCCACTAGCCCCAAATATCGTTGAGGCATAACGGCTGAGCACCAGCTTCTAATAATTCCACGAAACTCATTGGGGTGACATGCCTTGTCAAATTTGAGTCGATTTTGGTAGATACGAGGCGGGAGAGGTCGCAATGCACGCTGGAGCTGGAGAATTAAATCAGTACTGCGCACGATCTCGGCACTTCAGCTCCTAAATGCCGCCCCGCAGTGATGTTGTATAGCGTAATTATGATTCAGAATGACTTTATGACTCAGTACATCTCGTGCTACTTGACACTATAAAATTTGTTCACCTTCATGAAAAAATACCATCCTTAAAATACGGTACCATTTGCTAGGCAGCCTCTCATGATATGTCGGACAGAGTTCTAGAGTCGATGGAGAGACACGCCCTCGTCTTTGGTGGCAGTGGCCTTCTCGGGTGGGGTCTCGTCAACGAACTGCTCTCAGGCTACCCCAGGCCTGGGGCGTTCAGCCAAGTCACGGCTATCACCAATCGCCCACTGACATTAGAAGACGCTCATTGGTCTTCCAAGTCAAATAACCGGCCGGAGTTAAAACTTATCTCTGGCATCGATCTGCGAAATGGAACCGGCGAAGAGCTTGTGGAACAGTTGCGGAAGTCCGTTCCTGATATCGGAGCCGTCACGGATATCTACTATTTCGGTATTGGAGTCCTGGTTGTGTCTTGCAGGAAATTCGCTGATAAATTAAAGTCTTCTCGTCTCATACGGATGACTATATCCGAGAATGCGAGCTCAATTGTGGCATGATGCAAAAAGTAGTCGATGCCGCAGGCAAGCTATGCCCTAGCCTGAGATCCTTCATCTACCCAGGAGGGACTCGCGTAAGTGAATCCAGACAACTGTTGAAGGAAACATTCTCATGTTGTGCAAGGGATACGGTATCTATATTCCCAATGGCACATTTACAGCTCCGCTTGAGGAGAGCATGGCGGAGAGTCTACCAGAGGACTATGCCAAAACAGTCGCGTACCCGTGGTATAGGAAACTGCTCGACAAGGCCTCAGAGGGCCGCGCGTGGACTTGGACAGAGATTTGCCCCGACGCTGTCATTGGATTCACCCCCATGGGCTCTGGGTATTCCTTGGCACTGCACTGGGCCCAGTACCTCTCACTCTACGCGTTCAACAACGGCACATCCCCTGCGACGTCTGACAAGAGCGACACTGAAGTAGCGTTTCCCGGAACAGTGGCAGCATACGATGCTTTGTTCACACCGGTATCGACTTCCATACTGGGTCGACTAGCTATTTTCTCGTCGTTTAATCCACAGAGCTGCGGGAGACAGGTCATCAATGTAATCGACCGCGCCGAGCCAGCCACTTTCCGTGAGCTCTGGCCACAGATCACTGCCTGTTTTGGACTCAAAGGGGTTGGGCCACGAGAGAAACCCGACGAACTCAGCCCTGGGGCTTACATATCCAAGTATAGCCACCTGTTTGCCGATAATGGGCGGCCTAAGGGCGTCTCGGCCGGCGTTGGTGTAGGATCTCAGCAGCTAGACAGTGTGGGATCTTGGCTCACTTTTGACAGACAGCTCAGCCCCAACAAGCTTAGGGCGGTGGGCTTTGGAGAAGAGCAATCTCCATCCTTGGGCTGGATCGAAGCAGTTAAAGCCCTCAGGGATGCAGGTATCATCTTCTGAGTATCAGTGATTCTAGAAGGGATGAGTCGCACAATATTTAGAAGTTAGACTGAATCCTCAAACATACTGCCACAGTGTGATCTTTACAAATGAATTAGGTGGTAACTGGCATTGTTCACCTGTGGGCTTGATATTTGCACTGCACAGCGAGTGATGCTATATTAGCATCTACCTAGCCTGGGTCTGAGACCCCTTTTCGCAACCATATCACGCTGACTCGTCACCTTGCAACGCAGATCACGGCCAATCTGAAATTCCGAGGTAAATTTAATAATATCATCGATATCCTTTCGCGTGCAGGTAGTACGGGGTACGGGCTATATCTCCACAAAGCCTCAGATTAGCGCGGCGCGAACTGGGGGTTCGCTCTTCAGCGACTCCTCGCGAGAATGTAAGGTAACCTAGGTTTAAAGTAGGTACCTGAGCCGACCCTACTAGTAGCGCCAGGAACGCCTCTCATGAAACCCCGGGCTAGCAGGTCTAGAACCAAGCTCCCTAATCTCCACATTCACCCACCATTAGAGCAAAAAGTAGCCTGCTGACCGACGAAGACGCTGCTTAGCTTTAGCAGGGTTCTAGTTGATCATCATTAATCCATAGAGCGTAGAGTTTAGATTCCTGCTCCTCTTAGCGCTTACCAGCTACCAAAAGTGCATCTTAACCTCCCACAAATATCCTAGTTCTTGATAGCTGTTCATACTGCTCCTTAGACAAGCTGATTGGGAGGCTCGTCGAGGCAGAATTGCTTCACCCACACGTCATATATACTCGTACTTTTGAAATATTTATTTGCTTGAAATCAGTTTTATGCTACACTCTTATGCGCCTATCGCTACCCATGCTAAGCCAATTCAGAGAGACTCCGCTGCTTTGGGCCTTTCTCCGTCTAGTTGCCAATAACCTCCGATCTCCTCAAAGATGGCCTCAAACCCTGGAAGGATCTCATCTAGCTCGCGGGCCTCGGTATCAAACATGTCGGTACAGCTTGCCACTTTGAAGTCTTCGGAATGTGGCGTCATGTAATCCGCAGGATCCCACTTGATGGTGACGTTCGTGATCTTGTTCGGGTCCTCGTCGTGGACGGACCGTTTGTAATGGCGAAAATACCCGCCCTTCTCCTCCCGGTTCCACTTTAGCACGTCTAGGGACACCGTCTTCGCAAGCCCTCCGTGTAGGAACGCGATACGGCCGTCGTCGGGATGGTGCTGTGCAAAGGAGTGCCCGCAGAAGAAGCCGTCGTTCAGCGTGCCAATGCTCGTGACCCACTTCCGCGGCCGGCCGTACTGCGTCTTCAACGCGTGCCAAGCAAAGCGGAAAGTGTCTTTGTCTCCGAGGAGGAACTTGTCGTAGTATCGCCCTTGCTGGTTGTTCATCCACGCGGCAAGCTGTAGGTGGTACCAGAAGCGGGTCTTGTCGACCATCAGCTGCCCGCTCTCCTGCTCGTACTCGTCCATCCGACAGGCGGTATTCGTGATGGCCCAGGCAGGGTTCTGGGGCCTGCTACGGGCAATGTCAGGCCAGAAGATGGTTCCAAACTGCTGATACGTCTTCGACTCGTACAACTCCTCCGGGTCGATGACTGGGATGTTGTCCGAGTCCAAGAGAAGCGGTTCTGAGAATCGCGAGTTGACAAGGGCTGCAGTCTTGAGCTGGTAGTTGATCCAGAACCTGTCTCTCTTGGGCTTTAAGATGTTGTGCTCTCCGGACAGGTCGTTGAACGTCACATTGGGATTGAGAGACATGATCTGCTCCTTGGAGGTGTTGTTCAGCTCATTGTCCCAGTAGTGGAACTCGATTGGAAGCGTGGAGCCCAGCTTCCGCAGCGCCCGCATGATTATCTGCACCCGCGGCATTGTCTCATAGTTGCCCGTCAGTATCACGATGCCGCGCCCACCGAATCTGTCTTTGACTTCGTCGTATGGTATGACTTTGCGGGCGATAAATTTCCTCCACTTCTGGCGGTGCTGGTGGATCTCTTTATTCGAACGATCCCTCTGAACCCAGTCGGCATCCTCTCCGAACTGGAAGTCAACCGGGTCGGAGCTGCTCCAATTGCACGTGCTCTTTGCTTCCTCGATAGTCATCCCGGGGGTGACTATTACTTTTCGGAAGTACTGGAAGAAATCGTCGGCTGTCGGTAATGTGTGGGCAGTGTTGTAGTCTGCAGCACGCCAGCCGCCCCCTTGTCCAACCCCTTGGCCGCCGCCCGATCCATATTCCACCGGCGACGGTGTTGGTGATACCCATTTGATTGCTACTTCAGACGAGCTGTGATACCAAGCTGTCAACCCTAGCAGCGAAATCGTCGCGGCCGCGAGGAGGAGCCGCGGCCTCCTGCTGGCGCCCATTGTAGGCACGATCCGAGGATAGGGGGGGTCGAGTGCGCCAAAGCTGCTCCCAAGAATTGACACAGGTTGCCCGTACGCGATGATTTCACAACGTGGTGTCGAAGAGTGTGTGGCAAGAAAAGGGTACCGAGCTAGCTAGATATCTAACAGATCTAGGTGCGTTGGGCGTCAGGCTTGGGAGGGCTGCAGCTTGCGCGGTGCTATGACGAGCCTATCGCACGCTAGCCCAAGGGGCCAAAAAAAGAAAAGTATCGCATAGTGGTGTTGGTCCTGTTGACACAGTCCCGATTCGACATGGAGCTGAAACACTTTACTTGGCACAGGCTGCACTGAAAGATGGGACGTTTCGGGCCTAAGAGGGCGCAGGTGTTTGACCATCTGGAGTGGTCTGTTCTAAAGGCTAAGAGGTGTATCAGAAGGGGGGAACTGATGCGAAACATCCCTTCGGCCCCAGCCACTAGCGCGACTTCGCTTTGTCTTGCGCCACGGCTTGTGGGTTAGATTTGAGGCAGGCCAACATGGCTCCTGCGCCGGTCCACGCGGTGCGGTCGCTCATCTCCATCATGGCTACGCCGTCTATTGCTTGGTATTACACTCAGGCAATTTATAGCGAAGCATTCTAGCCAGAAAAGAAGAGTCGAGCCGAGCGCGCACCATGGTGTAATTCCGCGCCCACAATTCTTCATTGCTAGAGATCACCGCGAATCACATATATTTTGTTTCATACTTTGGGCACTCCCGCCTAGCGCACTCGTCATATACCGGCACCCATGTTAATCGGGATCCATGACTCTACAGATCGGCTTCACTGCAATATTTAACCCCTCCAAGGCCGTCTCCCCTAGTAAATCTTCCCACTTGACCCTATTGGGCGGGGGCGGGGGCGGTGGCAAACCTTCACTGCAATATTTAACCCCTCCGCGGCCGTCTCCCCTAGTAAATCAACCCTAGGGCCATCGGCTTAACTGTGTAGGCATTATCGAACCCGGTAGATAATGCCTCTCACGACTCGTACCCATCCCTGCCCGTGACGCAGCCACCGGCACCGCCTCCTCTGCCGAACATGGTGCGCAGGTCGCCGACAATCTCATTGGGGCACTCCCAGGCCGCAAAATGCCCGCCTTTCTCGTACTCAGTTTCCAGGACGAGCGGGCCGAGTGTCTGGTTCCAGAGCTTCGGCAACAGGACCAAATCGTTGGCAAACCGCGCAATTCCGAGCGGCACGTCGACATAAGCTTGGGCAGCGGCAAAGGTCACCGGGTTGCTATGTTCGTTGGCGTAGTACAGGTTTCCAGGCCCGACGGGTCCCGCCGTAGAGAAGTAGTAGAGGCTCACCCAGGTCAAGACCTCGTCATCAGTCCAGGGATAATCGTCGGCCCAGTCGTGCAGCTTCTCGTACAGCCAGGCCAGTAACCCGACCGGGCTATCCGTCAGGCTGTAGCCGATTGTCTGGGGCTTGGTGGAGAGCTGCTTGTAGTAACCGTTGCCTTCGTTGAGGAACACTCCGCCGCGGCCAAGAGCAGCGAGCTCTGCACCACTCAAAGGAGTCTCTTGCAGCTTCGCGTAGATCTCGGGATGCGAACCGGCCGTTGGCTCGGCAGGCATGGCTGAATTGATGTGGTAGGCTTTGCAGTGTGTGCCGCCATATTTGGCGGCGATATGCCGGCTGGTGAGATAGCCCAAATCACCTGCCTGGATTACTATTCGATAGTTAGACTATGTCTCTAAACTTCTCCATGGATTCATGTCTCACCATATTCGTTGTATCCAAGGGAAAGCATCAGCTTGTGATACGCCTCGGCGTGCTGATCCATTTGGAAACCCGCCTTCGTACGTCAGTGAGTGAACTGTTGGTACTCCATGGACATCTGCGACTTTACCTTTTTACTAGCCGAAGAAAAACCAAAGTCGATCAAGCTCGGGGCCACTACGTCGAATGCGGGATGCTCCTTCCCTCCTTCCACTAAATGAGGGACGAGTTTCGTAACTTCGATAAAGCTCCCAGGCCAGCCATGGATGAACAACAGGGGAATGGCGTTGGGAATTTTGCTTTTCTGATGCACAAAGTGAATCTGGTAGTTACCGAATCCTTCTATCTCAATATCGACGGTGAACTGTGGAAATTGGTTTAGGTGTGCCTCGGTCTTTCTCCAGTCGAATACATCCTGCCAGTACCGCAAGAGCCGCTTGATGTCGGAAAGAGGAGCCCCTCGAGACCATTGCTCGCCAGGGCCAAGACCGGTGGTGTCATCTGGAAGGTCTGTCAAGGCGAGCTTCTGCTGCAGGCGCTGCAATCGCTCCTCCGGGATAGCGATCGTGAATGGGGTGATGGACGCCATAGTCTGATGAGATACACAAGAAATAGGAGAGGGCGGGAGAAGAGGGAATCGAGTTGTCCTGTCAGTAAAAGACATGCGATGGGAGACAGTGAAGGCATTCATATATGCTTTTCTGCCTCTTCGCTAGAATATGAAAGCCGCAAGGAGTTAACAAGTTTAATTCGGCTTAGACGGGCCATGGGGACGTACAGGGATAAGAGCGAGGGGGGCCTAGTGGCTTGACATTTTTCATAGGAGGATTCTATTGGTCGAAGCGTAATTCGGCACACCGGCAAACCAGCACCCTGGCATGGCTGGCTAAGAGCCTTCGGGCAGTAACGCAGGCTTGTAACTTGAGTCATAAAAGCAGCCCGCTTAGGTGTGGTACTCTGGGGGCGTGATATCAAGTCTCTGGGCTAATGGTATCGATTTTCATATGGTGGCACTATTCGGGCGATGCATTATGCTGGGGATAATCTCTAGCTCCAAGATCCATACACCCTACCAGCGAGCTAAATACAGATCTAGTCTCCGTCCTTATAACTTCCCTTTTGCATGTCTTTTCTCTCTACTTAAAAGGGCCTGTTTATTTGCTCGCTGGAAGGCAAGGAAAGAGCTAACTTGGGCATCGAGCCAGGCCACGGCAGCGTTAAGGAGATGAAGCCGGGTATACGGAAGAGAGCTGGTGAGAGGTACTGCTGAGGTGAGAGGTACTGCTGAGGTGGGAGATGCTGTTGGAATGGGAGGTTCATGGAAAGCTAAAACATCATTTGATAACGCGTAGGAGTCGAGGTTCTCTAGCAGGGCGGATCCGGCTTGGATATGCAAGAGAGCGTTGCTACCGATTCCCAAAAGAAACTCGACCAGGCTGAAAACGATACTCGCCATGACAGCAAGCTCGACCCGCTGGGAAGACGCATCAAGTCGCTTGTGCAGGGTTTGGAGCGCGAGGCTGTACTTTTGCATCGCATACTGCTTGGCTGGAACGAGCTGTCGGGAGCTCGGAAAGTAGTTACTGCGACTGAGAGCACCGATGGCCAAGACGGCCTGGAAGATGGCGGGCTCCGCAGCCGCTGCTTGTAGGATGACAGACTCCCACAGGGGTGTCTCGAAATACAGAGTGAACTCCTTGGCGCAGATGCGGTGAAAGTATTCGACATGCAAGACCTCGTGGTCGTACAAACACAGAGGTGGAGGCGGTCGTAGCGGACCTACGCAGATGGTGCGAGGGATGCCGCTTACCTCGAGCGCTGGGGGGCGCGGGGGCGTGAGGAAGTCGCATTTCCGGCCCGTGTCCACGCACTGTGAGCAGGCAGGCTTCATTTCGTCGCACTTCTTGCGTCGGATTCTGTGCAGAGAGTAAGCGAGGGACATGAGAGACACAAGCCCATAGGATGTCCGTACTTGCATGTCAGGCACCCCGTTTTAACTTTCCGAGCACCTCTTGCCCCCTGACGGACCTTCTTAGGCGGCCCTCTGCCTCGTGGAGGGTCCATATCACCGCAGGCGACACTGGCCTTCTGAGACCATCGCCAATAGGTCGATAGGAGGCGGCATATCGACCCAAGAGCGATCAGATGCTCTGGCGACGAGGGGCATAGAGAAGATTAGGCCCCACTGCCTCGGGAGGAACGGAGTCGCGCTGCCCCCGGACGCCGGCTAACTTCTGATTGGCTGTAGCGTATTTCGACACACACTAGTGGCAGTAGAGCACTTCGCCGACGCGGCCGGTTGATATTGGGTAGATCGAAGCATTCAATTAGCGGAGTTAGTAGAGAAGCACTACCGAAGATCGCGCCGAGTCACAGCAACGGTTAGCTGCTGGCCGGATACCGGAGAGACCCATGAGGACACAACACTTGAAGTTCGAAAGGAGTGATCTAGGAATGCAGGAGAAATTTCCTTTGTAGGGCAGTCTTCTATTAGGTATTGATTGACATAGTGCAAAAACAAACGCTGCCCGAAATCCAGTTCAAGTTCAAGTCGAGTGCTCGCCGGTCTCTATCCGCCCCCTCTAGCCATAATTACTTCGCCGTCCCCTGCATCTCCTCCCAGGCTGCTTAGTTGCACCGGAGCTGGTAGGCAAGAAGCCCAGTAGCATCCGAAAGGCAGCCGGGGGCTCCAACCTCCTGGCCGGAACCAGAGCAGTCGGTGTTCTCGAAGACAAAGACTATGGCCCTGAGTTAGCGAGTCTAGTAGCGGAGCAGGACAGGTTTGGGAAGGCTTACATCGGCACCGCTCGTACAAGAAGTCGAGGAAGATACCCTGGACCTTTTCGGTCTGGTACATCTGCTGGCAATTGCCAGCCTCGGTCGACATTTCGTAGTGCCCCAGGAGGCCATCCGATGCGCAGTCCCAGCCGCTGTAGAGGTCGAACCCGGCGGGGCTCTGGTTCCGGGGCAGCCCAACGCTGGCGGCAGTGCTGCCGAGCACGAAGGTGGTGATAGTGGCGAAAACGGTGGCGGCCTTCATTTTTTGCAGAATTAGATGGTTTCGATAGTAAGTTTAAGTAGCTCTTAGCAGTTGTGTATTTGGAAATGTGCTTGATCTACTGTCTACGAAGACATGGGAGTGACGAGCTATTATATGCTTCGTGTAGGCAGGCTGCCTTCGGCCTCCTCACCATGATGACTTCCACGGTGAGCTGCAAGCGTCTGGCCGATGCGCAGCACCTCCGCCTCGATTCCGGCCCGATATTAACACGAGAATCACAAAGTTTGACAGGCTCCTTTGCTCAGCACAAGCTCTGCTGTAGACTTGTCGGAGTTGCCAAATTGCAGCACATCTTATCGCGCCAGATCCTGCATCGGCCGTGACTCGGGCCACAGCCACAGGTGGTTTTTGAGCAGGCGAAAGAGGTCGCCGATAAATATAGCTTAGGAATTTGATCCTGGTTTTGCGAACTAGGCGGAGTCGAAAATGTACGCCCTGGCGGTAAGCGCCAAGCCTTGCTGTCTTGTGCGTGCGGTCTGCACCAGTCTTCCACGTGAGATCTGCCTGGTCATCACTGGAAAACAGTGCTGACACGTCATGTGCGCGCACTTGCATACCCGGTGTTGACTGGTTTCATGCTTAGAATCGCGAACTCGCGCGTCATGCCATTGGCCCAAGCACTGCAGCTGAAGGTCTGTTGGGTTTGGCCTAGACTTCGCCACCACAATATTTGCGCAACGTTCATAGCCATACACCTGAGGTTACCATTGTGTTCCATACTTATCGAAGCCAGCCGCGCCGGCAAGCAAACATGTGTGACATCAGAGCCACAAACCCGCAGATCTGCGCTCGAATTTCGAATATGTCCCGATAGGCGAGGCTTTCGGATGTGGTTGTGCGCTAAAATACTTTGCTCGGCAATAGAATGCGGGGCAACAAACATACTACTGTGCTGTGCCATATTGATGTTACTAAAGATAGATGTGCGAATTCGGATGAAATGCGCTTTCGTAGTGGGCTCAGCATCGATATAAGCTCCTCTCTTCGTGACTGAAGCCGCCTTGGCTACGTGGACCAATTGTAGCTGTTGCCATCGAGTCCTCGATAGAACGATGCTACATCCTCCCTCGGTCTCGTTCAACCATAGTCGGGATCTGACTTGAGACGCTAAGGGAAATTCCGTGACTTCTTATTTGGGCTACGAAGGATAGAGTGTAAGCTCTGTGGTGACCACGAAGACTTTTATTCCACTAAGAGATAATTGGCTAAGTAGTGGGGTTAAACCTGGGTATTAGCCGTGGTCTTTAGAATGATTGATGAATGATGAACTTGCACCGATTGAAGCAGTTGTGAACAGAAAGATTATAGTTTATAATTAACTTGCGTAGCCTATTGCCTGATCCATGACGTAAATTGGCCTTTCAAAATCTTATGATCACTCCTTATCCCACTTCTGAACCATCTTAATATTGAGCTGATCTATATATTTGGATCGTTGCATAATAGCATTCTACCCCGTTATGCAACTCTTGCTAACATACGCGTAGATATTCTCAGCCCAAGTCGTCTCGAAGTCGGTCTCGGCAATTCGGGCCTGGGAATAGCCCGGCAAACCATCGGCTTTATCCTGTATGTATTATTTCGCTCGCCTCGTTATCCTCCTCTCCATACGAACTAAAGACCAACGCAACTTCTTATTAGCATCGTTGAAGTTAGTGTGGTACGGGTGCAGATACATCCGGCAGGATCAGCTCTAGGGCAGTGCTGTGCCCTTACTCCCTGGTCATGAAAGGCGGCACGGATCTTCCTAGCCAATCATACTCCACAACCCAGGTCGAGCACCTCGAGGGTTGAAGGTCATAATGATTGCAGTACCAAATAATGCATTGTCTATCGCCACAGTGAAGGTGCAAGGACAGTTGCACTAGACTTCTTTGGGTAGATATGGCTTGCTATCGCTTTTGCTCCCTGCCTTATTGCTGCTATTTGTGGCGCGGATCCCGGCAAAGGTGCTGGACCCGGGTGCTTGCGTAGAAAAGAGACTGCGGATTTTACTACCATATTTTCGATTGATCAAATTAGTGGATTGTTGACGTATTCCCAGCGACTCACTGCCTATGGGCGGGGGATTTTCATTTTTCTTAGAGTCTGCCAGTGGTTGTCGATAGGATCGTAGTTCGCGTTGCACGCCAATATAGGAAGGCGCCTGGGCATTTTGTTCTCCGCCCAGACGGCAAGGTGCCAAGAAACCAAGACATAGACAGCTTATATAGGTATATGTGCTGCTTCATTTCTGGGTAGCGGGCTCTTACACCGGCTTTTGACCGCCCCGTACCGCGACGTGGAATATGATCGGCAAAATATCCCCAGAAGCCTGAAATCGGCCTGGGGCTGGGGGCCTAGGTCGAAGTAGCAGTTGGCCAAGAGCGGACTAAAAGCTGTAGAATTGAGGGTAAGCGCAGATGATTTAATTTTCTTTTACATAGCATAGGCTGCAATTTCAGGTTCGCAATGTTTCATGGTTTCTCATCTCTTCTCCGCGATCCTTGAAGCCTGCTACATGAAGGTACAGGTTCAGCAGCTTGTTGGAGGTATTTCCCTTTATCTTAGCCTTACATGTCGTCCTTCGTATAGCGGAAGTCTGGGGGATTGATGATAGTGACCTTTGTAGGGTCAAGATCGGCTTCCGTACCGAAGTCCTCAAGACGACCGGTCTCCTCATTCACGTGGGCCATACGCCCGTTGTATGGAACATAGTGCTCCTTAGCCCAGTCACGAACCATGTCCCAGTTACGACACCGGTGCACCGAGTTCAAATGAATGCGTAAGTAGTGAATGCTTGGGAACCAGTCATAGCCATTTGCCGAGGTATCAGCATTGCACATGAGCGACTGGCGGATCGTATCGATGCAGTGGTCCACATGGATCCACTTCTCATACGAGACAGTGCCGTCGTCGTTGAAGAATGTGAGGTTGTAGCGTTTAGGGTAGAAATACCGACGGATAGTATTCTATTTTCATGGTATACTGTTAGTAGTCGAAACTAGCGGGAGGTGATGCAGTGGGCAGAAGGGGCGTACCAGGCAATGGAGCTGATGGAATACATCAAGCACGACCATATAGCTGTCTTCCTTGCCGGGCATCGGGGTGCGCAGTGTCTTATTGAGGAGTTTATCGTGGCTGTTTGAGTCGATGTAACTAAATCCATCTGACCCGAGAATATGACATCAGCATCAAAACGACTATATATTGACCACTGATTCTTTATTGACGGATGGCCTCAGATAAACTTACGCTCATACAACGCTTTCCATCGGCGATCAGTCTCATCGTTAGGCCAACCCGAATACTCGGAGAAAAAGCGGGCTTCCGGCCCGAAATCACGATGGAAGACAACATCATGGTACTCAAAAGCTTCCTTGGGGACCGGTGCTGTGTTCAGAGAAGTTTGTTAGTTACGGCTCACCATAGTTCGCCTCTGCTATCTCTTGAAAAGCTAACTTACTGTACTGTGCCCACTCATCGTCACCCCCCAGATGCTTAGGTGCAAAAGTAACCCTGAGGAGAGCAATGGACAAAGCGACAACAAGTACCCATGGCACAATTGTCGACAGGGCCCCGAGACTGAGCCAGGGCGATGACAGAATCTCCCGGCTTAGCTTCTTCGGCCTGCCACCGAGAAACCCGGCCTTCTCCATGTCTTCTGGAAGGCCATCGAGGCTTGTTTCCTCGGATGGGAGATGAGAATATTCGACTTTGGGCTCCATGTTTAGAATCATCCGATAGCTACCGGTGCTAATCGTGTTGGTGATGACTTAGAAGTGGAAAGAAAGGAGAAGATGAGAGACAAATGCCCCGAGAAAGGGCCTGGATGGGACGGGGGAAGGGCCGGAGTGAATAGAATGCCTACCTCACTCTGTCGACTGAAACCAAGTTTATTTAATCGAGGATTCATTGTATTTACCCTTATTCTTTCGGAAATTAGACGAAGAAGTAAGGAACTGGTCAGAGCGTATCTTAGCATGGGTAGGCGATAGAGGGGCTAGGGTTCGTTTGGGTGCATTGGCCGATCAAAAGTTCCCTTCGTAATGATCGCGACATGCTTACTCACACCAATAACATGGAGAATTTCGAGTCAGTCGGCTCCTTCAGTAGTTTCCGATAGAGAATATTACTGGCGACAGAACCAATAGAATGAAGGGCGGCAAGTGGATTAGCTAGTTTTGGGGGGGTCTGATAGCAAGTTTGTTATTTATTACCGCCGTATAAGAGAAGGCGCGCTTAGGCAGCACAGCTCTAGGCCCTTCGATCCTACCTAATTATGTATCCAGATAAGGAAGTTGCTGGGGCCACTCCGAATCTGGAATGTATTTCCCTGGTACCCGCGCATCTGTAGTGCCAAGTGAGTGTTCGCGCCACTCACAATGGAGCCGAGTATGCAGAGCGGATAACTGTACTCGCTCAGGATGAAAATAGAGTTTGGTACTATCCCCACCCTCGCCAAGCATTCTAGGAAGGTCACATGCGAAAGATCCGCGCATATATCGTGTAAGGCACTCAACACCAACGAATCCTTCATGGAGAGTGGTAGAAGACGGCCGTATATAGGTAGTCGGCCTATACGATGCGCTCTGCCGTGGGCCTGAGCGGCACGAAAAAAAGATCCTAACCTCCCCTGTGATGCATCAAAGGCATTAGTGGATCCTGACTCGAGGCCTCATCCAGCCGAAAATGTCGCGATCCAGCTTCGTCCAAGTCCGTGTCAGGCGCAGCATGAAAGCTGTAAACACCTCCCGCCAAGCCCGAGGCCGGCGCAGCCGGCTTCGTTGTTCCGTCGGCGGTTGAGTTGTGCCGCCCCCAGCACGGCGAGATGGTTCTACCGCAAGGTATAAAGGCGTCCAAGATCCACGCTCATGATGGGCAGCCAGCATTAAAAGCCCATCACACTCACGATTCAACACGAAACTTGCAACATAACTCTAGTCATTACGACAAATCGCTACCATGCTCTTCAAGAACCTGCTCATCATTGCTCTGGCTAGCTTCGTCGCTGCCGCTCCTCTCGAGAATGCTGTGGACCCGAACGAGTTCGACGACCAGGCGGGCTTTGATGCCGGGTATGACAAGGCGGTAAGTAAAAGCTTAGTTATATCTGCATCTCGTACACTTCGCCTGTAACTTTGTGTTTTCGCATGACTAAAAACATGACCTTATAGTCCATCGGCGACCTTGAGTAAATTCGCCGAAATCTAGTGTCCCCGGTGCCACACACGTTTTGCGCCACATTGTTAGCTAGGACGGCATGGATTGACCTAAGGATAGCCAGCATATTTGTAATCACATCTGGTTCCTGTTGCCCTCGATCTTGCTGGACGGAGATTGGTCAAGATAGCAGTTGTGGGTTGTGGCACGGGGCTTCTCGGGGATGAGGGAGGGTACAAGGGTAAGCTACGGTGTTTCGGTACTTATCTCCTGGTAGTTTTAGTAGCAACCTGGAAGTATTTCACCGCTGAATTTGAAGATTTTATGTGCCTAGTCTCTCTACGGGGAGGCTAAGGTATTGTGAACACAAGCGCGATGAAATGCTTACACTATAATCCGTAGCTCTCGCGTAGCCATTACGCTTAGATATTAGCCCTGTCGCTACGCTTCGACAGGGATTACAAAAATGTACAGTCCCCATTCTCGTGGTGATGCCTACGCTCTTCGCTGTATACGTAGCAGTCGCATAACGCCAAGATCGCCACGCTGCTGAGGCGACTATAAGTTCTCGATTCCTAAGTACAAGCAAGAGAGAGAGAGGAGCTTCCGGATAATCTCAATATTCTTCCGAAGACTGCCGGGCTGGTTTATCCGAGGAAAGAAAGGTCAAAGCTACCGATGGTGTTTAATGCAATTACATTATACAGAATAACTACCACTTCCAGTGCCTCTAATCCCGCAACGAATCAAGTGTCTTTTGCAGCATGCTGCATTGGGGCACAGCAACTCGCGTTTCACGACTTTCACTCGACCCGTACGTAAGCTACTAACATAGACTTAGCATTCATTTCACTCATACTACGATTGGCGAACTAACTGCTATGATTCAGGAAAGGTCAATGCAGACGGTAACTCTTGATTCTCTTGGCAGGGCTGAGCGTGTTCGCCCCCTTCTTCACGCCCCAGTTTGCTCCGTCGCAGTCCTCGCCTTCGTACACTGTTACTTTCGTGGGATCGGTGTGCCAATCCGTGGCCGGGTCGAAAAATATATTCTTTGTCTTATATTTTCCCCACCAGTCCTTGTTGAGGTGGTTACAATCGACATCCGCGGTGCCGTGTGTTTTCCTAGCAAGAGGTCAACTCCGGCCTTGACAATATCATAGATGCGACACGATACGCCAGAATAGCTCTATGTGCTTCACTTACCATTCGTGCCCCGTGCCGTCCTGGAAGTCAAGATCCCATGCCCAAGCACCAGTGCAAATAAAACCTGCGACAAAGAGAGACGCGACAAGCTTCATGATGAAAGGTTGGCAATGAACAGCTGGTTCAACTGTAAAAGGAAAAGTGAAAGAGGGTGATGAGAAGGTAATAATCTGGCTTATGCAATGAAGCTGGGGGCGTGTTATATACACGATGAGCATCTAGACAGATATGTGAACAGCACATATCAGGCTCCTCCTGAAGCCGATATACGTACGCTTTCTATTCTTAACATCCATGCCCTGCTGCGAAGCTGATTTTATAACACGCACATGCTGTTAATATAAAGTACTGACCAAATCGAGGAAGAATAGTGAGCACGCTAGATGAAGTTCCCTGCCTCTACCACCTACCGGGAACAATGATCTCGAGCTAGCGAGCCTGGAACTATATTTGCCTCTACTACTTCAGGGCATCCTCACACTGCAGCTAGTCTTACGGGTATGCAGTCAAGAACAGATGAAGACACCTGCACCGACGGAACAGACTATCTTGGCACCATCAAGTGTGGGTCGCCAAGGCTGGAACTTGACAGGCTGACTGGTATGAAAGTCGCTCCCGGAATTTCATCACTTTAGGCTCAAATACCATCGCGCTTCAGCCTCGCCTACTCGTGATCCGCGGCTAAGAAAAGAGGCTTGGCAGCTAGACCAGCCCACAAGTCGGGTAAGAGGGATAACTAACTATCCGACGTCTTATGAACTGTTTCTGAGGGCCACCTAGACACTGTACAGAGTGCACTATGCACCCTAAAGCTTATAAATACTTCCCTTTGACCACCCTCTACCAGGCAACTATGCGGTAGCATACCATCTTAGCAAGCTAGGTGTTAAGGTACACCTACTACGCTATTAACTATAGGCATGTGGCAACTGTCCCCTCTTGTTTAGCCTGGTTGCTATCCCCAAACATGCGATGGCGCAAGGGGTTCAACGGTTGCAGGGTTGATGCCAACGCTTATTGTGGAACCTCGTGAAGAGGTCTAGACCTGCCTTGCAATACCGTATTCGTGCGGCTTCCATAAGCAGCTAGGCATGGATTTTACTCCCTTCGCTCAATCTGTACGGTACTTTAATACGTAAGCGGACTTCAATGCGTAACTATTAATATAGATCCCTATGCAAATTTATATAAGAATCTATACTGAGACCGGGATGGTGGCGCTATTTTCCTTTACCCCTGAGCTGATCAGGACAGGGGGTTTCTAAATTAGAAGTCATATCAATTACCAGGTCTGCGATGCCGAGAATGGCCAAAGGACTTCCCTGCATTGGGGTAATATTAGTATAGCCTAGGAGAAAGAAATGCCATCATTTTTTATCTTAACAATAAAATGTCTGACTTAGATACCTAATTTGGCTTAAAAACCATAGTTCCCTATAGCTATATTCTCACACTTAGTTTAAAACCCCGGGCAGTTACCCCTTTCTGCTAAAGAAAGACGGGAGGCTTAGCCTTGAGGACCTCTTAGAAGACAGGTTGTTCTCGGCGTCGCAACTTTTAACTTCATCGTTGTGTGATACTTCGATTTTGCTTGCTATCAGATCATCAACCGCTGACCAGTATTTCCCATCGGCCGTATTCGGGTCACGAGTCCTCCTAATATAACGAACACGGTTGTGAACAGCGACATCTGGGGAGGCTCCGCTTTCGATGAGAAACCCCACCAGGTCGAGTCTGTGGCCAGGTGACCGGGGGCCTAGCTCGTGAAACTTGCCGTTGCTGCACACAATTAGGGGTGGTCCGAAGATCGCGTTCTCCAGTAGCGAGACGGTACGAGGATGCGGGTCTTGGAGGAGTCCCGGATTGGCATCCACTCCGGCCTTTACGGGAGCTCCTATTGCAAACTGGGCCGCCACCCCCAGGAGCGAATTCCGGCGCCTGTCTTGGGTGTGCACCTTGGTCCATAGTTGAAATGCCTTCGGCAACGCGTGGTTTTCAGTTTCTGCCGGTGGCGTCCACTTGGACTCAAGCAATTCCAAAAGCGTCATTTGTGTCCGGCAGTTGATAGCGCGATCTTGACAGAAAGACCCATAGTATAAGCAATCGTTCACTTGGGTCCAAAATAGAAAAGAGGGGCGACCCGAGGCACTGTCAAATTCGACTTGAATCATCTTAGACCTCATAAGGGAGAGATTGGGATCAAAATCTGCCGGGGACTGAGAAACGATTCGAGACCATACTTCCTTGTCCGTTGTCCATTCTCGGACAGTTCTATGCAAATAGTCAATGTGGCCGGCGGATTTTAGCTCTAGGAGCCCTCTTGTGCGGCTGTTGACTCTCCGCTTGATATTTTTGCGAATTCCCAAGGACATGGTGCGTGTTATCTTCCGGACGTTGAAGTCGAGTGGTACGCTCTCATCTGTACACCATAGTGTGAGAGGGGTGAGCGGATGTTTCCTCACACTACGGATCTGCATGATCTTGGAAGCTTCTGCGAGATATCGGGGGCTAATGCGGTTCCATATGGAGTCGAATAGCTTAGAAAGGTCTGTTGGAAGAGCATCCAGCGTTGCTTTCAAGTTCTGCAGAGTGTCTCCCTCGCGTAGGTTTTCTAGCAAGGAGCGTACGACCAGAGAAACCCAAAGGAAAACCCCTTCTGCTTTCTCCACAATACCGTCCAGAACTTGGGTGGCTTCCTCGGGAGAAATAGCTTTCATCTCCTCGAATCCAGGGCTCTCGCCGAGTTTTTCATGGACCAAGAGCGCAATGTCATCTCGGGTCAAGGTCTCGACAGCCAAACTGGGGGATTGCGCGTATGCATCGTTGAAAACATTCCAAGGGCGACTGCTGACGCAAACTTTAATTCCATCATGGCGGCTTATTTTCCATATGAAATCAACGAGGCTCGAATGATCGCCTTCAAACTCGTCTAAGCCGTCAATAAATAAGGCGAGACGGAATAATTTGCCAGCCTGGCCTGCGAGCAACTGGAAACTGCTGGCGAGCTCATCCCAGGTCCATTCGGGAAGGATGGCCTGTTTGTCGAACACCTTCAATATGGTCCATCGCTTGGGACATATTACCGGAGCCAGATCGGGAAATCGTGTGAGACATTCGTGAAGGAGCGTACGGAGAAGGCCGTCACAACTGTTCTGCATCTTCATGCCAGCATTCCAGGAATAGTAACCAGCAATGAGGAGAGGTAGGTTACCGGGCCCGATCTGCCACTGGTCCAAAAACTCTTCTAGGTGATGATGTTTGAGGATATACTTCATTAGAGTCGATTTTCCAGAGCCTGGCTTTCCTGCTATCCAGTACATGTCCTGGGAATCACGCCGTAGCCACTCTGTAAAGCTAGAAGCCACGGCATTGTCGTTGGGTTGGGAGACACCGTCAAACATCCATTCGAAGGTTTTCTTGTAGGCCTCCGGTATCGACCTCTCACGGTCGTGGATGGTGTCGAAGAGGAGACTATTGATGATTTCAACTTCCGCCTTTTTCGTCGCCACTAGCTCCTCTGGCTTGCCTGTCGCTGGTATAAGATGGTCTGGGAGATTGATAGGGCCCCCCCATTGAGGTTTCCCATCTGACGCGATATCGTCGTTTGCTGGTGGCCGACTGAGAAGCTTCTCAAGCGATTTGCTGAAGGTCCCGACTACCTGGCGCAAGTTGTCCAAGGTGCCGATCATCTCAGCCTGGGCTTCGGAGACTCTGTGGAGTTGTTCTCCTGCGGAGTTGGCATCCTCCCTAGAATCTATCAGTGAGCCCGAGGTAATAAAGGTGGCAGGGGTTCTCACCAGAGACAAACTATCGCGGCAGTCATCATCTGCTCCCGGATTCGTGTTAAACTACCGCACGCTTCCGCAATCTTGGTCTCCGACCACAGCTCTCGAAGCGCACATGAGAAGGGCTCCAGCTTGGTTGTCTTCTGGGCGCGGACAGCCGACAGCAAGCCAGAGAGTTCATCGCTAGCGGTTCCACAGTCGCTACAGATTTTGAGAAGAGCTTGAAGGGATTCGGAATTCCTTGTCTTCGTTTTGTTGAGAATGACGGCGCTTCTCTGTATCTGAGAGCTCAGATGCTTTAGCTCGTCGGCGACGACCTGCATCTTGTTGACTTTGGGGGAGCCGCCATTTGTAGACTTCGAGATCTTGTTTGCACCGGAGACTACAGACACCGCGAAGTCAACAAAGTCGACCACGGCTGCCGTCACGGAAATGATGCTGAGAGGGTCCATCAAGGGCAGAAACTTTCACATCACTGCTTGTCGGAACGCGGACTCCCCATCGTACGTGCTGCACCCAAACTGTCAAAGAAGTGACGAGATATTGGGGAGCGGGGTAGCGCCACAGATGAGGGTGGCTTGGCTTAAACACGTGTCGAAGCCCAACTTGTAGGGAAGTCATATGGAATTCTCAGCCTCGTGGCACCTAGGCAGACTACTCTGCCTTGTAACCACCCTTCTAGATTACTAAGCAGTCATAAGTGTTGGGGATAAGTTAATGGGCGAAAGGGAGAGATAAAGTATGAGGCGAGGAATGGGTTACCAAAGGATGTGCCAATGACGCGACAGTATAAGTAGAAGTGAAAGAGGGGGGTGGGATGGACGGAGGGAGAAAGCTGCTGGACGAAAAGAACTAACGAACTATAGTACTCTAAGGATTTACCTACCTAGCTAGCCAATAGTGCCCTACTAGGGCACACTATAGTCAATATCGCTATTGTCGATAGTGATATTCTTATGGTTCATTTTCCGTGTGCTGTGCTCTATGCGATGGATTTGGGGCGTGAGTTGCGGATACTATAGGGCCAATTATCCTTCCATGTGCCCAGAAAAGACACGGCAGCATCAATTCTATCACTGCAGACTGAGACTCCGTTACACTGACGACGAACTACCCTAGTAGTCCGGTTCTTGGAAAGGCTTTCTTGTGGCCCCGAACTTGTTTCCTTCCTGGTAGTAGCAGGTGGACGATTCGTACCACTGTTAACATTGAATCGAAGTCATTTCCGCATAAATATGTAGTTACGTGAAGCAACTTGATCTATTCGCCAGACACAGTAGCATTCGTCGTGGGTATAGCCCCACCTAATAGCTAGGAGAGTCACCTCGACATGCCCCTCACTGCGACGTGGACTTTGCCGTATTTGGCATGAATGTCCCTGGGGCAGATGCCAAGTGATGGAGTGTTGGAGATAACCATTCGGAGAGCCAATGAACCTGTCGATCACTGTCCATTAGATAAGGGCTTCTCGAAACCGTACTCCACATCGACCGAGGGCGCGTTAAGGAGAGCCGCTTGACCTCACTGTTCAGCGCTCGGCCGACCCCGCTTCGACCGTCGCAGATCACATAAGATATCTAGCTTTGGCTTTGCTCTCCATTTAAAAGCTCCATTCCCCTTACTCTCAACTCTCTTGAATCGTATCCGACCATATATATTTATCACCCTCGGGGACCCAATTATTCGCAGCCATGGAGGTGGCTCGACCCTCTAGCCCTGCGCAAGCGACGGCTAACGATCACCCTAAAGCAGATGGCCCAATCGACCCCGAGCTAGTCAATGCGTCTGGTCACGTACAAGAACTTTCTCGGCAATTTAGCTTGCTCTCCCTCGCTGGGATGGGGTTGGTAGTGGGCAATGTGTGGCCAGCGATCGGGGGCTCCATCCTCGTTGCTATCTACAACGGCGGGCCTCCGGGCGTGCTCTATGAGTTTCTGGTCGTCTCAGTCTTCTATTGGGCCGTTGCGGCGAGCATTGCGGAGCTGGCGAGCGCAATCCCTTCATCGGCTGGCGTTTACCATTGGGCGTCTGTGACTCCGGGCGAGAAATGGGGCAGGGTGATTGGTTTCTTTGCTGGGTGGTGGAACTATCTTGCCTGGGTCCTCGGCGCTGCCTCAATGACATCCATCTTCAGCAACACGCTTGTCCAAATGTACGCCCTCAATCATCCTGGCTTCGAGGCGCAGTCCTGGCAAGTGTTTGTTGCCTACATCATTTCCACGTGGCTCGCATGCATCTCGGTCTGTCTTGCGAACAAGTTCATGCCATATCTCAACACAGTCGGTCTGTACACAATCCTGGCCGGATTTTTGATCACAGTCATTGTTGTGACTGCAATGCCGGGCCATGACGGTCGTCCAGCGCATGCGAGCACGTCATCTGTCTGGACCGAATGGACGGCCGATCTCGGGTACCCAGATGGTTTCGTCTTCGTCGCCGGCATGCTCAATGGCGCTTACAGCGTTGGCCCCGTGGATGCTGTGACCCATCTCGCGGAGGAGATCGTCTATCCTCAGCGCAACGTTCCGATCGCTATCGGAATGCAGGTAGGTATCGGGTTCGTGACAGGATTCTGTTATCTAGTGGCAATCATGTACTCCATCAACGATTACAGCGCCCTTTTCGAGTCTTCTTATCCGATTGCCGAGATTTATCGACAGGCGACGGGCTCTGAGGCAGGTGCCACTGGTCTTCTATCGCTGATCCTGGTCTGCATTGGCCTGACCGTCATCGGACTCTACATCACATGCGGACGTACACTCTGGGCGCTTGCCCGGGACGGCGCTACACCGCTGCCGCGTGTACTCGGCAAGGTCAATCACAAGCTCGGCATGCCAATGTGGGCAACGTTGGTCACGGCTGTGCTCGTAACTGTGGTGGGATGCATATACGTGGGCAGTACGACCGCCTTCAACGCTCTCGTGGGCAGCTTCATTCTCTTGTCGAGCAGCTCGCTTCTGGCTGCGATTCTGCCAAACCTTCTCACCGGCAGGAAGAATATTCGTTACGGCCCTTTTCATCTGAAGGGGTGGCTTGGATATGCACTAAATGGTACGGGATGTGCATATATGCTGGTTTGGTTCGTCATATACTGCTTTCCTCCAGCTCTTCCAACTACGGAGCAGTCGATGAACTATGCTTCATTAATATGGGGAGGAAGTACTATTCTGGCGGGAGTTTGGTGGCTAGTCGCGGCAAGGAAGGGTTATCACGGCCCGAAAACAACAGGGGGTTTAGAGATATCGTCCGTGGAAGAAACCAACGAAGAGAAGGATAAATCTCCTGCCTAGCCATCAAGAGGCTCAGATTGAGGCTAGAAAATAAAAGTCTTTTGAGAAGTCTAAAATGGGTATCATATCTAAGATCTTTCAAAGGAAATCGCCAGTTGTCACTGGTATTGTACATAGGGTTGTTTTAGACGCGAGTCGTCAAGACTAATCCTGCCTTCTGGATCCTTGCCAGCGCCATCAGAGCGCCACCCAGTCCAGTAGTGGCGGCACCCCATAGCCAAACTCCCTGAAAGCCAACTGCGTCGAGGAGAGCTCCAGCAACCGTGGATGTTGGCAACGCTCCAAACGCTAAGAAAGCAGACGCCATACCCACACGACTTCCGAGGCGTGCCGGGTCGGGGCAGAGGGAGATGAGTGTAACCGGCTGCAATGCGAAGTACGCGCCGGTCGAGAAGCCGTAAAGAATTGAAATCATCAGCAGTGCTGGCAGCGAGTTGACCAGAAGTAGTGATCCGCCTGCTAGCGAGGTTGCCACTGCAGTCAAGATAATCATGTTGAGGGGTCCGGTTCTAGTTGCGGCCAGAGAGGGGATGACACGGCCGAAGAGGCTCCCCACGTTCATGATTGCTATAAGATACAAGCTGAGGTTGTCGTCTGCAAGACCTCGCTCCTTGGCAAAGGTTGGAAGGAAAGAGAAAGGAACATAAAGGCCAAGATTGATCATGAAGTTTCCGAAAACAAATATAAGGTAAGGCCTGTCGCGTAGCGCGGTTGGGTCGAAGAAAACTCGCTTGCCACTCGGCGCTGCTCGCGGCTTCAAGACGAGCATTGCGACGCCAAGGGAAATGACGACGATGAGAGTGAATACGCGGACGGTCCATCCGTAGCCAATGGCCGGCTCAAGGTTGCGGAACATGATTGGGTACATTATCCTATGGCGCACGTTAGAAGGGATCGACCAAGCGTAATGATAGGGATAGCCTTACCCAGCAACACCACCACCCAGGGCGCCAAGGCCACTGGCGAAAGGAAGTTTGGTAGAAAAGTAGGTAGAGAGAATGGTCGGGCCGAGGAACCCAACAAGGCCGCCCCCGAACCCGACTCCAACGCCCTGCGACAGGAGCAGCTGGTAGAACTGGCTGCTTAGGCTCTGCGAAAACGTCGACAGGACCACAAGGGATGACCCAGCCATCAAGAGATATTTATACAGCCCTGAATCATAGAGAGGCCCGCCTATTACTGAAGTGAAGAGAAGAAGGAAAGATTGGACCGAGCCGATAACCGAGGCTTGCGTGGTGGCCAGTCCAAAGCTCTGCGGGTAGAATGTCTGGTACACACCGAAGCTGCTGCTAATTCCTGTGTCCATGTTAGATTTCTCAGCTCAATAAGAGCGGCGTCCGGAAGACCAAGCTTACCTGCGGTATTGAAGTAAATGAGAAAGGTCCCCAGGACCTGCAACCATGCTCGTCGACCCCCGTCGGGGGCGGGATTGTTACTCGTGTCGCCCTTTTCTGACAAGTCGGTCGTCGAGCTGGATGGGGACAGGTAATTCTGACCCAAGTGGTCTTCCCCGGAGTGGTGATCGAGATTGTACCGCAGCAGTCGAATGGCGATGTTGATGCGGCTTTCCTCCGCCTCGGCGTCTTTCTTCTCACCTAGAGAGTTATTCCGCACCTTGGCTCCCGACACGTACGGAAGAGCAAAATGGAGCGCCGTCTGGCCTTTGCGGTCCCGCAGCGACGTATCAACGCCTTTTGACAGCAGGAACTCGACTATCGAATAGTGGCCGTGGATGGTCGCGAGCATTAGCGGTGTTCTGCCGTCCTTGTCGGGCATGCCCATATCTGCTCCTCGCTTCGCTAGGTAAGATGCCACCTCAAGCGCACCGCTCACGGCCGCAACAGAGATGCCATTCTCGCCTTTCTTGTTCACGAGACTGATGAACTGATCGGGGAAAGAAAGCATGAGGTAGCGCAGAGCAAGGAGGTCGTTGGAGCGGCAGTGCTGAAAGTACACCGTTGCCCTGTACTTCGCGTCCTGCATCAAGCTTTCCCAGTCATCATTGAGGAAGATCGGGTCGATTCCTTGCATTCGTTGATTAGAAAGCGTCAAAGGGGGAATGGCCGGAGTGTCCTCACCTTTCACATCTTTCTCGGTACCCTCCTGTGACGTTTTGAGCAGCGTGTCCGAGGATTCTCTGCTTGCCACTGTAGTTCTTGACCATTCTGAGTGTATCGACGAGCGCCTGTCGTCCTCTTCCACGGTACCTCTGTTCTCTGCACCCGGAGACACGGCCTTCTCCACAGACTCCTTCTTGTCTTGGTCGTATGAGAACGTGCATGTTCTGAGAGGCCACTCATCCGCCTCCGTGATGTCGGTGGACCAGCTGTCCGGCCGCTTTTCCATAGCTGCGAGCTAATGTAGAGGGAGGATGAGGCCTTGAGCTCCCTAGATGAGAGTCTGGCCGAGAGAACAGTGGATGGAGCTGGGCGGGAAAGACGTCGAGCTAATTAAGGAGGCTCAACGCGGAGGGCGGGAGGGCGGATAAAAAAGCGCCTCAACATATTGAGGTGGAACCTGCCAGTAGGCTGGTGCCGCCGCTAGCTGAGGACTCCTTTTAGGCCAGGGGATGGCGACCACGAAGACTCGTCAACATCGAGGCGCATCCCCGTCTCTCCCATGGGTCATTGGCTGGGGGTTCGGTGGATATTGTTTTGGCTATAAGGACTCCTAGGGAACAAGACCAAGACCAGATGCCAAATGCGAGCTCAGCAGGGGTGCGATGTTCGGCTCCCTCCCCCGTCGATGAGGTATGGGCAGCCAGCGGCATTGAGCGAGCGTGGAGAACTGTCAAGCGTCTGGTGGGGCGGCAGGGAGCCACAAGATCGAGTTCATCCTAGGTCAAGGGCCCGACACAGCAGTTACTCCACATAGTTCGTTGGGTAACTCCAAAAGTAGACCTGAGCTGCTCCGCCGGCTACAGCCACCTGGCATAAGGTATCGCGGGCCGCTCAAGGCTATGCGGATATCCAGCATCACAACGATGCGAGGAGGCGAGGGAAGCGAAGTGAACACAAGCGAATACATCACGAAGCTACTAGAGTATGGTAGTTGTCTCAGGGTGCCCCCTGGCGGTGCTTGCGTCTCCCAAATGACGAGTGGTGGTTGACAATCCCGGGGGGCTGCTGTAAATGACGACGCCGACCTTCTACTCGATATCTGGTTTGAACAGGCATCGGCTGGAGACCAACCAGCTGGACTACCAACGCGTCGCTCGGGATCGCGCCGTGCCAAGGATCTCGCTCGTTGGTCAGTTGGTTGATCGGCCTGCCTGGCTTGGACAGTTGACCCACGGGTCCACCGGCCCACAGGTTCCATTTTGTACCGGGCCTAAGGTATCGGCCAGGGCGGCCTCGTCTAGTAATCTCGGGGAGGCGCCCGATCCCATGCGTCTTCCCGCAAGTAAATAGTCGACGACGACTTATACGTGCTCCCTGGATGCCTCGGTCAAATGCATTGCTCTGCAAGACTACCCCATCGTGGGGCTTATAGGCATAGGCTGCGAAGAGGCGCAGCCGATAGCTCGCGCCAAGTCTATCCGGAGGCTTATAGGCGGAGGCCAACATCACTTGCAAGGCTCAAGCTAATGCTACCGTACATTCTTGGTGGTGTTCCCGTCCAAGGCATGGTTGCAAATATCATCAGAGCAAAAGATAAAATCCAACGCATCCATGATCAATCGACAGTTACCAAATTTATCCTGGCATGGTGATCTGAAACGATGCATCCTTACGAGCAATCTACACCAACCGCTGTTTGACGCAAGCCTCGTCTGCTATTCGACCACGCCCGCAAGTGGGCTGTTTCAAACGGCAGTTTAGCTGAGCCTCATTACCTCTCGACTCCACTGGCTGGAAAGGGGGCTTAGGGGTGGGATAAGGGGGTGGGGGTCAACGGGGACGTGGACGGGAAGAGTGGGTCGGGAGGTCGGCGCGTCGACGACGGCATTGATGTTTCGAGAAAATTTCCAAGGTCGCTACCATGATGCACACAGGGGTATGCCGGCCGCTGTTGGGACGAAAACATCCCACGTCGGCCCTCCGGGTGGGTTACTATCAAAGGAACTGGCAGATAACCCCGGGAACGTGGGCTGATGGAAGAATCGGGATAGTAGTCCACGCTCGGACACTAACTGTCTGTCTACGAATCCCGATGCTGATCCAAAAAAAAAAAAAAAAAAAAAAAAAGGGTGATGTGCCGCAAGTCTCTGCCCAGATAAATGGAATCAAGCAGTTACACTTTGTACAACATACTTATCAAGCACAACAAGCAGCCAAGGCAGATGACACTAGCATCCCCTCAAGGACCTAAAGGACAGCAGCGCGTGAAGCCTACTGGTGATCTACCCTGTATACTTCCTGCCCCTGCTCCCATCTTCCCCCTTACTGCCCTGGCCATGTGATGTTTCACGTCTCCAGCACCTAAACCATTCTTATCCACAAACACGAAAGCCAGCTCACCCATGCAGCGTGGAAACAACGCGGCTGGAAGCTAGATGGCCTTGACCTGGCGCGTGAACCTTGGAATCGTCTTCGTATGCCTCGCCGGGTCGTCCCGCGCCCCTTCTTTCCAGTACTCGTACTCAATCCAGGCATTCTCGGGCATCTGCTCCTCCATCGCGGCCATCCAGTTGCCCAACTCCGGCGCAAGTGGGATGACGCCCGTTTCAAGGACGTACTGGTCCCATAGCTTGATCAGTTCCCCGAGCCGCTCTGGCTCCTGCTCCGCCAGGTCATGCACCTCGCCCGGGTCTCGAGCCAGGTTGTACAGCTGCCAGCGCTCCGGGCCTTGCGGCTTGGGGATGAAGACGATTTTCCAGTCGCCCTTGCGCACGGCGGCCCGCCCGCAAGTCTCCCAGCCGTTGATAAAGTCTTGCTCATGGATCGACGGCGCCTTGTTCTCCAGGTACGGCACCATAGACAGGCCTCGCATCGGGACTACCTCACGGCCAGCGTAAGTCGGGGCAGGGTGCTTCACGCCGGCCATCTCGAGGATTGTCGGCGCCAAGTCCATGACGGTGGAGAACTGGTGGGTGATGCCGCCCGCCGCCGTATGCGACTGGAAAGCTGCCGGGGGTTTCATCAAGAACGGGACGCGGACCCCGCCCTCGGTTGTATAGGCTTTGTAGAGCCGGCTCGGCGCTGTCGCTGCCTGCGCCCAGCGTGGGCCGTACCAGATGAAGGAGTCAAAGTTTCCGAGGTTGTCGATGTGGTTGTTGTAGTATGTCTTCAGGTGCTGGATCATGGTACCCTGCACGATGGGGTAGGCCTCGTACGCGGCCCCCTCCGCGCCGTTGTCCGAGAGGAAGCAGACAAAGGTGTTGTCTAGCTCGCCTGTCTCTTCGAGGTAGTTTACCACCTTGCCGACGTTCGCGTCAATACACTCAACCATGGCAGCGAACACCTCCATAGCTCTGCACGAATTGGCCTTCTCCTCCTCGCTCATGTCCTTCCACTCCTTCACCTCTCCGGCCACTACCGGATGTGGCTCCACGTCGCTAGGGACCATTCCAAGCTTCTTTAGTCTCTCCAGCCTCTTCAGCCGAAGCGCATCTGGCCCGTCGTCATACACGCCTTTGTACTTCTTGATGTATTCCTGCGGGGCTTGTAGCGGCCTATGAATGTTAGCACTTAGTTCTAGAGTCACTCGGGACCTCCACCTACCAATGCGGGGCTGTGAAAGGAAGGTATCCGAAGAATGGTCGCTCATCGTTACTTTCCTTCCGCTCCTTGAGGTACTTTAGCATCTTGTCTCCGTACCCGTCCGAGGAGTACCATCCTTCCGGCAGTTTCTTGACGTAGTTGCCGTCTTCGCTGTGCAGCGCGATGAAGCTCATTGTCATGAACTCGGGGATCTGGTCCTTTCCTTCCAGTTGTGGTTCAAATGCATAGTGGTTCGAGCACGCGGGGAGGTGGGCAAAGCTACGCTCAAATCCCCGTGCCTTCGGGCTGCGCTCAGGAGTCAGGCCCAGATGCCACTTGCCGCTCATCAACGTGAGATAGCCCGCATCTCGCAACAGCTCAGGCAAGGCCACGACGCGCTCGTTCAGATACCCCTCATATCCCGGCATTCCGCGCTGGGGTGCCGTCGACATCTTCCCATTCGGGTCATTCTGGCCCGAGACGTTCGTCCATTCTATCAAGTTTCCCAGCCCAGCGATGTGGTGGTCGGTTCCGGTCATGATCATGGCTCTGGATGGCGAGCACGCGGCGGCAGCGTGGAAGTCAGTGAAGCGGATGCCGGTCTCGGCGAGCTTCGCCAGGTTCGGGGTATTGATCTCCCCTCCAAAGGGGGAGATGTCGGAGAAGCCAAGGTCATCGGCAACGATGACAAGGAAGTTTGGGCGCTTCGGGGAGGTCATGATGGAACTTGGACTTTGGTCGGTTGATCTAAGGGGTATATCTCAAGTTTTTGGGTGTGGCAGTCGTGCCTGGGGTTGACGTAGGTCGTCCGTGAGCGCAGCTGCCGACGAGAGTGTTATAATTAGTCCACCAGGCCGACAACCGGCAGCGGAGTGGGTAAAGACAATAGTGCGATGAGCCCACTAGCCCACTTAACTCAATACTCTTTGCCATCGCACTGGTGCGGTTACTGAGCTCTCCAACGAAGAATACGCTTACCCGGCTTCTGGCTGGTTGGGCCAGGTTAGTCGCTGAGGTCGCCAGGGGCTAGCTCCCGCTCGGTGTCGGAAGTCGGCGGAAGTCGGTCCTAGCGGGGCCTGGGGCCGCCTAGGGTGATGCATTCTGGTGACAAAATCAGCCCGATCTCGCCGGCAAAGGCAGTACAGCGTAGTAGCTAACCCCCGCTTCCATGCTAGGCCTGGCCGCTCCCCGCAGTACCCCATGGCCAACGGCAGCGGGGGACGTCATCCTCAACTCTAGCGCTCAGTGCTAGCGTTCGCGTGATTGGATCCGCGGTATGGGATTCGCTATCTGCCAGGAAAGTACCTTGAAACTGCATTAAGACATGTTGAAGATCAGCGAAGAGGCTCCCGGGGTCTCGGTCGACATGGCCATGGTAAGCACGTAGATACACACATATATTACCCCTTCTCCAAAGCGTTGCTACTCTGATATCCTCGCCAACTCCAGCACGCTGTAGCCTTTGGACATCATGACGGGTACGACACTTGGGAAGGTACGAGCATACTGGCTTGGGGCCGTAGTTTGCCTCGGCGGATTTCTCTTCGGCTATGACAGCGGAATGTACTTCGAGTCCCTTTCTGGCTTTCTAATTATCAATTGCTGATTCCTTCTATCGGTTAACTGTAGCGTTGGAGGCGTCTTGACCTTGAGCTCCTTCGAATCTGACTATGGGTACACGGCTGCAGACTCGACGCGAACAAACTCCCTCGCCGTCGGCCTTCAACAGCTCGGGGCCTTCGTTGCTTGCTTTCTGGCCTGGCCTCTGACAGACAGGCTCGGCCGCCGACATTCCCTGATGCTGTCGTCCGCCGTGTTCTGCATAGGTACCTTCCGCCTCCACCCACCGATTAATCTGCTAGCACTTCACTGATTGGCAAACAGGCGCGCTAATCCAAACCATCAACACGCATTCCCTCGCCGCCTTCTATGTAGCCAGGGTCATCGCAGGCCTTGGCCTGGGTGCTGCCACTGTCTGTTCATCCCCCTAGCTGTCAACAATTAGCCTGAGTCTTACGCAGCTGCCAGGTCGTGGTACCCATGTTTTCGAGCGAGATGGTTCCCAAAGAACTTCGCGGACAGATCGGGTCGTTCTTCCAATGGTTCTTCACATTTGTTTGTAGTTCCCCAAACCGCAGGGAAGTATGCTCCTAATGATAGATGTAGGGAATCTTCACTTCGTACTGGATCGATTACGGTGTTGCGAAGGCGATTCCCAACACTGAGTCTCGGCAATGGCAGATCCCGATCGGCCTCCAGCTCCTCCCTGCTGCCCTACTTGGTCTCGGCATGCTAACCTTGAAGGAGAGCACACGGTGGCTCACGAAAAAGGGTCGCCACGAGGAGGCGTGGGAAAGCCTAAAGTGGATTAGAGCCGACGATAGCCAAGCAACGCGGGATGAGATGGAAGAGATCAGGCTTGGAGTAGAGATGGAAGCTCGCGCTCGAGAGGGCTTCCAGTTCAAAGGCACATGGCCGCCAATCAAGCATTTTTCTCGGCCGCTTGCTAATTTTTGAATAGAACTGCTCCAAGGTGACAACTTCAAGAGGGTCTCTGCGGGCTTCTTTATCATGCTCGCCCAGCAGAGCATTGGCGCCACTGCCTTCGCATACTACGGTCCGCAGTATTTCAAGCTACTCGTCGGGGGAGGCGACAAAGATCTTCTGCTCACCGCCATCTTTGGTGCTGTGAAAGTCATTGCCTGCGGCATCTTTGTGCTTGTCCTTGCCGACCGCGTTGGCCGTCGCAAGGTGCTCGTCGGCGGTGCGGCCTTCATGGCCGCGTGTCAAATTACCACCGCGGCGGTTGTTAAAGCCATCCCACCGCCAGAGCAAGGGAATATTACGTCGTCCGGTATTGCCACGGTGGCACTGATATATCTATTCGTCATCGCCTACAACTTCAGTTGGGGTCCTCTACCGTGGCCGTATCTCTCCGAGTAGGTGCCCTCACATGTGCTGTATTTTCTCATTCTGACTAGCCCTATAAGGATATTCCCGACCCGGATCCGAGAGTCTGGCGTGGCCATCGGAGTGGCATCGCAGTGGCTGTTTAACTTCGTGTATTCCATTGCCACACCATGTAAGCATCTAGCTCTAGGCAGAAAGCGCTTTTATTATGATACTTAGAGCTAACCCCAATGACTGCAAGACATGATGACCAACATGGGCTGGGGCACGTTTCTTTTGTGGGGGGCTTTTGATATTATCATTGGCATCACCACGTTTGTCTTCCTCAAGGAGACTAAGGGTCTCTCGCTAGAAACGATCGCGCACCAACGATATAAACGTGGAAGCTCTGCGGGAGACCTACGCAAGGACAAGCTCGGCGAATCTGAACATGTCGAGAGTGGGGCTGGGCCTTCGGGTCAGTCTCACTAAGAAAACCAAGAGAAATCCGATGCTATGTTAGGCGTATATACTTTTACGAATGTATAACCTAAGACAGAAAAGTCGCTCACAACCCTAGTTGTAGTTGTTCATTATCTCCGACGTCTTCAGCGAGTCTTGAGCAAGAAACCAGCCTTTGCCCTGGAGGAAAGACTGAAGAGCGACCTTCTTGTCCATGGCAGTACTGTAAACATCCTCCTTGAACGAAGCCTCCACGATGTACTCAATGCCGTTGCGGGTAGAGTTCTGGATCGGCCAAACCTCGATGTACAGCTGCGTGCTATTCCACGTCCCGATCGAGCGTTTTGCCAGCACGGGCCCGTAGATAATGGCGTCGCCGAGCTCATCAGTTCCCCAGCCATTATATACCCAGTCATCAAATTTGCCTGGGATGTTGTTGATGAGCATCGTGCGCGAGTCTTTCTTGCCGGGAAGATCTGTGTCCCCTAGCCCGCTTTCCGAGGCCGATTTGTCTATGCTCATGGAGAGAGTCAGCTTGCTGTAGCCGATCTCAACCTGGGCGTCATAGTTGGTGTCGGTTATATCGAACCCCTCGCTATTGGCGGTCGTCAGCGCAGCGTTGATTCCTGCCATGTCGTAGGTGGCGACGCTGTAGCGTTTCTTATAGGTAAGATCTAGACCGTTGTCATTTTCCATGTTGCGAATGCGGGGGCTCCAGCCTTGGTTGTAAATGTCACGGGCAGCCGTGTCGAGGTACTGGACATTCATCTTGGTTACCGAAGTCGGCATGGCGAAGGTCGAAAGTACCGTTGCGGTAAGCTTGTGATCCGAGCCGAGCACAACGGTGGGATTCATGAGCAGATGGACTTCATAGTTGGGCACCATATTCGCCGCTGCCAATGCGAGTGGAGCGGCAAAGGCCACGAGAGTGATCTTCGCAAGCATAGCGGCCATTTTACTTCAAGACAGGGGAACAGAAATCTAGTGTTCAACAGAGTCTAGTAATGCAAGATTTGAACCTTCAGCAGCGCTCAGTGACGATTATTATAGCCTCCAGGACCAGCTTGATCAGCATGTAGCAAGACACCTCTGCAGTGAAACCGTACTCGGCCCTCACCGGGTGGCTGATGGTAGATCGTGAGGGAGGGGGCGACCACACAAAGCACGTGGATCCGATATTCACATCACTGGTGTTACCGTGCATGTTGCGACGGGTTGCACCCGGCTATTGCTTACACGTACGCAGCCATGGCTTCACGGTTGGCAGAGTTAGGCTCGAGCGGAAGGAGATCAAAATCCTCGTCCTGTCGCAATCGCAGTCGTAACCCACGTTTCTGCTCGGGGCTGTCGGTTCTTCTCTTGGCATGACCTCCGAGCGGGCAATAGTTGCGGGAAACTTGCCGCTTGCCTGATTCTTGACCGAACGCACGCGACCGATGCCCGTTAGCGCCACCATCAACTCCCTCATTCAGCCGCGCTTAGCTGAGCCATGATCGACCAACCGAGCAAATGGTCGCCGGAATGCTTACGGTGCAACATCAAGAGCAACGGAAATTCCAATCGGATTCTAGGGGGAGGATAGACAGAAACTTGTTGAGACATAAAATACCTAACCCATCCGTCTTCAATGCAAGGTGCAAGCGCACGTGGTTCTGGTGTTCTCTGGCATTCAGACTGTGATGCATACATGGAAACTCGAACGGAATGAAAAGACTTCAGCGTCAAAATGATGGCTCCTAACCTTTACGTAGATCGCGTCGTGGTCAAAGTGCAGTGCCGAGTTACCCTTGTCCATACGAAACCATTGAATCTACTCACCTTGTAATGACGAGCCATACAAGCTTTGACTGCGGGGTGATAGGATCTGTAGGAATTAACGGGTATATATACATGGGTGTGTATGTTTGTATGGGCAATTTAGCCAAAAGTGTTTGTTCAGCAAATACTGCTCATGGTCCTTCAAATAAAACGAACGATTTGGCAGATATGTACGAATTCTTGAACCCGCTATAGCACCTCCAAAATCGCACACATCTACCTTGAACCCTCACCTGAGGAATGTCCTTCTTTCAGCTACATTCTAGGCACCATAGATGACGTGAATCTCGCCCGTCGAATCGCTCGACACAAAGAGTCGGTTCTTCTTGTCAAAAGCCAGACCCACGGGGCGGAAGCAGCCACGAGGGCAGGAGCCGGTGTTCTGGTTCTCCATGACAATGGTCGCAGCATTCTTACTGTTGGCCGCCGGGATGGGCTGCCCGTCCGGTCCGAACTGGACCTTCATGACGCGGAAGCCATCGGCCGGGCTGCGGTCCCAAGAGCCGTGGAAGCTGATGTAGGCAGTGAGGCCATCGGCAGTCCACTTGATGTCCAGGGGTGCCGTATGGGAGGGGAAGTGAAGGCGAGCCTGCTGGCGCGATGCGCAGTCGCTTGACTTGGGCGTACTGTCCGGGTTGAAAAGACTGCCGACAGAGAGCGAGCTGACGCCGAGCAGGCCGGTGTCCCAGGCGGCCACGCACGACGGGTAGCCAAAGTTAGCGCCCTTGAGCTTGTTGCTGGTATCGTTTAGGGCTCCGTGGTAGTTCGCCTTCTCGGCCGGGTTCTCGTTATGCACGTCCTTTCCGCCAAGCCGAATGTCATCCATAGAGTTCTCCACCGACCAGATGCCGCCGCTGATGGGGTGCTCGCCCATGCCGACCAGGTTCCGAAGACCCCATCCAAGGATCTCACCTCCGGTGGCGAAGTTGACAGGCGTATTCATGATCTCCTTGATGCTGAACATCTTAATCATGCAGCGGCCAGCCGCCTTGTCCGCGGTGGCCGTGTCAACGTTGGCGTTCGACCCGATGGTCACGAGCAGGGTGTCCGGGCTGAACTTGGACGTCAGAATGGCTCGGGTGGGGTGGGGTCCGTTGTTCTGCATGTTCGTAATGATGGTCTTGCCGGTCCCGACAGTGCCTGCAGCGACGTCATAGGGGTACGCTGTGACTTTCTGCAGGTTAGACACAAAGATGGTCTTGCCATCAGCAGAGACGGCGACTGCGTGGTTCGTCTGGCTTATCTGTTAAATTCCCGTCTGTGCCGGCCAGAACCTGAGGATAACTTACGGTTCCCTCGTTAATAAGCACTTTATTGGCGCTAACGCAAACATTGCTGCCCTCGTCCGTCAGGCTCAGCCTTCGCACCCTACCGCCCTGCTGCTCGGCAACAAGCAGGTTGCCTTCGGTATCCATCGCGATACCGCGAGGAGTTCCCAGACCCGTTGCAAGGATGCTGGAAGTGTAGCCCGATCCCATCTTCTGGTTGCTCTTTCCCGTAACCCCGGAGCACTGAGCCGCGGCGTGTGGCAGCAGCGCCAGCAGGAGTGCTCCCCATAGGGCGAACAGCTGCGTCATCGAGAACGGAAGCCGACTCATGATGTTTCTTGGCGGTTGGACCTAATTTGCGGTAGACACAGACACGCTTCTGTAAGAGCCTCTGGATCCCAACTGTCCAGTTCTTCGTTCCACCGCGCCCTGCGGCAGCGGGGCTGTGCGGTTTTCTACGTGTGCCAAGCGCCGCAGATGGCACATTTCGCCGGGCATGTGGCTAGTCATCAACAAGTAGTCTATGGTGAATACTCGGGAGTAGTGCGAAGTCGTAAATCTCCTCCCGGAGATATTGGGCGGGGTCGAAGTTCCGAGCAGCGCGTTCCTGCGAATGGCCAAATCGGCATTCAGCCGACAGGCCCTAATATTATGACAGGCATTCCAGGGGGGCTAATATTAGGAGCGGGCGATCAATCCAGAATTACCGGTGTCTCGCTTAGGCGTGCCAACCTTAACACTTTATTCTCCGCTCGGCACCTACGCGCAACTGATTCGGAGTCCCCGTGGGACTATGCACGACACCGGGGTCTGGGGTGTACGCGGGCAAGACGAGCCAGTCGGCAAGGGGCCGCCGGTCTATTATTTGGGGTTGTCTTCTTCCCGCTCCGATTCAATCTCCTTCCGGGCAAAAATGCTATGCGATTGCCAGGCGATTCTCAGCCGTGCTCATGAAAGTATTTATAACTTGGAGCTCCTGAGGACGAAAGGGCTACGGACGGTACGCCTCAAAACTCATTCCACAAGGCCGCTTATCTCGCTTGTGTCGGACACAGAGCCGTGGCGGCACGGTGACAAAGTGAGATTGGACCATTGTGTTGGTGGTGTGCGTCAGAGCTGGGCTAGAGGCCATCCCTAGAAGCCAACGGCAGACATTTATGGCGTGATCAGAAAGATGGCTTAGAAAAATACTATGCAGACTGTGTCCTTCAGGGGGGGCAGATTGAGAATATGGAGTGGCAAAATGCATAATTCATCGGGGCCTCCAACTCCAAAGTTGGCGTCAACGGATAAAACAGTTACTCCGAAACTTCCAAGAAGCAAAGAGGTCTGAAATATCGTGATAGTGGTTATTCTATAATATAGATAGTTCTTTTGTTTTCTGCCTGATTTAGTGACGAGAGAACGCAAATAGGGGCCAAAAGGTGCCTCTTGTCTTGGTTCTGGGTAGACTAACATCCAGGAGCATTAATTATCCTATCTGCGACCGTATATCTAGGCGTAAATTCCATTTTTGCACCATATCACCCCTATCTTCGCGTGCAGCGTTCAAAATTGGAACATTCCTAGTTGTGTGCACGCCTTAAACCGTGCCATAAACATCCACGGCATCGTATACTGACATCGGGAAATTGAGTGCAAGACTCGACATGTACGCGTTGAAAGTGCAATCCGCGCTCTGTATGTTGGTTAGCTTACTTAGTATGTACGAGACGAAGGCCAGCAGGGTCTAAGGGCTTGGAGACAAGTAGACGGCCGTGTTAGCTCGCTACTGGCTCTTTCGGCCTGCCGCTGGGCAGTGGCCATCTAATCTCTACACTAACCAACAGGAGCTGTAGTGTATTTGTTCAATTGGCGGGGGTTGGAAACGATATCATGCATCCAGCTCTTGATCGCTTGGTCGCTGTCGACTGCTGCCAGTTGACAAAATAAGTCTTTGACAAAGCAGGGCTTTCACTTGGCACTTGCCACTCACCCAGCCAAGGACTAGCCTCAAGCCAATACGGCCTAGTAGCCTTCTACTCAGCAAAACTTGGTCCGCGGACCTGTCTCGTGGTCGACTCCACAAGGCTTATGCCATTAGTCATGCACTCTGCAGGCTATGCCTTTTAAAGTTGCAGCACAGGACCGAATCGGTCGGACCTGCCAGGCAAGGCACGCTCAGTTCGAGGTCAAGATGCTCCGGACAATCGAACAGGCAGGAACGACCCGTGGGTTGGAGAAGCGAAAGGTGGGTACTTTCCCGATCTAGACCCAAGATTGTTGCCATCCCCCTGCAGCGCCGTCCCTCTCGAGATGACCCTGACGCGAGACCTAGGCATGTGACCTGTGCCATATCAAGAAGATCCGATGTGACGCAAAAAAGCCTACATGCTCTCACTGCGTGGTATATGGCGCGCAGTGCGCGTACACGCCGCACATCAAACGGCGACGGAAGGAGGTTCGCGTCCAAACGAAGTAGGCTATTCCGCAGGTGTCATGGAGAAGACAACTGACCGATACATCAGCGTAGTAACTACTGTCAGGCTGGTAGAGGGGCTTGTACAGGTCGATTCGCTTCCGGGGGATGTTAACACATCAATATCATGTGAAAAACTCGCTCCTGCAGGTGGTCAATCCAAGAACCTCCCGCCCATCGAAGATGTCCTCCCAGTTGTTCAAGATTACTTCAACAACTTCAACGTCATTTTACCTCTCTTCGATCGCAGCACGTTCATGGACATTCTCGATGAAAACTGGAACTCGGGAGGCCAGGACCCAGCTGTTAGGGCGGCTGTCAATGTGATCGTGGCCCTCGCGTACCAGCACCGTGCCACCACCCGCCCACCGATTCCCAACTTCGACCCAGAAACATGCATCTCGAACGCGCTCTCCGTAGCCAGCTGCCTAAGCAAGCTGTCACCAGGAAATAACGATCTTCTCCGCCTCGAGACACTTCTCGGGCTCGTGTTTCTTTATCGCGGAATGCCTCCTCCGGGCATCTCCGCGGCGGGCTCCCTTATGGCCAGCGCAATGAAACTCGCTCACAAACTCCGCCTCCACCGGAGCAAGACAAACGCCTTATTCGACACCGAGAGCTCCTTACGGAGATCGCGCGTCTTCTGGGTAGCCTACATCCTCGACAGAGACATCAGTTTACGCACGACCGACCCACCATTGCAGCAAGAAAACGACTACGACATCGCCGTTCCGCTCCCTGCGTTTGGGTCCGGTCTCGTGCGTTTTGTGACGCACAGCGGTAGTGAAGTGTATTTCGACGTGTTTCAAGCTTCCATTCGCCTTGCTTGTATCCAGAGCGCAATCTACGACCGGGTGTTTTCCGTCCGTGCCGAGTCTCAGCCCGAGGAGGTCCGGCAACGCAGCTTAGTGGAGATCCATGGCATGCTACGGGACTGGCTGGCGGCAATCCCCGAAGATCTACGCCCCGATGGACTGTCGAATCTTTCAGCGCCGAAGCTCGGCATTCGTCAGCTAGTTTCGCTCTACTTCGGGCACCTGGCCTCGGCACTGCAGGCGCATAAGGTAGGGACGCACAATGCCGAGTGGATCGTGCGACTCATAAACTACAGCCAGCAGATCGTCGGGGGCGCAGGGCAGCAGGCAGTCTCCGATTCTATGATGGACTATTTTATGGAGCCTTCGTCAAGCTGGGGAGGTATCTTGAGCGCTGCGAGGGGTTGTGCAAGACTGTTTCGGTTAGTAGAGCAGGATGACGATCCGCTTGTTTGGTACGTATGGACTAGTTTCCCTCTCACGAGTGCAGCATTGCACGCACACAAGGCTGATCTCAGGGACGACACATCAGGAACGTCTCATGCACATACGAAAGTGCGGGCCTCGTAATGATGGCCAACACCTTGACCGTGTCAGGCCGCGGCCACGAGACCGGCGCGGAGACAGACGAGGACGCGCAGCTCGTCGCTGAGGTCCTAGCGTTTCTCGCCCGGATCGTCGTCGGCAGGCCGGACTGGCACTCGCTTCGGCGCCTGCACGCCGCGCACTGCGAACTGAGCTGCCGGGCGCGCATCGCGCGGGCCAAGTTCTCGCTCGGCCCGGTCGGCCCAAAGTCTGCGGCCGTGGAGTGGCTCGAGGCCGAAGCGAGCCGGAGTGCAGCGCACTCCGCGCTCGAGCTCATCGAGGCGTTCACTGCTGCTGAGCAGAAACCTCTAGAGACGAGGCTATGGCGGGCTGGGGACGTATCTTGCTGATGGGCATATATCTTCAAAAGATGAAGCAAGCTTGGGCCACATCGGCACGAGAAGTGTGGGAATACCCACACAAGAAATTACATCGCTACCTCCAGCCGACCTCTAACTTTCGCCTACTAGTTCATATTGCGACGCCAACCGCTCGCCAGATGGCTTGGGCAGGCAGTCGGTGTTTGTCAGGTTGCTTCCATGGGATATCCCCTTCGACAGCTATGACAGCGTGGGTCTCTCGCACGTGTTAGGTATCTTCCTCTGACCAGGCCTCCAGACCTAGCGTCAGACTCTTAAAATGTACAAAAGCGATCTCATTATTGGCAGTGCTCCATCAGACATTGAATAGATATTTAAAAGTCTAGAGGCAAATCCTCCCTCCTCACTTCCTCACTTTGCGGTACCTGTCTTGTCCATATGTTCATCCCAATTTTGCTGCCAGTGGTTACCGGCAGTCCTGCGTGCTCTGTCCTCATGTCACCTACACCCCCTGGTGTCAAGTTCTCCCAGAAAATGGCATTTCCCTCAACCGGCCTAAACGTGACACCATTCGCGTACGGCTCATCGCATTCCACGAATCCGCACCATCGCTCGTCCTTCGGCGGCTCTATGAAGGGAAAGTTTGTCCCGCCTCCAGTGGTATCGTTCAAGACTTGTACATAGACAAAGAAGCTCGAGAGCCGGTTGCCTCCGTTGAACGAAGTGTAGTACTGAGGATCTGTGAACCAGTCGGTGTGGAAGTCGTAATGCTCCCCGGGGCCGTATTTGACCAGCTGCAGCGGCTCGAGGTGTGACTCCTGTACATCAAAGCCCTGGAAGTCCAGCGCACGCTGTTCGATGCACTTCACTACCGCATCGCGACGAACGTCGGTCGACTGCGAGGTTCGGGTCGAGCTCTTCGCAGCACCATCCAGGCCGGCGATGACAGACTGCCGAAAGCTATTTTTAGACACTTGCTTGAGATGCTCACGCTCGTCGTTCGTCAAGAATCCTTGGATATAGACAATCAACGGTGATGATGAGAGCTTATTCACTCTATACGGAGGGTGTTGGCACGTGAAATCAGCTGTAGAGCCTGCTTCTCCATCTGAAGACCCTTTTACAATGTGAGAGACTAGGGCGGCAGCGAGAATGCGTGCAAATATCATGGCGCAGAGTAGAAGTCGGAAACAGGGACAAAGTTTGATGAAATTGTGAAGAGGAAATGAGAGCGATGTCGAGCGCCAGGGATCCGGCTAAGTCCAAGCGCGTGGCGAAAGCTGCGACGATGCCCTTTTAGCCGGCCCATGCGGTATGGTATACATGATGCCACTTGTCGACTGATGCAACGATGTCATCTCAAGTATTTGTTTTCACACTAATCTTTCCACAAAAATGAAGCAACAACACCCATTCTTACTCCTATCACTGTTTATACTACCGGGAGCAAGTTGGAACCATGTGACCCAAGATAGCCTTCGTCGAGCCCTGGATCAGAACTCTGGCACGCTCATCGCTTGTGAGTAAATATCACGTATCGATTCGAGGCTAACGTTGTTACGCTGACTGTGATCTGTTCAAGTCGTACTAGTGAGTAGCCAAACGTCCATATCTACCCATATTCTTCTAGGACCGGCTGACATCCCTCCTAGCCCTCACAGTAATACCACTTAAGCCTTTGTAAGAACTGAAGTCTGATCTAGGAACTAGGCAAGAAAGTCAGGCCTTGGAGACCGAATGGGTGTCTGCACAGAGCACTGCTCAATCCGACAACTTGGTTAGCGTAGACTGCGCCGTGGATCCGATGGTCTGTAGAAGGATGGACGTTATGAGATACCCAGCAATCAGGCTTTATCACAAGGACGGGAACTTTGACCGATACAGAGGTCTCCGCAATGCAGTCTCGTGAGAAGTCCCGCTACACTTAAATCGTTGTTACAAACCCGCAGAGCAAAGAATTGCTGACACTGGTCAAGTATTTTAGCCTTTTTCCGGCGGGCTTTGCGTCCCAAGGTCTCCGGGATCGAGAAGGAGGAGTTGCACAATTTCATGCGTTCTGATGATATTAGCATTGCCGCCGAGCTACTCCCTCAAGAAGCCGGGTTATATGAGGACCGCTACCGGAGCCTGGCGCGGCAGTACTCCGACCGGTTCTCCTTTGCCATTCTTCCCCCGGCGCAGCACCGGTCCTCCGTCAGATGCCGCAATAACATCGACGAGGAGGACTATGTTCTCACTGAGCTATCGTCTGTCGACGCGATGGACGAACTGCTATCCAAGTGCACCCATCCGCTGATCCTAGAGCCAACAAGGAAAGACATGGCAGAGCTCGGCCAGCGCGCCTCAGAGGCCGGGAAGACCATCATGGTACACTACTTCGCGCTATCTGATGGCGACAAGGAAAAGTACCGACATTCAATGAGACCTTTGGCAAAGAAATACTCGGCAGAGCTACAGTTCACTATCATTGACTCCAACCAGCACCCCGCGATGCCAGCAGCGGCTGGGTTACAAGAGGGCACAAAGGTGGGGCTCTCGATCGAAAACATGAGAACTGGGGGTATATTTCCGTACACGGGCAAGGCGGAAATATCGGCCACCGTGCTGGAGGAATTCTTGAGTGACATTATCGGAGGGTTTGTGAAGCCGTGGGATGGATCGCGGATCGAACGGCCGGCGCGTGACGAATTGTAACGCTCAATGCGGATACGACAGGGGGGGTTGCGCGCTTGCTCGTGTGCCTCACTGCCGGTTATCGCTATACCGGCGGATTTCCCAATGTAGACTATTTCCCTGACTAGGTGCATACCTACTTGGGCAGCCCGACTAGCGAGTAAACGCTTGGGTCGTATCGGCTCGGTCTTCCGTCTTGGCCGGCAGCAAGTCCGGTCAGGTTCTGTATCGTATCGAGCACATGCAGAGTCAGAATCGTGCCGTCAGAGATTTACAGTAATTATGAGGCACTCGAAGCCGCGGCGTCAAGCTGAGAGCCAAGAAGAACACTATTGGCCTGGCGGACTGGATGTCCCAATCGCTTGGATAGACCGGTGTTTTAGACACCCTAGCCTTAAATGGGGGGATCTCCCACCTTCGGCTGACACGCCGCAGATATCTCACTGTCAGCAAAGCGCTATGAAAGCCATGGTAAGCAGTAGCTAGATATTGAGCTTTAGACGCCGCCACTGTAGCAGAAGCCATATCAAAACGCGAAGGACGCGGGGCCACCGATGCATAATGCGATGTAATGGTGTGGTGCAGCGGAAGCCAGCCGTGCAGTTCCCCTACATCAACCAACGGTGTGTTAGCATCGTCTACGCAGACCAGTGCATCAACGAGAGCCGCCTGAGGGGGCGAAGTTCACTCGCACCTGCAAGATCCGTATATAGAGTGGTGAATTTCACGTGCTGCTGCCCTCGGCGGAATCTGAGAAGCACGAAGCCTTACGTCCGAGACGCATACCTGCCCCTCCCGACATGTCCCTAGATTCCCTAAACGAGCTTGCTTCCCAGGCCTCAGAGCTGACCCGGGCTTTGACAAGCAAGCTCCATGCTTGCGACTTGACTTTACCATCGGTCACCCAGGGGGGGCTGGAGTCCTATCCCAAAGATCGTGACCTCCAGGAAAGTCGGATGAAACTTATTGATGCTTTGGACTCTCTCAGGGCACTCGTACTGGGACCTAGTGATTATTTCCAGTTCCATGTGTTGAATGTAATGGCATCTTCACTCCTCTATCATTTGGGCATGTGCCAAACCTAACCATGGTCATCTGAGTAGGCGAAGCATGATCTCTCTGTCTTGAACATGCTGTATCGCTTCAATATCTTGACCCACATACCATTAGATGGCGCTCTTTCCTTCAAGGAACTAGCAGAACGCACCGATCTTTCACTGTCAGCCGTCCGCCGTATCCTACGACATGCCGAGCTGATGCACTTCTTGCGCGAGACCGCCCCTGGCTCAAGCCGATTCGAGCACACCTCTTTCTCCGCCCATATTGTGAAAACTCCTGGAGGCCTCGACTGGCTTGGCCACAATGCGGATCAGGGCTCTTATGGAACTCTTAGGCAGGCCGAAGCCGTTGAGAAGTTCGAAAAGGGAGGGCGGCAGGCTGGCTACAGCAATGAGACGGGCATGGGTCTTCAGTTCTACCCAGACAAGGGCCCGGACTTTTCCCTATTTAACTTCCTCGTCTCCGATGGCGATGGGGAGAGAAAGGGTTGGAGGATGCGCCGCTGCGCAGCTGCAATGGGCTACTTGGCTTATCGGAACGCAGGAAGAAAGAGAGATTTCGTGTTGGACGGGTTCGATTGGGAAGAGTACAAGGGCCAAACAGTTCTCGACGTAAGTTCCCTTTGGCGTTCCAACTCTCTAGTACCTTATTTGGAATCTCCTCCGGACGTCACCACCCGCCACTAACAAGTTACAATGACTTAGCTTGGCGGATCAAAGGGCCACTTATCACTGGAGATCGCAAAGAGCCACCCCGACATCAAGTTTATAGTCAACGACCTACCATCAATCGAGGCCCAGTTTAACGCCACAAAGGCCGCTGCTGGGCCGTCCGGCGAACAGCTTTCGTTCTTGGGTCACGACTTCTTCAAGCCATGGCCTTCAATCGATTTCGACATCGTGATGATGAGATACATCCTACACGATTGGTCCGATAGTCTTGCAATTAAGCTACTCCGCAATCTCGTTCCAGAACTCAAACCTGGAAGTCGCATCTTTGTGATCGAGAGCATGATGCCCGAGATTGGCGACAAAGACGTCCCTCGGTTCATTCGGCATGGCTCCAGCTCTATGGACTTCCAGATGTGGAGTAGTACCAACGGAAAAGAGAGATCGTTGAGTGACTGGAAGAGCCTCTTTGGCGCTGCTGACTCTAGGTTCGCTGTGGAGGAGTGCAGAATAGTACCAGGAAACAACTTTATGTTTGTCCATGTTGTATTCGGAAAGTGAGCTGTCACACCAGGGCTTACGAGGAAGTATATATTATTAAGCGCGCTATATACCTCCTTTATGATCTGAGGGAACGCGGACGTGTCATCTTTACCGTGCCATCCTTGAACTAGGCACTACGATCAGAGTAGCTACAATAGGAGCAAATACTCTGCTCGTTTACTAGTTTTGCGGAACATCTTATTACCATGTTCGACGGTCCTAAGCTCTAGTATATTGCTTCGATGCGGGACGACCGGGACGATCATGCTAATTTTCTAATTCACATGGCGTGAATGTGAGGTAGAATTAAGAAGGGTGAGCGCCACCAAGGGGGACAAACCATCTAACTACTAGCTTCCTCATTCTAGCGACCTTGGGCGAGGAGGCAGGCTCATGTTGCTTGAGAATTACTCATCTCACAGACTCCCCTAGAAACCCCAGAATGCGGAAAGCTCCCGCACTCGGAGATCCGAAAATCTCGGGAAAGCGCGGCTCAGTAAGCTCCTCTCTGAGGGAGACAGACAGCGAGATGCGTGCGGAGAGATAGTTGCGAGTTGGAGGGGTCAAACAGCAGCACACCATCCATTTTCCTGCCGCATAGAGCTAAGTCCGTGATGGGTTTGCCTGCACCCGTAGACGCTATCCAAGCGAAATCCTTCAGCCTCCGTATACTCAACGCAACGACGGCCATTGAATAAAACTTGGCACTCGATCACGATGCTCGTCGTTTCCGGATTCCGATTAGATAAACGCGCGGCTTAGCCTAGATATTTGTGTCAGCATTGTGAATAAGCGAAAATGGCAACATCGCCAGAAAGGCTCAAGGCTCGGCGCTTTATCTCCCCCCCTCCCCCCATCAGCTTACCGCATGCAGCGGTAGTCCGCACCGGCAACCATCCCCGATTCCTATCCCTTGACCTATCGCCGCTCTATTTCGAGCCTCTGATTGCCTTGTAGAGTAATCGAGTATTGGGTCCACAGAAAACCCACCGCCTCTAGTGCTGGTCGCGTCTCATACGTGGGCTAGCGGCGGTGAGGCGTTACTGTAATTCAGAGGCTCTTGGATTGCATGCTATTGGTAGCAGAGCGTAGGCGTTAAGCCAATCACCAAACCATTCCTATCTGGAAACAGCTTCATGCTTGAATGTGGGCGAGCTTAGCCCGTCCCGCATCCCTAACTGTGTTGGGCGGCATTCTCACTCGGAAACTCACTTCCCCGCAGTGCCGCCGGCAGTCGAAGCGAGTGCAAGCGGGAGATAGCGCTTCCAGCCGCTTGCGACTTCAACTGTATGTTTGACCAAGATACTGCCGGTAATACTTTGCGGGGCCTCGCAGCTGTGCCCAATGAGGGTTGCCGCTGTTCGTCCCATGTATACCGCCCCTCGAGCATGAAAATGGTGGGTGGCGGCGTGACTGCGTGCTTTAGACCTATCCACGGTTCAATAGTCTCCCTGGCCAGGTCAGACGAGCTTTAGATGGAGATGGCGGCTGCCGGTCTATAAGTAGGTGTAGCAGCATAGACAGAATCAGTATCTCGCCCATCGCCCACCCTCAGACGCGAGGAATTTTCATCTCATTCTCCATCTTCGTGAAATCTAGCACTATGAAGCGTGTCGCTGTTGTAGGAAGTGGCCCCTGCGGGCTTGCTGCCCTCAAAGAGATGTGTGATGCTGGTTTCGAGGCCATGCTGTTCGAACGCTCCGAGAGGATGGGCGGAGTCTTCGCCAGCGCAGCCGCATACCCCGACCTCCACCTTACTATCTCTAACTGGTGCATGGCGTTCTCAGACTTCCCCGACCCCATGAGGCTCTGTTACCCTTCTGCTGGAGAATATCTGCAGTACCTGCACAACTACGCGTCTCACTTTGACCTAGAACGCCACATCCAGTACAACTCGGAGGTCATCAGCGCGCAGCAGGGCAAGGACGGCCAGTGGCACCTGCAAGTCCGACAAGGGGTGAAGCCTGATCAGACCATTCTCCACGTCCAAGTCGATGCCCTTGTGGTCTCGACCGGTGCCCATCATGTGCCCCGGTCGCCACCCGCTGGGCTCGCCGGGTTCACTGGCCGAGTCATCCACTCCAATGAGTACGGCGAGGAGTTCAAGCGAGAAGTCGAGGAAAAGAAGCTCCGCGTACTCATCGTGGGTGGCGGCGAGAGCTCTGCCGACCTCTCTGCTGAGATGGGCGCGCTCTCACCTGAGGTGGCCGTGTGGCTGCGGCGGCCGCACTGCTTCGGACCGCGCTATCTCAACAAAAAGAACGAGATGGAACAAGTGGTCGTGAACAAGACCCGAGATTTCCCCGCCAACAGTTTCCTCGAGGCTGCGACAACGAACCGCATGAGCGCGGCCCAGAACGTGTACTTGTACGGCTTATGGCGCAAGGTTCTGTGGAGCCTTCCCATTCTGAACGGGAGCTTGAATAGTATGTGTCTGGAGAGCACCAAGCCGGCCTTCTTCCTCAACGACCAGGCCACCTTCGTGACCAAGAACCAGCGCATGTGCGAGGCCGTAGGTGAGGGCAAAGTCGAGGTCATCGTCAGCAAAGACGTGTCTTCGCGCGGGCTCACTTTCGACTTCCGGACAGAGAAGGGCAACGGGGTGCAGCGGCGCGAGTTTGATGCCGTCATCTTGTGCAACGGCTACCTCACCGAGTTCCCGTGGCTCAAGGTCGAGGGGGTGAGCTGGAACCCGCGCGACTGGTTCCTTCACACCTTCCCCGCGGGGCTCGGACACACCCTCTCCTTCGTGGGCTATGCACGGCCTCACCAAGGAGGCATCCCTCCGATGGCTGAGATGCAAGCCCGCTATGTGGCCCGTATCATTCGCGGGGACAGGGTCCTGCCATCCAACTATGCTACGCTGGCGCGGCATGATGCAGTGGCCGAGCGTAATTACTACCACATCAGCCCTAACCTGGACACTCTTGTTGACTATGCCGCTTACCTCGAGAATGTTGCCCGCCGCGCTGGTTGCGAGCCGCGACTCCCTGCTTCGTCCATCCTTCTCTATAACCTGCATATGGTCGCTTTCGTCGCAATGATCGCGTCCTTGTTCGGCATGGAAGACTCAACTGGCTATATGAAGTATGCCCTCCCAGTCTGGATTGGGACACTGCTTGCCTTCACCGTGGTCGATGACGGCCTCCTCATCCAGTGGTGGCTCTACCCACAGTGGCCGGTGTGGTACCGGCAGCGTGGCCACGGCGCCAACCCTGCTCATCTGCGCGGCATTCTAAAGCGTGTGCCTTTGTGGCGGTCTACAGCGGTCACTCCAGGATTCCTTCTACTCCTCTTTTGGAGCATTCCGACCTTCTATCTCCAACGTCTGATTGCGCCGTTGTTGCTCGTTCCACACCTTCTCTTCACTGCACTGGGCATTCGGTTTCGAGAGGCCTGGGGCGGCCTCCTTCGCCCTAAAATGGTTGTTCTACATAGCGGAGTCTGGCGCTTGTCTGACCTTTTCCTGCCGTAACCTTCGGATTCGTCGAGGAGCGCTGCAGCGGTTTGCAGGGTGGTGGTGAAAGGTCGGGTCCCGAGTCAGGGAGAACACACATATCATAGATAGCACTAACAGTTGGTGAATTACCGAGAGCCTTGACGGTGAGAATTGCTTGCGCAGGGGGAAGATAATATCTTGGCTATTCAACATAGCCAGGAAGTAAAGTAGGAGAGGTCCGAGAACGAGCTACGGAGCCAGGTCAGGATAAATGATTGCCCCATTACTCCGTATATAATCAATTGTATAAGGTACGCATTGTTTATGAGCAAAGAGTTGCTCCCCTAGCTCAGGTATCTAGCTGTTTATGATAAGCTTCTTCTATTGTTATTTTATCTACTCCTAACGTCTCGATGCTTGCTCTTACTGCCAAGCGCTCCTGTGCTTCCATGGTATTGCTGCTATCGCTAGAGGCGGTGTTCGTAATAACCGATGGAGAGAGCTTTGGGAGCCGCATTGATAGCGGGGACAGCGGATGTCAGCTATCCGACTGTCTGTACTATGCACATAGTCCACGTTCACTCGTGCACCAACATTTCTAACCTCTCCACGTGCCTGTATTTCTGTCGTAGAAGCCAAGAGTTGCTGGTGCGTTAGGGTCCGGGCTAGCGGTACGCTATGGGGAATAACTACCAGCCAACCCTGCTGTGCCAGCGGTGCCTAGCATCGCGTCAAAGAGGTAAAGGATCCAGGCCTTGTATCGCGACAGAGAGTGTTGGGTGAAAGACTCTGCAGCCAAGCCTTGGCATGCCTTTAAGCCCGCATAGCTGAGAAAGAGGGCTTCGTGGCACTCGTGTGGCGCCATCGAACGGCTCCAGGGCATATCCAATCATTGTGGGTCGTACGAACAACGTGCGCTCTTTTACCCCAATATTTACAGGGATTCTCCTCACCATCGTCTGCAACCGGACAACTTGTTCACCGACGCCGGCGCATCGCCCGTAGCGAGGCGAGCATGTTGCTGTCGCGAAGCAGCTGGCCGGCGGGGACATAAGTTTAGGTCCCGGGCCAGAGCGGCCTGCTCTCGTCGATCCTTTTCTTCCAGTCGACAGCCCCAAAGTCTCGATTGGGAAAGCTCAGCGTGCCGCCGGTGCTCTAAGCTGTCTGATTCACAAGCGGCCCTCGACGAGCCCCTCTGTTCTCAGTGTCCGACATGCGGTATCAATTCGAGCTCATCGCCCTCGCGGCCCTCATGACGGTGTCCGCAGCCAATGATGCGGTCGTCAATAGTGTCAAAATAGGAAGCGACACATACGAGAACCACGGGGTCGCCGGGTATGGCTTCGTCCCGTTCAGTACCAAGGACTCGCGCGGCGACACCCTAGGCGGCATTGGCAGCTCGGCCGCGATCGAAAAGAACTCGTGGAAGAAGACGGGCACGACCACCTATACTGGCACACTGTGGGGCCTCCCGGACCGCGGGTTCAACGTCTTAGGGACGATCAACTACCAGCCCCGCGTGCACAAGTTCACCATCACTTTCGACGCCGGCGTGACACAGAGCAGCACGCCAAACCTCCAGCTTCAGTACAAGGAAACTGTGTACCTGACCGACCCCACGGGAACACCATTCACCGGCCTCGACGCGGACAAGGTGGGAGGCTACCTCTCGTTTCCAGGACTCCCTGACCTCCCCGGCGTCCACTATACCGGGGACGGCTTCGGGAATCCGGGACCGGGAGGCGCTCGCGTATCTCTCGATTCTGAAGGCCTTGTTCTCAACAAGGACGGCACCTTCTGGGTGTCAGACGAATACGGCCCGTACGTGTACAAGTTCGACAGCAGCGGCAAGCTCCTGCAAGCCATCCGACCACCGGATGTCTTCCTACCACTCCGTAACGGCGCCGTGTCCTTCTCTGCGGACTCGCCACCCGTCTATGACAATGCATCGCACCCAACACCCGCAAGTCCTACCCAGGGCCGCCAGAACAACCAGGGCTTCGAGGGCCTGACTACCGATCCCTTCGGGAAATACCTCTACGTCCTCCTGCAGTCCGCTCTGCGCCAGGACGGCGGCCAGGGCGGTAGCAGTAACCGCTTCTACACCAGGTTCCTCAAGTACAACATCGGCTGCAAGAAGAACCCCGCACCCAAGCTCGTCGCGGAATACGTGGTCAAGCTGAACGTAGACGCCAAGAACCTGGTGGATGCTCAGAGTGAGGTTCACTATCTGTCTGACACGCGATTCCTGATTCTCTCCCGCGACTCCGGCCGTGGAGCGGGCCTAGACGACCCGACATCCATCTACCGCCAGGCCGATATCATCGACATCTCGAAGGCGACGAACATCCTCGGCCAGTACGATGCCTTCAACTCAACCATCGTGACCAACGTCACGGCGGCGACCCTCAAGACCGGCATCGTCCCGGCTGCCTACTACCCGTTCATCAACTACAACAACAACACAGAGCTAGCTAAGTTCGGCCTGCACAACGGTGGCGCCCAGGACAGCACCCTTCTCAACGAGAAGTGGGAGTCGTTCGCACTTGTTCCAACCGACGTGGACGACAAGGGCCATGTAAACCCCGATTCAAACGAGTACTTCCTCTTCACCCTGTCTGACAATGACTTCCGCGCCAAGGACGGTGAGTTGACCCTTGAGCTGTTACAGACTACCGAGTCTTCCGAGCCTCTGCTAATCTTTGCTAGTGTACGTGAACGGAGGAAAGACTCTTTTCCACGATACGGTCGACTTGGAGAACCAGGCAATTGTTTTCAAAATCACTCTACCCAAGGGCTCCCACCCCCTCGTTGGTTAATTTGCGGACATCTCAGTCATGCTCGGCACTCCTTGGATAGATCTATTGGTAGCATAGATTTGAAGCATTTGACCTAGTAGCACAATTCACCGGTTCCTTGCGTGAAACGGACAATGAGGAACGTAAAATCTCGACATAGGTAGTGACTCTAAATTTAGATCGAGAGGCATTTGAAGGGCATTACGAGCTACCAGGCAACGCATAGTATCATAGCTCGTCCGTGTGCTTGTCCTTGCAGTTTGAGTAGCTATGAAAACTGGCCGGCGTCATTTCCTCCAAAGAGCAGCGCCAAAACACCGGGGGAAAAGCAAAACTCCTCGCAAAAAAGAATTTTCCTCCCTTCACTTCACCTTCCCTCTTTCAGCAGCAGCGATAAAGAGACTGTAGTGCAGAGGGTCTGGAAAGAGGATGATGGATACACAGTGGGGTGGCTGTACAGCAGAGACGCCAGGCACTACGTGAAGCGGGGTATTTTCGCTCCGCCTTTACGCTAGTTATTAAGAACTTAACTTTGCCTTCCCCGACTCTGTTTCATTCAAATCGCTAAACCAAGATACGTTTGTGAGCCATTGCTCTCGTGAATTGACCCCCCTCGTTCTTCTCTGAACCATGGCTTCCACCGCACGTTTTCGACTCATCTTCCACGCTCCTGTGCCAGCCGTCGAGGCCTGCAAGAGCGCGATATTTGCTGCCGGGGCCGGGCGCTACCCTGGAAAGGGCAACTACACTGAATGTTGCTGGACTAGCATCGGGACTGGCCAGTTCCGGCCTGGTGATACGGCCAACCCGCATCTCGGAGAGCCGGGCAAGCTCGAGATGGTCCAGGAAGCCCGGGTCGAGACGCTCTGCGTGGGTGAAGATGTGGCGCGGAAGGCCGTCGCTGCACTGAAGGAGTAGGCCATCTTTATTTTTCCTTTCCCTTCCACATCAAGGTCGAATCCGTGATCATTCTGTGGGCCTCATGAGTAGTTGACGAAAATCTACCTCCAGGGCCCATCCGTACGAAGAGCCTTCATACAGTGTTGTTAGAATTGAAGACTTCTGATCTATTTCTCCAAGCCACTCCCATCTACATTGAGGTTTGTTACGAGATCCGACAAGATGAATAATGCCTCTGTGCACGACTTTCGCTTCTTCTCAATTTCTACGTACCACCCTTAGATTCGTACTCGGGTATGTCACGTGGGACAGTTATTTTGTCAAACTCGGTCATGTATAGATCTGGCCACGTTCAAGTTAGCTTGGTATAACAACACAGTTTCAAGACGTGAGACATACCTCCAATGGCCCAGTGTGCTTGTAAGCTCCTGAGTCCAGACCCCAGTCTGGCAAAGTCAGCTACCGGAAAATCACAATCGAAATACCGAGCAAGGAGGAGCGCGGTACGGAAGATGGAGCAAAGAGCTACAAAAGAAATTCTATCTAGTCCAACTTCGGAACAAATATCCGGGCCGATACGCAGCGTATCCATTGTCATATTGAACGTCGATCGCAATTCTTCGTGGGATTTGGTGTCATAGCAACGCTTCTGGCTGCCAGTCATGCTCTCGAGACGAACAGCAGCGAGCGCACTGAGAATGATTAGCATCTAAGGGCAGATCACTAATCGTGCGGTAGATGAGTTCTACCTTATTGCCAAAGGGGCCATTTCACAGGTCAGCAGCGGCTCCATCTGGCTGATGCTGAGAAGTACTTCGACGAGCTTCTCTGTTCGCGCTTTGAGGAATTCCAACCTCTCGGTCGGTATTTTTGGATGGCTCGGCGCGCAAGTCAACGCCTCGCCGATCAGCTCCGCTGCGGCAGCCGTGGCCTCGAAGGACCAATGATTGCGTTCATAAGCACGGGACCTCGCTAGCCTGTTCTCTAGGAGCTGCAGAGACGAATCAAAGGAATAGTCTGGCGGAGGCGGGACGAGAAGAGGGAGACTGGCATCGACAGTGGCGAGGGCGATCATGCTGTGATAAGAAGACACGGTTAGAAGACTTGGAAGTAGGAAGAGTAGGTCACCCGGGTCTCACCGATCCAGGAGCACGACTGCACTCCAGCATAGAACTGCGGGGTCTGCTGCGTCCCCCTGGTCACCGTTCAGTGCGGAGGCGAGATCCTGGTGAAATCCTAGGGCTCGGGCTAAGGCTGCACATGAGGCCAACGTAAGGTAGGATGCTCTTCCTAGACCGTGCCCACACTCGTAGGCCGCGATAAGAAGACCTGCTTGTAGCAAGTGAAGCGACGGTTGTCCGTCTTGCGATAAGAAAAATAGCCTTCTCGTAAGAAGGTAAAAAGAGTTCTGCTCCACGTGGTGGCGAAGACCGCTACATCGACCATGGATGATCAAGCGCATGCAGAGAAGGAGAAGAGGAAGGCTATAATCGGGATACTCTGCGTCATAGCTACGTCGTCGGCTGAGCGCGGCAAGGAGCCGTCTCTCATCGACAATGGGGAGCCATCTCTGCACCGTTGCAAAGTATTGCTTCACGACCTTATCTATGCCGCCGCTTTCGAATTCGATCGTCGACCAGACAAGTTGGCCCAGATCAAGGTCACGGTCAGAAGGAGTAGGGCATTCGTTTCCACGGCGAATGACTGCCCGAACGAAGTGAAGTTCGCCTTGGGGGGAGATTTCAAGACAGCCACAGGGTTCGCACCGTTTGGCTATTGGCTCACGGTCGTGCGGGAGCGAAGAAGTAAGGACGTCAACGCAATGTGAGGACTTGCTGAGCGAGTAATCACAATGCCTGTCTTTTCTGCAAGATCGACTGTTAGCGCATGCTCGGTTTGGCCGACATCGCTATCACCATGGCTTACAAACAGCATCGAGAACATCTCGGCAGTGCCTTGTCGCAGGTTTGTTTGCGGCTGCGACAAAAGGCGCAAGCCCGTTGGGATTTCAGCGTAAGCGGGATAGCGGCCGACATCATCACGCCCGCCCGGAGCCTATCAAGGTAGAAGATTGAAGGTGAGGTCGTTGTTGGGTAGACTTATGCATCGGCCGACAGGCAACGGACCCTGCGGGGCTGAGGCTAGCCCCATTCGTGCCATATGCATCGGCCGATGCGTCGGCCGTTGCATTAGCTCGCCCCACGGCGGCTGGTTGACGGATGGGAGGCACAGATCTCAACACAAACTCACATGCTAGCACTACGTCGGTCTGCAGCTGTCTTTCGTATGCTTGCAGTGGCTGCGCAAAAAAGCTGAAAGCCGCCAGATGCCAGGGGCCAGTCGACTAGGATCGCCTGTCGGGGGAAGCTCCATGTCGTTGTGCCGATTTGATACTGCTGATGACAAATTGACGGTGCCATCTTTGGGAAATGGCAGTGTTAGTAGTTATAGGGTATGTGAGCATTGAGAATAAAAGGCCATAGAACCGACCGACGTAGACGAATACAGCTTGCCTTTGCATGCAGAATATTCCTACCCTGCCTATTGACCCCTAGCCCTTCACTATCATGACCGCTCCTCGTACTATTCTCGTCGAGGCCGCCAATGGCTACATCGGCGGCGCCGTATGCCGCGCATTCAGTCGAGCAGGCTGGCGAGTATTTGGCCTAGTACGGCGGCCCGAAGCGGCTGCTGCTCTTGCGGTCACTGAAGTCATTCCGATCATCTCTACTCTCCCAAGCCTTGCGTTCCTAGAGGATCTGTATCGACAAGCCAAGACTATCGATGTCATTGCAGTGTGCGCCGCGCCTCCTGACTTTGCTGCCTACTACCCCCCAACACTGGAAATGTTGCAAGACATTGCCCAGGTGAGCAACAAACATGGCGTCAAGCCGTTGGTGCTGTGGACATCCGGGAGCAAAGACTACGGCCATACGCAAAAAGATGGGGATGCCGACCTTGCGCCACATACGGAGGAGTCGCCGATTGACCCCATATACTTTCTGGCTCCTCGAGCGAACTTCTCGCTCAAGGTGTTAGATCATCGCCATCTCTTCGACGCGGCTGTTTTACGACCGACAAATGTCTTTGGGTACAGCAGTAGTATCCTTGGGTGTGCCTTTGACTTTGCCGAGCGTGCTGCTGCGAATGGTGACAAGACTCTCAAGGTCGCCGTCAGTCCGAGTAGCATCCTACACCTCCTCCATGTCGACGACTGCGGCGATGCGTACCTGGCCCTTGCGGAACACGGAGACCGAGGCACCGTAGCCGGCGAGTGTTTCAATCTTTCGGGACGCCGGTACGAGACGTCGAAGTCGGTACTTCAAGCGCTGGCATCCGAATATCAGTTGGAAGGAGGGGTGGAGTTTGTTGACTCCGCGGAAGGGACTCCAGGGGCGAGTGTGACGCTAACGGCGCTTTTCGGCTACAGCCAGTGGTGCAGCAGCGATAAGGTCCGGGCATTGACGGGCTGGACCGACCGGCGGATTCCATTCCCGGAGAACATGCATGCTTATCGGCTCGCCTACGACGGGGCCGTGAAGTTCGGTGACGAAAATGTGGCAAGGAGCAAGTCTAGACAGGCAGCGCTAGACTCCCTTGGCGGGATGACAGCGATGCTACCTCCAGTCGGCGAAAAAGCTGAGCTGTGCTAAATAAGATTGCAGGAAAGTATACTGTACTCCAGATTATATTCATAGGCTGGCGTCTTCTTGGTGTTTATAGGAATCTATTTCGTGTGTCGTGAAGCAACACCGACAAGAATGAATGCTAATCCCGTCTACCCGAAATGAGGCAAAAGCTTCGACCATTGTACTGTCCGGTACACCGCCGGCGCTTCGGACCGAAGTGATATAAACATTTCAACGATGAGGACTAATCTCCCTACTCCATAGAAAATGTAAATAAGGAAATAGCTGGCATCTGCAATCCGTTCGTAGTATGCGAACTTGGGCAACTGGTACGAATTGGCTAAGATGAGAGAGAGTGGAAGAACCGTTGTGATAATGCAGCTTGCTCGCCATAGCCACAGCTCTACCAAGCTGGGAAACTCTGATGACCAGGCGGAGAAGTGGATAGCACCAAAACTAGAGAGCATCAAGACAAATAGATAATCAAGTACCTGGTACCGCTGCGATAAAACATCGGCGCTATGTGCCAGGCTTATCATCTGGCCGCCGTCGGCCCCTCCTTCACCCGGCATTACACGATGACGATTGGTTCCCGTGCACTTGAAGGGAATGGTTATGCTGGTTCTGGCGTCCATTGGTTTGTAGTACCAGGTCAAGTAGTTGGTCAGGGCGCATGTCACGTAGGCGATTGTGCCAACCTCGAGCGCACTTAGAGGGAGCCTCTGCGCTGTTCGTGCTATCGACTGGACAATCAGCCAGGCAGACTGAAAAACGGCAATTGCTTTGGTGAAGCTGTCTGCCTTGCTGTGCTTGGTGATTTCTGCTAGCTTCAACCGCCGGATTTGTTCTGGGAGACGCCCTTGTCTCTGTAACGTCTCAATTGTCACTGTATCGGCGATTGCTTCGTGGCGACACGATGGACACCCTTCAGTCTGATTTTGGAGGCGGATCCCACCCATGTTTGCATAGAAGGAGTGGGTCATGGTCCAGTTTTTGAGGCCCCTCAGTTTTAATCGCCGGGACGAGAGCCATGCAAGTAACCCATCCCCAATCGCGTAGTAGGACACGAGCTCTGGAGCCAAGATGTTTGCGCAGACCCACATGATCCGATCTTTCGTGCCCACGAAGGGCTTGTTTGCCATAGGTGGTATGTTCAGATGTAAGGATGTCCAGATGCAAATGAAAAGTGTCGAGAGACATGTCCAAATAATGCCTAGCGTCCCGCGGCCATCGGGCTCTGCGACCCAGCCAACGCGAGCTTCACTCATTTGTGGCCGAGCTTAGGGATCAACCTGCTCTCGAAGTATGGCAATGTTGAATAATCGCAGGATTTGGCTGTTAGAACGTGAAAGGTGTTTTGGAACATTGGGCGTCCTCTGAGCTTTTTAGCGCCCGTTCATTCATCGTTTTGCCTTTACTGGTTCTCTCGAGCGCAAGGCTCACTGCCTTTGAAGCTCGGCCAACACAGCCGCAGACAGCCGAGATGCACAACGGTGGCTGAGCGGGTGAGGTGTGGTTTGACAGCGGTGTCGGGCCGTTGCAGCGTCAGGCCACGATGCCTTGTTGTAGAAGTCTTCCATAAGAACAGCGCATCGGTGCCTCGCTCTGCAGGCTGTCGAATAAATGGCTGCGTCGCCGGACTATTCGTCCGAAGTTATCATGCTCGATGCCGACTGTAGTGTACCTACATGATCCTGCACCTGGCGAAGTAATAGGTATCGGTCCCCCAGATGGACGTCGATATTGCTAGCCACTATATAGCCAAGGCACGTCGAAACAGCGCCCGAGCCGTTCGTCCTGGTCTACTACGTTCGGACAGGTGGGGGGACGCATGACAAACTACACCACCTCGCCCGGTAGGACAAGTCACTCGGTGGCTTGTTTATGATAGAGACATTCATTCACGCCACGGGCTACCTTAGATTCCATCGATTGCGTATTGACGCGCAAGACCAACCAATTTGTGAATCTGCCGGCGGGGGCAGGCACTTTTTAAATATGTGAACGCTGAGCACAAGGCTATGCATCACGAATAGATGAAATTTACCCGTAGCCAGCTGAACATGTACGCGAGATTGGGCACCGTTTGTAGAGCGGCAAAAGGCCGGAGGCGCCCGAGGTTCTTGGGGCTCATCGCATAACACAACCTGGAATCCTCGACTAAGCTGTGCAACCCATCGCCGCTTTGCTTGCCACCGAGTCGATGCACCGCCGTTGCTGACTGGCCCGTTGTGTTGGTTCCTTCTCTGACAACTATATATATCCTGGTCGTAAGAAAGCGGCCGCCCAACTCGCCTGTCCCGAAGCCGGGCTTGGGAACTTTAACAAATAAAAGGATCAGCCTAGCTAGGAACCTGTAGCATCAATATCAGTATAATTACCTTTTTCGTTTGCAGCGAAAATTGACCCTCTACCTAATGCACACCGAGTTAGTGGCTACACCCTCTGCTCCCCATCTTCTCTATTAACGAATCCGAAATGTGGATTCTCACATCTATGCATTGCAGTGGCGGAAAGGCGCTTACATGAGTCACCCTGTCTGCGGCTCCGGGTCCGTGGTTGCGCCGCGGCCAACGGCAAAGGACGAGGGCGGGCGCGTGTGTCGTAAGAGCGTTTTCGGCCGCCATACGAGCCTGTATGACACTCTCGAGCAGGGCCTTATGGCACCGGTTAGAAAGCGGCCCAGTTCGCCCTGCCCCATTCCGCAGACTGGCGTATGACGGCCCTGAGTGGCTGATTTCGTGCTAGGAACGCTTATTCGTCAACTTAACTTTCCCAATGTATGTTAATCGCTGTGTGCCTGCGTCTATGAATAATATATGGTTATTCTGGCCCCCTGCGCGTCCGCTCCACTGAAGCACGTAACTATTGCTATTCTATCCGATTTGCGGTGATGCACTTTGTAAACCGTATCGTGAGCGTTGCTGCGCTTGCAGCTCTGTTTTCACCTGCCGCCTCCCTCTCCCCGACAGAATGGCGCAACCAGTCGATATACCAGGTATTGACTGATCGATTCGCCCGCGACGACTTGTCAACGACTGCACCTTGCAATGCTACGGAAGCAGACTACTGCGGCGGAACATGGAAAGGCCTAACGAATAGGCTCGACTACATCCAGGGCATGGGATTCACAGCAGTGTGGATATCACCTGTGGTCAAACAGATGGAGGGAAGAACCATGGACGGGTCTGCGTACCACGGCTATTGTAATCTCTCCCCTTGATCAACTCCCTATCTCTTCTTCTTTCATCTAGAAAATCGGTATCGAGTTACAGCACATGGTTCAAACTTTCTCATCTTCACGAATATGCTTACAAACCCACACACCTAGTCTTGGATTACTTCAGCCTGATAGATCGACTAACTCCTAGCTGAAAACAGGGGCACAAGACATATGGTCACTCAACCCAGCGTTTGGAACGTCTGAAGATCTGGTGGCGCTATCTAAAGCGCTGCACAAACGGGGAATGGCAAGTGCGCTTGACTTTGTACGAGAAAAAGGACGTCCCCGGCTGACACAGTTCTGAAGTACCTCATGGTCGATGTTGTCACAAATCATATGGCTTACAATGGGTGTGGAACATGCGTCGACTATAAAACGTTCAACCCATTTAATTCAGTATGTCATTTATTTACTCATCCTTAACCCTTTGTGCAGTATGGTCTAATATTCTCACAGGAGTCCTATTTCCACCCATTCTGTGAGATTGACTTTAACAACGAGACTTCAACTCAAATGTGAGTATCCGGTAGAAATTAACCAAAGGATATAAACATGCAAAAGGCTAATACCTTCTGGAAGTTGCTGGCAAGGAGACAATATTGTTAGGCGAGTACTCTCTATTTCCTCAAGCCTAAGGTAGCAGGAGTAAGATCAAGGACTGACACAATCGGGACTAGTCTCGCCGACCTTCGCACAGAAAGGTAATTTGATGCGTCTTCGCTAATCTTGACAATTTCATTTCGCTGATGCAGCCCACAGCAAGGACATTCGGGATATCTTCAACAATTGGGCATCCCAATTGGTCGCTAACTACAGTATCGATGGTCTGCGCATTGACAGTGTCAAAGAAGTAGAGCCGTCATTCTGGCCCGGATTCGAGAAGGCTGCAGGAGTATACTGCATCGGAGAGGTCCACGACGGGGACCCCTCGTACGTCAATTCATTCCAGAAATCCATGGACGGTGTGCTAGACTATCCTAGGTACGCCGCATTCTCACCTCTCTTAATCTATTGCCCTGGCAAATAACTAACATGTTCTGCTTGCTTGTTTTATGTATAGCTTTTATTCGATCACGCAGGCCTTCCAGACCACGAAAGGGAGCATGGGCGACCTTGCTTCCGGTATCAGCATTATGAAGAGCGAGGGTATGTCGGCTGTACTTTAATAAATAGGAGATCTATTCTAATATCATGGATTTGGCAGCCATGGATACGTCGTTGTATGGGTCGTTCTTAGAGAACCATGACAACCCGAGATTTGCCTCGGTTACGAAGGACATGGTAAGAAGCACGACGGCCCTTGTCACCGTGGTTTGCTAATTGTTACAATAGGCACTGGCCAAAAACGTACGTCTTTGCGGCGTTTCTTCTATACGGAGGATAAGTTTGATTAACGAAAAACTAGGCAATTGCATTCCAAATGCTTAAGGATGGTGCGCCCCCCTATTTGTTTTCCCTCCTGCAACTCGAGTGATTTACAGATGCTGACAAGCTTGCAAGGCATTCCAATTGTATACCAGGGACAGGAACAGCATTACGCAGGAGGCTCTACTCCCGAAAACCGTGAAGCGCTATGGTTGTCGGGATATAGCACGTCCTTTGAGCTATACACATGGATCACCAGCCTGAACCAGATTCGATCCCATGCCATTTCTCAGGACGCAAAATACCTCAGCTACAACGCAGTGCCGACATACAACGACTCCAGCACGATTGCATTGAGGAAGGGATTTGACGGCTTCCAGATCGTCGGCATATTTACCAATGTCGGATCTGCCGGCGTTGCGAGCGTGACTCTCTCGTCATCAGAAACAGGTTTCACTGCTAGCGAGCAGCTTGTTGACGTGATGAACTGCGCACCATACACGGTAGACTCATCCGGCAGCATTACAGCTCAGCTCCTTGGGGGCCTGCCTCTAGTACTTTATCCGAGAACTCCCCTTACGGGCAGTGGAATATGTAGTTCCCTAACGGGTAAGGCTGCTAGCGTAAATGCATCCGATTCTACTTCAGCTAACATGAAATTTATAGGTCCTAAATCTACTGGTAGTCCCACAACTACAGGGACAGCATCTTCCAGCAAGCCGACTTCTGAGGCTTGGAGCTTACAGTAAATCCCCCATTTGCATGCCTCCGATTAATATACGCCTTCTCCCATCTAACTATGATGTTAGCTCTCAAAACTACCTCTGCTACATGTTAGCTGTCGCCGTTATGGCATACGAGCTCCTTGCAATTGGTCAGTGAACTTTTAAGGCACAAGATAGATTTATACCCACTAGAATGACCACGTTTTGCCTCTGTGAATGGGCAACATTTTTCTAAACCTTACCCGCTCGCTCCTCTGTGCCATCGTCGTATCGACCCGGTGTTATTTTTCACCAGTCACGTACATCTCGCAAACCTGCTTTAGGATACACGTCAAGCCCATCTTCTCGCATGAAGTGCCATTAGCTTGAGTGCTTGACAAGATGGCGAATGAAAAAGAAGTTCTATATTTCGTGGATCGGCCGAGTCAAGGTGCTAGGGGCCATCTCAGATATTGTCTCCCGAAGAAATGCCCTGAGAGTTGTATATTTAAATGATGAGCAAGCGAAGTAAATTTTAGATACGTTTGGAGACCTCCTCGTCCACAAGTATTACCTTTTCAGCTGAGCACAAAATAACGGCTCGATATATTCCTATTGAAACCATTCTGTCACTTGCGTCCCTCCCCAATGACTTTCGGTAATCATCGATGTGTGTGAGATGTCCGAAGAAAACAAATTTGGGGTTAGTATGCAATACACAGACAGTCTGTAGTGACTGTAGTCAGGGATGTGACAAATTTCATGTCTGATAATTGTTTGCAAGCCTCAGCTATCTATCCATATCTCCAACTCGCTCCGCACTCTCTGTGTGCGTGAATACTAGATCAACGTTGGTGACTTCCATGTGAGTGGTATCACACAACCAAAATCGTTAGGCAATGTAGCTTGAGGTACTGGGTCAATTTTCGATCGCCCACCATCCCCCCAATACGCACCTCTTTCATTAGCTCTGTTTTGACTCTGACTCCTCCCTTCGCTTCGTCTTCCCTCTTTTCTAGACAACGACCTCAACTTTTTGAGCTGTGCAAGGTGCCTTCCTTCTCACCCACCGTCGCTATTGAACTATCACATTACTGACTTCGTCGTTTGTCACGCAGAAAGACCAACACACAATGGCTGACAACGTGAGCACTCGATCCAAACTTCCCTTGCTGGACCCCCAACCTACAACCGCTCACTCGAGACCTACCAGGTTCTGGATACTGCGCCGATCGCTGCCACCACCACCGAGGTGAGTAAAGACATCTAATCTCACCGGTGGTTTTTTTTTTTTTTTTTTGGCGAAGAGTAGATGTAATAACTGGCCGACTAGGACGGTGACGACCCCGCCTCTGCCGCTGCCATGCTTGCTGTCATCGTGAGTCCCCGTGCCGATCCTTCTTCACTAACGACCTCTCGATCGTCAGTCGCGTTGAGGAAGTTCTGACTAGCTAAGGAGTGCAAACTATGCTTGTGGGTGGCACGCAACCCGTTCACTACCCAGGTTTGTTCTCCCTTTGCTCCCGTTGACAACGAACTGAGCTGACATCTGCGCAGTGTGGCCATACCTTCTGTCGCAGATGCCTAGAGGTTAATTACGAGGCGGTGACAATTTTGCGATGGCCTTTCAAGTGCAAGACTTGCAGCACTGTAATCACCGAGTTGACTGTTGGTCCTGCTCTGGGTCCTGCTCCGATTGCCATCGTAAGCATTCAGCTCTCATCTCTCTCGTCAACGAATCCATCATCGATGAACTTCCTTCGCCGATTGGTCCTCTTCTCCGTCTGTTCTTTCCGCCATCAAACACCCTCAGATGCACTAACCAACCAAGCCGGCCGCAACTGCTCCTGTCGACTCCAGTGATGCAGCGGCTTCTATGCTCGTGGCCTTGGCGACCCCAGTCCCTGCAGCCTTTGGCGTAAGTGTCCTGACCAACGACCGTGTTCAAAGCTAATGTCCTTGCTAGCTGACTGCTGAACCCGGAGGTACGGTCGATCTCAAACTCTGCTCCACGCCAATTTCTATCGCCTTTCTCTCTCTTCCATGCTCCTTACCTAGCGGACGGCGACACACCCAAGCTAACAACACACTAGCGCTCCGCGACGACAGTGAAAGCAACCGTGTGAATTCCCAGTCAAAGTTCGTATCCTCTTCATGGCTCCTCTAGGTTTCACTAGTCGACAAATCTTGACAAAATGGAAGAGCATGCTAATCGGTTGGGAAGATCCCATGAGGCTTTGTGCACGGGTCTCCATCGACTCGAGCTTGGCGACAAAGAGCCTGACATCCTCCCTCAGTGAATACCCAACGATCTGTTCTGCCGCAGAACGTGCTAACGATTGAAGGTTGGGAGAAACCGAGGCGGAGCTGTGCATGGACGTCTTTGGGCTCTCCATCGACGACAAACAGCCTTCCAGCCCGCCCTGATCCATTCGAACTGCCCCGTAAGGAAGTGAACATGAGTGAGGTGGCCGATGCAGGCTATGCCACTTTTTTCCCTGAATTGGCTGTAAGAAACATCTGTTACTCTGCTCGCATTAGAACTCAGAACGCTAATCTCTGTGCAACAGCTAGGAGAGACCCGGAAGAACAAGAAGCGCGTTCGGACACTGAAATGACTGCTGGTGGTTAGTAGCCATCAATGTCATTTCTATTCTTTTGGCGTCGTTTTGGCTCCCACTGAACGGGTAATGGCTGTGGTTAGGCAGGGGGCATCGCATCGCTCGGCGCTGTTGACTTCGGGTATCGCGATCACGTCTGTCTAGAAGGGGACTAGAGCAACACAACAGTCAGTCCTCGGCTACCTTAGTCACTCAGCTTCTCCTCGGGAAATAAACGACTTTCTATAACATATGATCCACGGCATGAGTTGTCGGTTGCGAGCTACCTCCGTACCCCAGCGGCCAATTTGATGGATACTTGTGCTGGACATCGAAAGCCGCCAAATTCACCTAGGCTGACATTCTTTACTACGTTACTGACGCGTCTGAATCAGGGTCCCGGGACAGGATCGCCTTGGATCGCACATTGCTTGACTAGTACAGCGCTCTAGTGTGCGTGGCACTCACCCGCCAGTGAAAGGCCTTGGCGCGCACTTTTTGTTCGCCCAGAGCCTTTACTGGAGACATATCCATCTAAGAGAGCTCTCCGCCTTATTTGAGTTTTCTAACAAATGGGTTGATAGGTGTCTGTGCTATCCAGACGTTAAACAAAGCCGGCTTCGAGCCCTTGCCTTCCGTCCTGCATCCGTGCCCCTAGTGGGCGATGCATGCCCAGTTAGACATTTTGTGTCTTAACCTGGCCTTACGATCTTCCTCAAGCCAGTTCCAAAGCATCGAACTTACTCTTGGGCACTCAGCATTGGATGCAGGCTACAGTTCAGCAAAGCGAAGGCGCATCAGGATATAAGCCTAATTGGGAAGTCAGAGCAAGCCCCAGTTAGGTGAGGCAATGACGTCTTCCCAAACCCTTGGCGCTTCTAGCTCCGTACCTCTCTATTGATTGACCCAGGTACCTCGGCTTTGAGCCCAGGATCGCGACGGTCCAAGGGGCCGTAGCAAATATAGTCAGGATCTGCCAGGTTTCAAGCCAGGCTGTAGGCCCGGCGAGGCATGTTGATCCTCAACAGCTGCACATTCGCCAGGGGAGTAGGGGAGTGGGTCACGTAGAGAAATCCCATCAGCACTAATTTGAAGCTCAGGAAGTTCCGCCCCAGTGGCGCATAAAAAGTCCGTGAGCCCCGCCCCCTGTCGGCGTTGCGGCTGCATGTCCGTCGAGCAAGCGCGGATGCCCCACCAACAACGTCGGATTATGCACCCATCTTGAGGCTGGAGGCACGAAGCGAAGGCTTCCGGACTGATCGCGATGGAAGTGGCTCCACATGCACGGAGGCGCAAAGGTATGTGCAGCTTCTGGTTATCCCCGCACAGCCGCCGGGTCAGCAGCTGGCAGGTGCTGCAGCTTCTGCAGGCCCGGCGGGAGTGGCAGCTGCTTCGCCTGCATCGGCTGCATCGACATGTGTGTAATATGGCGCTGATGTGGGTGCCCTATGTCCCTAGCCTGCGACCTTTGCACCACCAAGCGGATCAAATGTGATGGCCTCAAGCCGTCGTGCTCGAACTGCGTGCTCTACGGGGTCGAGTGCAAGCTCACCCCCAAGAGCAAGGCACCCCCAGCGCGCGACGGTCCGCGCAATGCCACTCCTATCCGAAAGACCCCAGCGGGAGACTCCTCCGATAGGTGAGACTTAACACTCCGTCGCATTACTGCAAAGACAAGACATGTGGACTGACGGGGAGATAGCGGCAAGGGCAACCGGATGCGTGCCATCGAGGCTCGGCTAGAGCGGATGGAGGCCATGATGCTAAGAACCACCAGCGCTGTCGGGTCCGGCTCAAGTGGGCACGGCTCCAGCACCACCGAAGATGGCAGTTCTCTCGACGATGCGAACCGCCCACCGTCAAGTGTGCAGACGAACGCAACGCCCATGGAGGCCTGGGCCGCGCACGGTCCGGCCGAGACGGTGTCCCCAGAGGCCAGCCACGCGAGCACAAGCTTGCTCAGCGCAGGAGCTCAGCACCGTCCGCGACGCGAGCTCCCGCCCCCTGAAGAGGTCAAGCCCGTCATCGAGAGGTACTTCCGAGAGTACAACTCAATCGTGCCGCTGTTTGAAAGGCCGGCCTTCATGCAGATGGTGGACGAATGGCATTCGCAGCGGCCGCTTGTGGAATGGGCTGCCATCAATGTCGTCCTGGCAATCACATACCGCATCGTCGACAGGGTTTCGATAGACGACCGCAGAGTCGCCAAATGCATCGAAAATGCGCAGTCGGCCATGATCGAGGTGTTTCTGCGGACCGAGGACCTGCTAGGACTTCAGGTCGTCTTGGGCCTCGTCCTCCTGCTCCTGGGCACCCCTAGGAACGGTCCGCTTCGGGCCATCCCGATGTTGATGGCTTCGGGTACCCGGCTGGGGCAGCTTCTCCGGCTGCAGACACATTCACGGCCCGGTGCCATGTCCCCAGCCGAGGCGCAACACCGGAGTAGAGTGTTCTGGATTCTGTACATCTTGGACAAGGTAACCTCCCCATGTAACTCTCGCCAACTGGCTGCTGACTAGAGTATCCTAGGACACATCGCTTCGATTCCAAACGCCGTCGGCTTTCCTTGACGCCGACATAGAGCACGGACTTCCGGAGATAACCCCCGAAGACGGCGCAGCCACGCTGAGCAGCACGTCCGGGACCGCCACAATGAACTTTCTCCACACTTGGGTGCATCTAGCGTACGTCCAGGGCAGAATATACGACTTACTGTGCACCACGCAAGCACGAAGGGCAACCGCAGAGGAGAAGCGGAAGAGACTGTCTCGAGTCCAGGGTATGCTCAGTCGGTGGCGCCGTTCGATCCCTCCAGAGTTTGACCTAGATCTGCTCGTCGGCGGCCAAACAGGGATGCAAGCGCAGCAAATCCTGGCCATGTGCTACACGCATCTTATGTGCCATTTCATAATCTACGACATCAACGAAAACCACGACTTCTTAGTCGAGAGGATCAGAACCGTCACCGGTGGCCGGGTCTCAGTGGAGGACGACGACGGCGACGATCCCTACCACCCAATCACGCTCGCCACCTTTACAGGATGGGATATGTGTGTCAGTCTCAGCCGGGCGTGCCTCAAGGCATCATATGCCACAGGTGATACGGATTACTTCATATGGTGAGGCTATTCCTCGGCCCGCACTCCGTCGGCTATGGATGGTGCTAACCAGGGCGATCCCAGGTACAACTCATGCTCGCATCTCGCGGCCGGGCTTGTGCTACTCACGAACATCGTTGATTCCCGCGAAGACGCTAATATCGAAGCCGACGAGAAGTTGGTCGACCGAAGGCTCGATATGTACGACAGGCTACTCGCCGCGGGCGGCCCTACCGACGAGTCACTCAGGTCCAAGTTTAACGGTCTGAAGGACCAGGCACGGCTGGTTGTCCATCGCCTTATCAGCCAGAAGGTAACTATGTCTTTACGTGACATCGAACACCAGGCTTCACAGACCTATATGTGGCCAGCAGACCTTTCGAATCCGGTTATTAGCCAGGAAGAACCATCCACGGTACGTGGACCGCTGCGTGATTGTGCTCAATGATACAAGGCCAAAGAATTAACGTGTGGCGACTAGGGCTCCGCTTTCTACACGGCCTTCGAGGAGGCACTAGACCCCACTCTCTCCGAGCCCTTCGGCGACTACTCGTGGTATACCTCTTCCTTCCAAACATATGGCATCTAGCTAGCGGACGTAGGGTCATCTTTGGATGTAAAATAGTGCGCTGGTTTGATCCGGTGAATATGACGGCGTTTGATAACTAGATGCACAGGAGGGGGCAAGGATGGGCACAGCGCTTGGGATATCAGGTTTTGTCGGCGGGGAAGGGGGGAGGGAGGTCCAGCCTGCCCACGGGCGCTTGACTTAGTATCGGTTCAGAACTAGAGACACGCGCTAGCCAACCAGGGCCTTGTATCTACTTGGTCGGCGGCGAGTGAGGCACAGTCGGCCAATCACCTAGATTCACATGCTTCGAGCAGGTACTTTTGCCCGCATGAGGAATGGCGGGATGGCTAGCCGTCTTGGGGACTTCGTACTGCGGACAACTTGTACGGGATAAACTCGCTGGCAGAGAATGGAATTGGCATCATCTAGTGAGGTGCTGCTTTATTCCCACCCATAACAAAACTGTCCTCCATCCGATCGATCTGCTCTTCCACCCACCGAATCTCCCGGCCCCAGTCATAACCGACGTCGATCATGAAACACATTTTGCAAGCACGCAAGAATGTAACTATAGAGATAGACCCGAGCTCGCCCATGCTTTTCTGGCTCATATACTCAGCCGCCTGGCAGGTATTCCGCGCCGCTCTCCTCCACTCATCGGCGTGAAAGCGGGTCCGCTCCTCGCAATAGGCCGGAGAGAGCGACGTTTCGAGCGTCGCGGCCCGGCGATACGTCGACATAAGCTGGTAGTGGACCGAGATCAGGCTGGACCAGTATGTCGTGACGGCCTGGGCAACGTGGAATCCCGTGAAGTGGAACGACACCGGGAATACCTTGCCCAGCTTCTCGTCGTCTGCGCGACTGGACAAGGTTGAGAGCTCGGCCCGGTACAGCGGGCTTGCAATCGATCGTTGCAGTCCGTCGTACAGTTGGCGGAGTGAAAAGTCGATCGTGAGGCACTTGGAAATCACATCGCGCAAGCCACTCTCCAGCGCTTTTTTCCCGGGCTTGCTCGCCATGAGCTGATCATATTGGCAAAATACGGCCGGGAGGAGCAGCAGTTGGTCCATGACCTCGTCCACGATCGTCTTGCGGAACTGGCTCCACGGAGTCTCGATCCACTCCCGGCGCGACAAGAACGACTCAAATCTATACCAGAGGCTCGTTCCGACCTACACCATCCGTCAGCGGTGATATTCGCAGATGTGGAGGCGCTTGAACATACCATAATGTTCCGAGCAGCCAAGAGGATGTTCAAGCCTAGAGGCGAGGTGCATGCCTCGGGGCCCCGCAGCTCCAGCAATGACAGGGCCCCCTGCTGGTGCGTCTGAAATGCCCCGCGGGCTGACTCCGGGTGGCTTTCGGAGAGCTCGAACAGCGCCAGCATGACGCATGCGGCAAGCGTTTCCTCCGACAGGCGGCCTTGCGGGCTACGCAGCACCTGCTGAAGCTGTCCGATAGCACCCAGGTACAGATCGCGACTGCGGGCGACCAGGCCAATGTCTTGGTGCTTGCGCGCAACCCGCGCCGCGAAAAAGGCCGAGAGAGCGGTCTCCAATACAGGCGATCGGATATCCATCTCCTGCAGCTGGAGGAGGAGATCGGGCTTCAAGGCGCCGGCCGAGTGGGTGCTACTGCGCATCTCTTCCGGGAGGTGTTCAGTCATGAAGAGATAGTGGAACTGCTGCCGCACCGCGTCACTTGACGACACTCGCACTTGACAAGGTGTCGCTTGGAGGTAGGGTGCCAGGCGCTTGTCGAGCGACAGGGGCATGGTGGCGGGAAACTTCGGCTGGCCCGGCTCCCGCGTGCTGGTCTTGCGCCATCGACCTTGGTGGACGACAGTGGTTTCATCAGACTGTAGCCTGCCCCCCGCATCGGGAAAGGCCATATCACTCGAAAAGACATAGCCAAGCTTGCGCTTGTACCCGGTGCACAAGCGGTTGGTTCTTTGGCAGTTGTTGCACGACGGCTTGCCCAAGTCACACTGTGTGCCAGGGTCAGTAGAATGCGTCTAGATGGAGCTAACGGATTTCCTATACCTTGACTCGTCGCTGAATACACGTATGGCATCCCTTGGATCGACCCGGGACACCCACCATTGTTCCTGCGTGCGCGAAGGCCTAGAGCAGACGATGCGGATGTATGATGGTTCTAGGCTTGACGGTGTTCCGATCTGAACAGGCAAATGCAGACAGGCACGTCTCGTATTTGAGAAGGAATACGATTTACTATAGTCTTAGCTCCCCTTCATCTCCTAGAATCGCATGTCGTCCTGCCGGCTTCTCTATATTCGTCCACGCACTTGGCGCCGACAACAGATGCGGTGTCAGCCTTATGCCCAGAGCTAAACTGCTTTAGGATGCATAGCGCGACGAGTGCAACGCTATCCTCAGCCTTTGGTGGCTGGTGTCCATGAGTGCTGCATTCCTATTGGCGGTTATGGCACGAAGTTGCCCCGAGGATGACAGTCTGGCCTATGACGACTGCCATGCCACTGTGGGTTTACGCTTCAGACCGAGAACGGCTATGCCTCTTCAAGCGGTGTCTCCAGGTCGTCGGGAATCCGCCTAGACGCCAATGTCGAAACAATTGGCCCCTGGGTTTGTGGAGTAGATCCAACGCCTTCCAGAGCGGATGCTAACCTAAGAGGCGATCGTGCGGGCGTGCTTCGACCTACCTTAGGTAATCATCAGGCAAAATAACGTAATCTACCACCTAATTAGACACACCACCTTGTTAGACACCGGGCCGCACCAGACCCACAGAAAGTAGTTGTCAGCTGTAACAGCCTGATACGGTCTGGTGCGGCCCGGTGTCTAACAAGGTGGTGTGTCTAATTAGGTGGTGGACTACGTTATCGCCGAATTGGGATCGCCATTATATTCAACTCCGCACGAGTTGAGTTGAGCACGGACTTGCCGCAATTAAAGCTGCAGCGAGTCGAGTGCTGTCTGCGCAGGTCGAGGTACACCACCTGTCTATATGAGCTTAGGCGTCGTCGAGAAACGGTAGATCCATCGACAAGACCAGCATCTTTTGATGGTAGAGAACACAAGCATCGCAGGGGGAAACACCGAGAGCAGACACAGCTGTGCACTGGGTGGTCCCGGTGGTGCAGACGTCTGGGTCTAATTACTTTTTCCACAGGGGGAAGCGAGCATAAGGGGAAGATCGCATTGGTGGCTTGACAGCGGCAATTAGCCCCACTTATTTAAACAGGTGCATAATATTGCGCTGCTTGGATCTGTTGCCAGGGTTTGGGGTCCTAAATGACAAAGGGTCTCACTTGCATGGGAGACGTACTGTATTGGAGAAGCGAAAATTGGCGCCGGGACGGGCGTAGTGCAGTGCGGGGACAGGCGCCTCTCCCAGCTTCCAGTCAACCAAGCTCTGGGGTAGCTGGAGGAGGTAGGGTAGTGTAAAATAAATAGGTAGGTACAGTACCCAATGACTAACAATGACGAAGATCCTTCTATCTACAGGTCAGGTGTTCTCCACGAAGCCCGAAGCCGTAAGCCACAATCTTTTTAATCGCTCCATCAATCTCAAGACGTACGAGGCGATGTTACAAGTATTAAGAGAGTTGGGGAAATACATTACCAGTGAGATTAGTGGAAGACGTTGTCTCTAGATATACGCGTTCCGAGGCTGTCGACCTATACTAGACACGACCAGCACGCCGTGTCCTAAGGCCTCCAGGTCCCGTATCTGCTCGATAGTTTAGACCTGGATTATGGAACAGGATTTATTTTCACGCTAACAGGTATCTCTACTATAATGGGCACATGGCTACAGGTGGTAGCGCAAGTGGGTAGAACCACTAGCACAACTTCTGGGCCGGGCTACTGGACGATTTTATATGGCAGACGCTAGGTCAATGGCTCGTTAAGTGCGCTAGCAAACTATTTGACTTACTACGTACATCTAGCGAGACCTATCACCCCCCATCTATATGCGTCGTGTAGCATTAGCGCCGAAGAGGTGCCTCCAGAGGCTTGCCCGTAATGCGTGACATAAGCTAGCATCCATTACTATGAATACGGAACCATGTATATCCTCTGTATATGGTAGGTAAAACTACCCAGTGTCGGCGGTAAGGTCATCGTGCAGAATGTTTTGTCACATGCCACACCTCTTCCCTGATTCCATAACAAGAGCCCCTCTCGTGACAAATCGAGTCCCGCTCTAGGGTGCCAAGTACTGCCACAGGTGCAGACACGACTCAATTTTGGACACCCTGAGCTGCCAGTTCGAGATGGGCGGACTTTTGGACGATTTATCATCCGATTGGGGTGTTTGCGTGTCAGCTCAGATTCATATTCACCACGTCCGTGATGCACCCCATTATGTCAATGATGCAGCCCCCATGATCCTACGGGAGGAATCGACCCCTCTCTGGGGGCTGCCACACAAGAGTTCTTTTGCCCATCCAACCTCTCAAGGCGCAGTGTCGTATCGATAGCCGAATACGCGCCTACAAAGGCAATCTTCAACACCAACAGAAAATATCAGATACCTCTGCAGAAGTGAGATGCCAGTTCTAGAAGTGGTTCACGCATCACGGTAAGCTGCGCCTCGGCTATCCAACATCGTCTCCCAACCGAAATTTGCAGGCAGAACACTTGCATCGCCTGGTCCAGCCTGGTCCAGATCGCGACGAGAAGCGAGATCAGCAGAAGCTCGGTGGGGTATGAACCTCCTGCCGGGTCTGGCCAACAGCAGTGGGCTAGGGCGAAAGCGGCAGCTTGAGAGAGCTTATTGCGCCGAAGGCGCCACCAGGTTTCAAGGCGGTATCGGCTGTGCCTCCACGCAGTTGGTGTTCGCGTTCCCAGTCCGGAGTGTAGCGTTGATTTGGCTGCTAGTCACTCTTTCTTCCAAATGGTGCAAACCCGAGATATGCGAAGCATGGGCTATGCTACTTGGAATGAGCTCTGCGGAGCCTAGGTCACACGAAGGGGTTTGGGCTTGTGAGTTCGCCACTTCTCCTCACGGTACCGCCGAGGGTCCCGACTCGCCTGGTCACCAGTCGCGAGGTTAGCTCGGATACCGTATTCGTGTGATGGCAGCTTGATTGCTCTTGGACGCCAAGTTAAGACTCCGTACTCTACGATACACATCGAACTTATGTCTTCTGGTGCCGGGCAGACAGTTTCCCCGGGAATGCTGTCAGCCTTGGCTTGGCAAAGCATGAAGATACGCATCACAGCATATTCTGGCGATCTACTTGGCAGCCCAGCTCATCTTGCATCTTGCGTGGGCGCCTACATGAGAGGGTAGCAGCTAAGCGATAGGGAGGGCGGGATGCCTTTGCGACTAATGCAGCAGGTATATATGTGACGCCCGCATGCTGGGTCGGAAGGAAGCGGATTCCCCATGGTCTGGGTTCGCCACTTTCCAAACAGGGGGGGGGGAGGTTCTAGGCTTCTCGCCTCACCGTACAGCTTGGCGAGCGGGAGCAGCGGTAGTCGGCCCCCAACAGGGGGACTTGTAGGGGACCAAAGGGGAAAGAGGGAAGATGGCGAGGCGGACTCAAGAAGTCCATGCCATGAGCGGCTGCGGATTGGATATCGGTCTGAGGAGGTACGTCGCATCGGGTCGGGGCTAGCGAGAGATACTGAGTCGCACGTGCTTCAGCCCCAGTAAAATATTTCCCAGGCTTGTCTGGTAGGACAAACGAGACGCTCTCCGGGGGGGAGGGGGGGAAAAGCTTTCGGGGCAGAGGCACCAGGGTTGTCCGGAGCCACTGTTTAGATAAGGGAGCTCGCTGGAAAGACCCCTACTGTATCTCATGAGGCAGGTAGGTAGGGAACGCGTCGCCTGAGAGGAGGGACATAGCAATAATCCCCCCCGGCGGATTGATGCACGAGTCAGCTGTGAGACCACATGGGGGCGGGCAACGGCGGCCAATAGGAACCGTCGGCTGCCATGCTCCTTATCGGTAGAGCCAGCCCCTTGCTGTAACCTATATCCCCTCCCCGCCCTCTCGCTTGCTATGGGAGAGGTGGCGAGAAACAGTGACAATCTCGACCGTCTGATCGGATAAATGGCGAGGAGAACAGCGGCTGATGTCCTTGAGCTATTCGGACTTTTGCCAGGAACGGCGTTATTTTTCTCCCCCATCCGCTCCCTCCTCTTCCCCCCTTCTCCCGCCTTGGCCGGCCTTGGGCTCCGCGTGTTGGTATGAGGAGGGGGGGGGCAGCTCGAGCGTTGCAGCGCAGAAGCCGGGGGCCAGCTAAAAAAAGACTAGCTGGGCTAGGGTGCTACGTACTGCAACATACCGAAATGCACGTACCACTACTGCGGAGTAACGAGGTAGACGAAATACGCAGGAATTGGGATGAGGATTCCATCGTCGCACGCCCGTCTAGTAGTACAGCGTATCTCGTCCCCCGGCGGGTTTTCGCGGCCTGCATGCCCGTAACATGGGAACCCCGGACTGGCCATCAAGCCGGGGCCAGACCAGCCGCCGACGCTCGTGGGGGGGGGGTGGTAAGCTCGTTTCGGTCTCAATTGGCATGCACTCCGGGGGGGAGGGTCCATCCTAGTCCCCGCCAGCAACCACGGTGCCTTCACGGATTGTAGCCCTGGTTTGCGCACATCCTTCCCAGAGCGAGGGCCAGACCCTGTCACAAGCGGGCAGCTTGTCTAGGTTCGGGTGCAGCGGGCGCGTGGCCTGGCCAGTCCCTTTCGCGCGTTGGTGGACACGGTTCGGCCTGTGCGAGATGCATCAACGAGGTCCGGGGGGGATAATTGCGCATGTTGGGGTGTCTGCAGGCGGATTATTAGACGACAGCTATCCCGGATGGATCCGCATTGGGAAAGTGCTTAATCGCCCCTTAGACGGACCCAGGCCGACCTTCCTACCCTGTCCAGCGCTCGACCTAAGCGGGTGCATTCGATTGGCACCAGAAGGCGTGCGATCGCATACATGTTTGGGTCGTATCGCACCACAACCCTTCCTGACAGGGATGGGTAAAAGGCTATAGACCCCAGGTCCGCCGAGCTGGACGAGCCGGCCGTGTCTGCACAACTCTCATCGCCTTGCCTTTCTTGGAGATCCCCATTGCTGCTGCTCCTCCACTTCCGCGATGGCTACAACGACCATTGTCGTCGGGGCGCTGAACCCCGTCGAGGGCAAGGTCGTCGATGTCCCCACCCACGGGGCCATCGACGAGAAGCTCGCGACCGAGGCGGCCCAGTCCAAGGGCGACGAGATTACGTCGGCTGCCCCTGAGTATGATGGCGAGGATCACGAGAAGGATGACACCAGCGAGGTCATCATCATCACCGGTGCCGACGCTGCCACTCACCTGCTGCCGCTGCGCGACGACGGCCAGCCTGCCCTGACTTTCCGAAGTATTTTCCTGGCGACCTGTCTGTCGGCGTTCCAGGCCGTCATCTACCAGATCTACCAGGTGAGACCAGCCGGTCGGGACGGCCTCAGTCCCCCCTACCTGTTCCAGCATAGGCTAACGAGAAACTCCCAATCTTAGTTCAAACCCACCGCCGTGACCATCTCTGGTACCTTCATTGTGCTCATCGCGTACTTTGCTGGTAAGGCCTGGGCGAACTTTCTTCCACGTGGCGACCGGTTTGAGGCGCGATGGAGAGAGCGTGGCGGCGTGGGCAAGCCGCCCACGTGGATTACTATCATGTCCTTCTTCAACCACGGCCCGTGGAACCTCAAGGAGCATGCCATCTGCGCCATTACGGCCACCTCGGCATCCAATGCCGCCCCGAGTGTCCAGGTGTTTGCCGCCCAGGACCTCTTCTATGACCTCCCGCTGAGCGCGACGACCGTCGTCCTGACCGTCATCTCCATCGGTCTGTTCGGCTACGGTATCTGCGGTATCATGCGCCCCATCGCCGTGTGGCACGTTGAGGCCGTCTACTGGAGCACCCTCCCCACCGTGAAGACGCTCCAGGGACTCCACTGGCAGGAGATCAAGAACTCCAAGCCGCTCCGGTGGTTCTGGTACAGCTTTGGAGGCATGTTCTTCTACGAGTTCTTCCCGGCCTACATCTTCCCCTGGCTTAACTCGGTCTCCATCCCGTGCCTCGCCGCGATGCACGCGACCGGCGACAAGGCGAAGGTGCTCACGAACCTCTTCGGCGGTTCCATCAACAACGAGGGACTGGGACTTTTCACTCTCTCTTTCGATTGGCAATACGTAAGCATGATATAATTCTATTCCAGCACTGAGGAAATGACGCGACTAACGCGGATCGACGCGCTCTAGATCACCTCCTTCCAGACCTCTCTGCCGCTCAAGCTGCAGGCCCACATTGCTGCCGGTATCTTTGTCTGCTACCTTGCGATGCTGGGTATCTACTACAACAACAGCTGGGATGCTCTGTCGCAGCCGTTCATGTCGACGCGGCTGCGGTCCGCTGACGGCACTGCGTACCCCACTGCCAAGGTGTTCGTCGGCGGCGTGCTCAGCCAGGACGCTCTGGCGAAGTACGGACTTCCCGCGCTCACCGGAAGCTTCGCGTACGCCATCTTCATGGCCAACGCTGCTGTAAGTTGACTCCCGGGATCGACGCCTGCTCCGTCCTGCTAAATGACGACTAATTCCGTCCCCCGTAGATCGGCGCCTTGATTGCGCACTGCGCCCTCTTCTGGGGTGGCGATATCATGCGGGCGTACAAGAGCGCGAGGGCGGGCAAGTATGACGATCCCCACCACGCGCACATGGCTGCCCGCTACAAGGAGACGCCGTGGTGGTGGTACGTCGTTGTGCTAGTCGTCAGCTTCGTCATGGGTCTCGTCGTCGTTATCAAGGAGAACGTTACCCTGGAGGCTTGGTCCTACATTGTTGCGCTGATCCTGGGAATCATCATCGCTCCCCTGGTTAGTTTCCACTCCCACCCCGGCACTCTGTGCTTTGCGCGCCGCCCGTTGTCTAACTTGATTCTAGAGCACTATTCTCTACTCTCGCTATGGAAACGGTATTGCCACCAACAACCTGTCCAAGATGTTGGCTGGTCTGCTGGTGCCCGACAGGCCCGTCGGCAACATGTACTTTGCTGCTTGGTCGCACAATGTCATCGGCAACGCCGTCACTCTCAGCAACGACCTCAAGATGGGCGAGTACCGTACGTGCTGCGAGCGCCCCTCTATCGGTATATCCCTGAATGCTGACCCACTCCTACAGTCAAAGTTCCTCCCCGTGCCATGTTCCTCACTCAGATCTACGGCACTATCCTGGGTGGTTTCCTTAACTACGCTGTCATGATCTCGATTGTGAACGGAAACCGTGAGCTGCTCGTCGACTCCGATGGAAACAGCTCGTGGAGCGGTGCGACCATGCAGTCGTACAACACCAGCGCCGCGTCGTGGGCGCTGGCCAGGTATCTCTACAAGGCTGGCGGGAAGTACGAGATGGTGCCGATCGGTCTGGCCGTCGGCGCCGGTGCTGTCGCCGTCCACCGCATCATTGTTTACGTATGTTGCCATCCGCGTGCCCCGCATGCTTTAGGGCCCTTCATATATTTCTCGCCACTCCTGCTAACCATAGCGCATTTTAGTTCAAGCCCAAGATCCACAACTTCTCGCTCAACGAGATCAACCTTCCCCAGTTCATCCAGTACGCTGGCTTCATCCCGTACCAGCAGTCGCAGACCTGCGTTATCTTCAGCCAGCTCATCGCCGGGTTCTTCGTCCAGTACTACCTGCGCAACTACCGCCCGCGCATCTTCAAGGACTACTCGTACCTGGTCACCGGCGCCTTCGACGGTGCCAGTCTCACAGTCCTCTTTATCCTGTCGTTCGCCGTCTTCGGCGCCGGCGGCACCTCTACTCCCTTCCCTAACTGGTGGGGCAACCGTGCCAACGACGACATCCCATACTACGACTTCTGTCCCGTGGCCGACTCGTAGTCGCAGCATCGTATACCTTCGCTTCAAGACAATACTCTTCGGCTTGCTGCTTGCAGTCCCTGTAGCCAAATTATCCCTAGCCACTCAGCTGAACTAGTCTTAATACCAGTTTTAAGAAACTTCTAATTGGTGTCCTCTATGTAGAGACTGTTTCTGTGCATACTGATCGTAGCCGGCGTTCCTAGCTCACAGGGTCATGAAGTGCCGCTGGCTGTGCCTCCTACTCTGGCGCAGCCAAATGTTGTGTTACATAGGTGTCTAGGTCAGCTTAATATGTGGTCAGACACTAGATGTGCATATGCTCCCCGCGCCATAGATGTGCATATGATGGGTATAAAGGGACGAGTGAGAACGAGGAAGAGGGCAGTCATCCTCGAGCACTATATTTGTGCTGCGTATTTGGGTTAGTTGCATCTCATGGCTCGTCAGGGAACAATAAAGCCGTTATGTAATATATGTACCAATGGACCGAATCAATGCCACACTTGCCTCAATTTCCGAAGCCAAATAACATGAGCGTGCATCACTCCTAGGAACAGGTATAGTTAAAGCCACTAAAACTAGAGGCATTCATCGAGATATTATAAGATACTGCATTCTTAATTCTCAGCCTTGCTTGACGCTAATGTACAAAGCTCGTAAGGCTGCGACATAGCTTAGCTCCAGGACAGAGGATGTATAAGTAATCATCCTCTAGCATAGCCGTGTCAGGGCTGAACCAACAAAACTTTCAGGGCCACGACTCCATCATCCTTTACCCTTACCATTCGCGTACCCTCTCTGCCAGTGCGATCATTTCGGCCGCGACGCGTTCCGGCATGCTGATGTTGAGCGCATGGCCGGCACCCTCCACAAACACTCGCTGGACATCGACACCTGCCGCTTTCACTCTCTCGTGCATAGCTTCCTGGATGGGAACCGGGACAATAGCGTCGTTCTGGGGGATGATCTGTACGGTCGGAATGTACTTCCATGCCTCGTACGACAGCTTTCCACTGTAGGTGTCGGAGCTGTGCTGCGTCATGCCCGCAAATGCCTCGTCAATCTCAGCCTGGTCTTTGAGGTCGTTGAAGAGGAGCGGGATGAAGGCCTTGTCGATAACAGGTAGGTAGTCGCCCGGGACGCCGGTCTTGGCCGGTTCAGGCATGGCGTCGAACTCGCCCATGATGTCCCGCACGGACGAGCCTAGAGGTGCCAGGAAGGAGCCCAGGTAGACGATCCCGACTACGGCAGTGGCTTTGCCCTCGGCTGCACGGTCGGTCTTGCCTAGGCCTTTCAAGGCCGAGGAGCCTGGGATGCCGCTGTACGAGTGCAGCAGCATGACGACGTTCTTAGGATCGATACTGCTGTCCAGAATCGAGGTGACGGCGGCCCGGATGTGCTCTGCATCGTCCTCCATCTTTGGTGCCGGCCGGCGTGTGCCATCATTGGCCGAGAGCAGCCCTACCACCTGTACATCCTGTCCTTTCTGGCGCAGAGCTGCCTCCAGGCGGGTGTAGCTCGCTGGTGTCGCGAATGAGCCAGGGATAATGACGAACGTGAGGGGTGCCATCTTGGTGGAGGTCACGCCGCTTAAAAACAGAATTGAGTCTTCTCTGCAGGATCTACAGTAGCTGTCAAGGTGCAACGCTCTTGAGGGGGAGAGCCGTCTTTCAGATTGTTTCCAGGTGCCTATTTATCTTCGGACCTCCCAACACCTTAAACCCTTTTCGGATTGAGGTCCCCGAGTCAACTAGCACCGCCTCGTTTGCGCTCTCGCTGATCTATCGGGGGAGGTAATCCGTATGCTGGCACCTAGGCAGGATTGGTGCATTTCATTGCCCCAATTGTCTTAGCTGATGGCACAGTGAAGTAGGTAAGTGTGGGTACTCTCTGGGAATGCGACGGAATATGAGGGAATGGAATGCAATGCTGGCTCAAATATAACACAGCACAGCCAACAGCGTCTTGGGCGAAAGCATCGTAGTGTTGCTTGATCCTGGCATTCCCTGTCTTGGTTGGTCCCGCCACAAGTACACAGAGTACCCTAAAGGCAAACTAAGGGAGTATGGCGACCCACCTGAGTCCCGCCGGCAGAATGCTTCCTCTTTGGGCTTATGTAGCCGGCGTCAGCACTAATTAGTAGATGATCGTGTTTGTATCAATGCAAAGGGCTTCGCACCGATGCCGAGATCAGCCGAACTTTTATTCGCTACTGCTTACCTATACTCCAATTCTGGAAGTATTATTTTCTTTGTTCTCTACAGCAATAGAGCCGGGTGTTTAATAACAAAGCAGTTTCGACGTCGCCCCATATAATCTACTGCATGGCTTTGCTCCCCGCCTGCTACGAGCTGGTGGCATCTATGTATACTGACAATAAGAGATACGTCACCACTCGGCTATAGGAAACACTCCGAGCTACAACATATGGGGGTTCTGGTGTATAGGTGCATTTCGTTGCTGGTGACTGGTACCTCGACATGAGCGCGTGCTGCCCACGTTGGCAAGAGCTCATTAGCAAGAGGAAACTATGCAACGATTGCATGGATATGCAGCCCCAAAGAGTGCCGCGTCTATATTACTATCTAAAATGGTATAGGTGCCAACCGCCCAGTCCTCGCTCCTGAACCCCGTAGATCTCCAGAAAGCTTTTCTAGAGAATCATAAATGAGCCCAGGATGGCAGCAGCCAGAACCAGCCCCATGTTGAGAACCGCAGAGCGCGGCGCGGGGGAGCAGTTTCCGCCCGTGGGGACAGCATTGGCGCCGGTACCAATGGCGACGATGTCGGAGTTGCCGCAGTTGGCATTCTGGGCCAAGTGGACCTGCACAAGTTAGCATTCATTACTTCGGCGGATGAATACCTCCTCCGGTTGCCATTAGGCTCGAGGAGCTAGGCCGGGGTTCTACTCACGTTCTGGTTGTCCCAGTCGAAGACGGCGTATGCCGAACGCAGGAACGGCGCGCCCAGGATGTACGTTGGCGGGTCCGACACGATGGTGGAATCGCCGACCTGGAGCCAGCAGTAGGTCGTACCCCGGTCAGTAATCGGCCAGAAGAGGTTGTCATACGGCACCAGGATAGTCTTGCCGCCCTCGAAGCCGAATGTAAGGCCGCCGCTCTGCTGGCGGTAGCTGCAGTCGACGAGACAGTTCGTGCCGGTCATGTTGCCGTTCACATCAGCGCAGATCTGCTTGGTGAAGCCGGGGGGCGTAAGGATCGCGCCGGTTCCCGAGTCGAGATCGGCGATGAAGGTTCCGCCCGGCAGGTCGTAGTTCTTGGTCGACGACTTCCCGCCGGCAGGGGTGAAGCTCATCGACTTCACGTTCACGTTGTAGCTAGAGCAGAATGGTTAGTTGGTGCTGGTTCAGCCCGGTCTGAGACGGCGTGCGTACCTCGTCTGGTTCCAGGTCGTGCCGTCGTCGTTCTTGACGGGAAACGGCACAATGGGGATGGCGCTGAGCGAGCCCTGGAACTTGGACTTGTCGACGCCGCCGAAGATGAGCGCGCCGGTGGTGTTGTCAAACTCACGCAGGTCCAAGCTGAAAGCGCGGCTCTGGATGAGGCCCTGCTTCTGCATGTTGGAGAGCATTAGCGCGTAGGGATACTCGGGCGTGTAGTTGAATCCCAGCGGGTTGGGGCCGATTCCCAGAATGCCTAGTCTAGTTAGTGCATGGCGCGTGGAGGATCGACGGCGGTCGCATTACCGATTTGTGTCTGGTTGGACTTGGTAGCAACACCAAAGATCTGGTTCGTGACCGAGACGCCCCCGATGCTCAAAGTCTACAGAGAACCACTGTCAGCTTTCCTCCGGCAACCAGTCAACCTTGTCTCAGAGAGAGCTGGATGGCTGTCTAAATGGTCCTCAGACGCGGTGGTTACTAACATCCTGGTAATACGTTACGTCTACCGTCGTAAAGTCGGCATACTTGATGGTCTTGTCCTTGACATCGGTCGTCTTCGCCGTCGATGACTTCGAGTGGTCATAGCGGCCGACCTTGTCGCAGAAGTCGGGATCCTCGTCCGGGTTGTCCACCCCGTTGGTACTGCCGCTCGACGTATCCTTAGGGTCAGGCTTCCTTCCGGTAGAGCAGTCTGGGTCGACCCAGAGCTCGATGGAGCCGGAATCTACCACCACGGTTGTGACCTGGCCGGGGGTACCAAGCGTAACTAGCTATGTGTTAGTGGTGATATACCGGAGGAATAAATCGCGATCCCGGGACGAGGCGTAGCGACCGGGGATCGAGGCGGTAGACATGCCATTAATGAAGTAACCCGAGTTTTGGGCGTTCGCGAGGTCTGCGGCAGCGGCGCCAGCTCTTCGGCGAAGCTGCCCCTGGCCGGGTTCGATGTTTTGCCGAGACACGGGGACGTGCACATATCCGGCCCCGACTGTAGCACCGGGGAAATCGCGAGCCACGTTGATGGCGTTGGCCGCTGAGAGGAGCGAGAGCAGGGCGACCGAAGCGACCGCCATTGTTGAATAAGGCCGATTCGACTCGGCGCGCGCGTATAGAGTAGAGAATTCGAGGAAACGAGCGAGCCTAACCCCACGAGCCTCCATCAGGGGCAGCCGGCTGGTCGGTTTATGTATCGCGGTGCCTGTCTCGCTACGCCGCAAGTGGCCAACCGTCACAGGGCGCTAGCCTTGGACGCTGGAGCCTGGTGCCGTCACACACGAGAGGGCCCGGGGTAAGCCTCTAATTTCGCGTTCCTCTATTGGTCTGTGCCATAAGCTTACATTAAACTCATCGCAGCTAACGAGCGGCTAGCACGCATTCGACGCTGGGTGCAACCCATTTCTAGTCGTCTCCCACGCCCAAGGCGCCATAGGCCCTTGCAAACACCGGTAGCCCTGTGGTCCGATCGTGCCGGTCCCATACAGGACAGGTTCTTTCGCCAAAAGGACCAGTGCGCACAATACAAGGCATTGACTCACCAGTAGCGTGTTTGCCTCACGACCTAACTACCTTCCTAACTTGCCTACCCGCCTATGGCAAGGCAGGTATTGCATCTTGCCTTGGCAAGCTTGGCACCTAAGTTAGCTAACGTACCTTGACCAAGGAAATCAGGGATCTATCCCAAAGCGCGAGGAGGTGTATCGCCAGGCAGCTTGCGACTGCCTTGTCTATTGGTGAACCCTACTTGTCTCGTTTTACAAATCAGATGCAAGTCTTTGATGTTTTGAAAGCCGTGTGCTAGTTAGCCGAATACGCCTTGCATGTAACGGTTACCTTACCTATATTGCACATCTCGTAATTACAGATCAGGCTCTGGTCGGATGACGGCTCCGGGGCTTGGGCCTGCCAAGCCCCGCTAGAGATTAGCGCCCGATTGTACCTACAGTACAAGCCGCACTTAAATAGCATGCATCCAACACGATCGCGGGTGAAGTGTGCCCGAAAAATGATGTCGGTGGCGTGGCATTCGGTTCCGGGTTATGGACAAAGTTTAGACTGGCCGTCACCCTCCCGATCGAGGCTTTTGTGGCCCAAGTTCTGATGTGTGGACCATTGCCAATAGCCTCGAAATCCTGATATCAAAAGATACACGTTGGGTTGAAATGGAACAGCGCGTCAAGAAAAACATCCGGAACTAGGCTAGCTAAAGGACTGCCTACTCTAAAAGGGTTTACCTGCATCACCCTTGGGCTACCTAGCTAGGCTGTGAGATCCGAGGTGATGCAGGCACCCGTGATGTTGTTATACACTTGCACCGCACAGGGACCGCCAACATGGAAGCCTGAGATAGTCCACGTAATCGTTTCAATTTCCTGGATAGGTATCTACGTAAAGCCAGCATATACGAACACAAGACGCCTCGCTTGCGGCGGCAGCTTATTACAGGATGGCGATGCCCCCAATGAAGGACGCCAGGACGACACCCACCGCCACCAAGACGCGCATATCGATGCCTCCAGAGGATCGTGCGGCGGCCGACTTGCCACTGGAGCTCGCAGTTCCCGTGGCATACGTGCAGGTCTCGGACCCGGCGGTGTACGTCGCGATCAAGCCGGGGTAGTTGATGTCGGCACATCCCATCGACACCAGCTTCAGGCCCGTGACCTCGGCCCCGGTGTAGTTGTACACGGTCGCCGGCATGGTGGTAGCCGTCACGCTGACCAGGCTGCCGATGGTGGCGCTGGCCGAGGGAATGCCGCTGGTCACGAGGCTGTCGCCGCCGCTGGGGCGGCTAGGTAGCCCCCAGTCGGCCACCCACGAGCCGGTGGCCTCCGAGATCAGCGCGCTATCGCACGAGAAGGCCGACACCTCCTCGGCCGTCTTGTTGGCGGCGATCAGGCTAGAATATTTGATGGACGCCAGCTCCTGCTTGAGGTCGGTGTAGTCGGTCCGCAGGGTGACCTCGGTCGAGCTATTGATGACTACCAGGCCGTAGTTGGACACCTCCTGCGAGAACTCGTAGACCAGCCCTCCGGAGAGCTCGCTCATCTGCGAGCCGTACAGGGTAGGCACGTTGGTGAAGGTGCGCGGCTGGACGTTGTTGCAGCCGTACTCACTGAAGAAGACGGGGATGTCGGTGCCGGCGAAGTAGGTGACCAGCTTGTCGTAGCCCGACTCGGTGAAGCTGCTGTCACCGCACCACTCGTAGTCGTTGAGCCCGAAGAAGTCCATCTTAGACATAGTGTCGTTGGAGAGCGAGCAGCCGAGGTAGTTGAAGGTGTTGACGAGCTCCGACGCGACATCAGCGGCGGAGTAGCCGACGCCGATAGAGCGCGGCGCATGGAGTGAGATATACTCCTTAAGGTCCCGCACGACGGCGCGGATATAGAGGGGCGCGCTCGCTACGCTCTGCTCGTTAATGATTTCGTTGCCGGCGAAGAAGCCTAGCAGGTTGGGGTAGTTCCAGAAGTTCTCGACGACACCAAAGATGTGCTGCATGTAGTCGAGCGTGTAGGTGCTGGCAGGGTCGCTGCGGTCGATGTACTGGCCGTAGAGGCCGCTGTTGACGTCGATGATCATGTAGATGCCCGCCGCATTGAAGATGGACGCGCACTGGTCGTGGTTCAGGTTGGCGTCGACATTGTACACTCGCACCGTGTTGATACCGAGCTGCTGCATGAGGATGGCATCGCGAAGGCAAGCCGTAGCGTCGCTCAGGGGATCCGCCGTCGCTGAGAAGCCCGAAGAGCCGCCTGGCTGGTAGCTGCGAGAGAGATCAGCGGCCGGTCGCCCACCGGGCACATGCAGACCTTTGGTGACCTACGTTACGCCGATGATGTCGAAACGGTCGCCCGTGGCGTTGACGACGAAGTTGGCGCCGTTAGGCGAGACATACTGGACAGCCGATGCAAGTGATGCCAAGGACGCCGCGGCAACGGCAGCCCTACCGAGAACCATGCTGATCGGATCAGCCTTGGGACGAGACCACCTTAGCTGAATGGGGGAATGCCAAGACAATTTTTGGCGCCTAAGACGTGCCGCGGCCCTGCAGACGTGCAACTTAGCGGGCGAAGCGAGGGAAAGAGGTAATGATTGGCGGGATCGGGAATAAACGAGCGTACAGGAAAGGAAACGAATGCACGGCTGATGGCTGCCTTCTTCACGCAAATTTGAGGAGGAAAAACGAGAGATTTGGGCCGCCCGTCTGCTTGCCCTCTTTTTGAACAGAGCGAATTCGACGCCCGAAAAAGGGGCAGGGCGAGAAGGTGGCCACGCGTCCAGCATCCGACCATTACGGCATGCGGCCCACACCCTTTCAGCCCGCCGCCCTGATTCGCGAGGTTCCTCGCCAGCACGAACGGCGGACGCGAAACGCCTCAGCCTCTGTGACGGCCCCGGAAAGCCGGTCCCAAGGAACGCAGCGACGGGATGCTTTCGTCATGGTGCAGTTGCGTTGCGCCGGCCGTGGCACCACGCCTTGGGCCGTCTTCGTGTCGAAATGAACCGGGCAGAAGAACGGCGGCTGGCCGGATACGAGTATTGGATTGCAGCAAGACCAGTGCACCGCGTCTGCTCCGCGTCCATAATAGCTGCGTTGGCTACCGCCCCGCAGGACTCCAGTAGGCTTAGAGGGAAGGAGAAGGAAGGCATCGTAACAAAGACATATGGTCGCTTCAATTGCCCCAACACGAGGGGCCCTAGTTCTCCGTCAATATGGAAGCTTTCTACTTCGTACATCTGGCGATCCCGCCACCTTTGGAGATGCGTGGGCGGGACGCAATATTTTGAAGGTGGATCTTTCACGCACGCTACCCGCCGGGCCCTGACGAGGCGCAGCCCCAACAACCGCAGCCCATTGGGCATGACGCAAATGATGGACGGCGTACGAGTAATGGCAGCGGGTATGCCTTTGGAGCATCCGCCCGCATGTAGGCCCTAAGGTATTCTCTAAGGAACACACGTGACGACCGGCCCTCCTGCTACCCACCAAGCTACAGGCGTCACCCCACCTTCATCCTGGATGCGGTAAGTTAAGGCATGCGTTTTTGGCCAAACGGGCGAGGAATGTCTAAAATTGGAAGCTCTTAGACCGTCGAGCCCGACCGGCCGGGAATCGACTAGCAATGCCATTCAATGCGGCCCGGATTCTTGCTGCCACGGCCTTGGCTTTGACCTGATGCCAACAGGCGGAAACCAAGTCCCTGCGAATGCGTGAATACCACGATAATCTATCTTGACTTCACAGTATAGCAGCAACAGTCCTGGATCCTACTAACTGGATATCACAGAACCGTGAACTCATTTGAATTACTAGACCACTTCCCAGCGAATATTTGTTTGACAGGAGCAAAATATGCTATTATGTGTGCAAAATTGGCGGTGGCTGTGCGGCTCTTTACTATGGCGGGCTGCTATTGGCGGCACGATCAGCCACCACATGACCATCTCTTCAGCCCATGACAGCCGCCTCTTAAATCCCCGCAATACTCGACGCGACAGTGATTTGCAACGCTAAAACGCAATCCTGTACTTATCGAAGCGATTTAGGCCCTATCCAAACCGACCACACGACTCATGTCTGGGGATTCGTCTCGCTCCTGGAGGAAATGGGTTCCATCCCGTGCTAGGATTACAGGGAAAGGAAAGAGTAAGAGCAATACAGCGTCTATAGCCGAAACCGCCTCGCAAGGTACACTCACCACCGGGCAAGCCTACGCTCTCCCTCTGACGAAATCTAGGGAATGTTGCTGTATATCCCGAGCCATCGGCGCCTTCTCAGAGAGCCATTCGAGCACCGGCGACCGAGGCCTCCGGTTTGTGCGACGCGGAGCCGCCTTCGAGTTCGTTCCCAACACGCGCCTCTCCAGCACCGACCGTTACCACTACATCAACGACAACCAAGGAAGGGAAAGCCGGGGAGAAAAATACATGCGATGGCCATGCCGAAAATCCAGGAGAGGGGCTCCATATCCTCTTCGACAGCTGTTGCACTGGCCAGCCCCGCGCAGAATCAGAGATTGAGTAAGGCCTCAGCCTTCCCGATTCTCCTATAATGTCTAACAGCTTCTCAATAGTGTCGTCGCAGTCCACGGTCTTAATTTCAAGGGTACTCCCGGCCACGCGTGGAAAACCTGGATGAAAGGCGACAAGCTTTGGCTAAGAGACTTCCTTCCGGCGCGCCTTCCAAAGACTCCCCGCGTGATGCTTTTCGCATATAATTCCAGCCCAGCTTTCGGTGCAGCATCCACGAAGCTCGACGATCACGCAAAGGCATTGCTACACAGGCTCTGGCTAAAACGCAAGGCGAGTTGTTCGACCTCTATAAGCGTTTTCCTCCTGACAAATAACAGGGCAACGAGAGGCGGCCCCTGATCTTTATCTGCCATAGCCTTGGCGGGCTAGTCGTCAAAGAAGCGAGTGACCAGCTAGTCCTAAGAAGTTCTCTACTAATAATATCCAGGCACTCGTCGCGGCCAAACTGGATGAGAAATATAAGTCGATTATAGAAGGGACCTGCCTTCTTGTTTTCTTTGCCACCCCGCATCGAGGCGGAAATCATGCTAGCTTCGGGGATGTCGTGGCTAAGATTGTCCGACTGGGAAGGTACAACGACGCCTTGGATGCCCTCAAGCGGAACTCGAACGAGGCAGAAAAGAGGTTTGAGCAAGCGCGTCATCTATTTGAGAGATGTCTTGTTATCAGCTTTTTTGAAGGAGAGCCGTATGGCTCCATGGGTATTGTAAGTCTCTGGGACATCCCAAAGAGGCACGGCTCACACTCTAGACAGATTGTCGACAAACTATCCGCAACCCTAAATCTTTCCGGTTTACAAGAGACACAGGTGGCAATGCCGGCGAACCATAGCACGATTTGCAAATTCGACTCTGTGGATGACCCTACGTGCGAGTTAGCTCTCGATACCATTGCCGCAGAAGTCGAGCAGGCCTTGGACCTTGTTCAGAATCAGTCCGACCGTGGCCTAAGCCTTGCGTTCTCTGACGAGGACCGTCGATGCTTACAAGACTTACAAACAACCGATCCACGCCTCGATAAGAAACGCATCGAGGAAACGAAAGGTGGGCTTCTGGAAGATGCATACTGCTGGGTGCTTAACAACGAAGACTTTAAGCGCTGGCGCTGCGACGGAGCTAGTCGACTGCTGTGGGTCAAAGGCGATCCGGGAAAGGGCAAGACCATGCTTCTCTGCGGCATAATAGACACGCTTGGCGACTCGACCAGATTGACGAATCCAAGGACCAGTACGCTACTGTCTTACTTCTTCTGCCAAGCCACCGACTCCCGCATCAATAGTGCGTCTGCTGTGTTACGAGGGCTTATCCACATGTTGGTTCACCAGCAGCATGCGCTTATCTCACATATTCGGGAAAGGTACGACCAGGCTGGGAAACAGCTTTTTGAGGGTGTGAATGCCTGGACAGCCTTGACAGAAATCCTTGGCAGTATGCTAGAGGACTCAGAGCTACAGGATACGTACCTAGTCGTTGATGCACTTGATGAGTGCGGCACTACTGCTACGAATCAAGCCGATAGAGGGAGCATTCAGCCTCAACAGCAATCTGCAGACTTGTTAAGGCTCCTCAGTTTCATCGCTCAGAAATCTACTCTGCCAAGGGTGAAATAGATCGTTTCTAGTCGCAACTGGCCCAGTATTGAGGAGCATCTCAATACAATATCTTACAGGGCAAGGCTTTCGCTCGAGCTAAACGAGGACTCTGTCTCTAAGGCTATTAACATTTATATTCAACACAAGCTTAATGCCCTGGTAAGTATCAAGAAATACAATGAGAAAACACGGGAAACAGTCCATCAGCACTTATTATCAAATGCAAATGGCACATTCCTCTGGGTAGCCTTGGTCTGCCAAGAGCTTGCGAGAGTCGCAGGCTGGAAAGCTTTAAAACAGCTAACAATGTTTCCGCCGGGGCTTGACGCGCTCTACGGGCGGATGATGGATCAAATCTGCAGTTTAGAAGATGGGGACGATGTCGAGCTCTGCCAACGTATACTCGCTGTTGCCTCTATCGTTTACCAGCCCATCACGTTGGACGAACTCACATCTTTGGTCGACATCCCTAGTGTGTGTGGCGGCGATGATACCATAATGGAGGTCATAGGGCTTTGTGGCTCCTACCTGACAGTTCGCGACCGCACCATATTCTTCGTGCATCAGTCGGCAAAGGATTTTCTACTGCAATCAGCATGTAACATCTTTCCTTCCGGACCAGAGAACTTACACTATACTATCTTCTCGCGATCACTGCAGGCTATGTCGGTACTACGCCGCGATATCTACAATCTCAAAGCTCCTGGTTTGCCTATCGAGCAAGCACAAGCCAGGCGACCAGACCCAGATCCACTAGCTGCTGTGAGGTACTCATGCGTCTACTGGATTGACCACCTTTTCCACAGCAGGGTTAAAGATACAGAAAAGGATCTCCAGGACAATGGCGCGATAGACAACTTTCTACACGGGAAATATCTATACTGGCTTGAGGCTCTCAGCCTTCTAAAGAGCGTCTCACACAGCGTTCTTTCCATGATACAACTAGAACGTTTAGTCCAGGTGAGATAAACCTCTAAATATCTTGATTTATATTAATTTCTATAGGGACATGTATCTTAACTTGCCGATCTTATTCGAGATGGACGACGATTTATCCAATACCATAGAGCAGTGATAGAGAGTTTTCCGCTCCAAATCTATGCTTCGGCTCTTCTATTCAGCCCTACCCAAAGCTTAATTCGAAGACAATTCCAAGCAGAAGAGCCGCAATAGCTAATTATAAAACCATGTATTGATGATAAATGGAGTGCTTGCCTGACGACACTCGAGGGCCATAGCCACTTTGTTACCTCGATCGCGTGGTCAACCGATGGCCGGCTCGCTTCCGGGTCCGACAAGACTATCAAGATCTGGGATCCCACGACCGGCCAGTGCACTACAACGCTCGAGGGCCATAGCCACTTTGTTACCTCGATCGCGTGGTCGACCAATGGCCGGCTCGCTTCTGGGTCCTACGACAAGACTATCAAGATCTGGGATCCCACGACCGGCCAGTGCACCAGGACGCTCGAAATCGGCTACATTCCTTCTCTCAAGTTTGATATCTATACACCTCAATATCTCTATACCAATACAGGTACTATTGATTTAGGCTCTATTATAACGTCTAAGTCTCTCGATACCAATCCTAACCTTCGAAATACTTTGCTTCAGGCTATAGGATATGGGTTGAAGGAAGATAACACCTGGGTTATATATCAGGGAGAAGATATATTATGGCTTCCCTTGGAATATAGACCACGGGTCTCAGCTATATTAGACGGAAACGTAGCCTTGGGCTGTCTCTCCGGGCGTATATTAATACTAGGATTTTCTAAGCACTACATATAGCGTTCTCTCACAGTTCTTGTATATTTCTTTTCTCATAGCGTGCCACAGAAAGGGTCTGGGAAGACGAGCCAATTTATAGTATATTTTCCTTCCAACGCAACCTCGAGCGTTCTAGAACTTTCCATATTAAAACTGTCGAGCTAAACCAAAAAGGGAGGGAAGAAAGGCTGTGTGATATAGGATATAGGTTAGGGAAGGCATATCGCCCAGTCTCCAGGGCACTGTGCAATAACTCGACTCTGCCAACTTCGCTACCCTTCCGGTACATGGATAGCTGGGGCTGGGTTGATCTACCGGCCTAAATACAAGCTATTTTTAACGGCCGCCTGCACTTACAAGTACCTTTTAGCACTGTCTAAGCCGCGGGCTTTGTATTGAACAGAGTTCGAGAGGACGCCAATTTCGCAGATGAGAGATCCTACTAACTGGAAATCACAGAACCGTGAAGAACTCATTCGAATTACTGTGCCGCTTCCCAGCGGATATTGTCTAACAGGAGCTAAATATGCCAAAAGCGGCCTATGTATTTGATGAGTGAATCTAAGTGGATACTCCGCTGACTATCAGTAATGAACCGAGGAGGTGCCGCTATGCGTACAGAATATAGAAGGGACTTGTGCTCGAGTTGCTAGCCTGTGGGGGGACCTCAGGTCCCGACTAACTGCGCAATGAATGTAGTCTTGGCCTTAGCCCGCAAAGCTGCGCCTCTCCTCCCGACTGCAATGCCGATACCAACTGCAGGAGGTGCCAAGTGGGAAGCCGCATTTCCCCCAAGAAGGAGCCAAGGGTTAATGTAGCGACCAACGGCCCAGTTGCTCAGCGAAACACCTAAAGGTTCTGCCACGGTAGGATTGTGCGTATTGCCAAAGCGGTCATCAAGTACAAAAGGATCTTAACCGTGCGTGCATGCCTTGGCAGCACGAGCTTGTGAAGATGTTTGCAGCCACCACCTGTGGCCATCGGTAAAGATGTCGCTCCTCTATTGGCCTCCTAGGCCATCTGCTCTTCGCAGCTCTTTAAAGTCTACGATATTCCGCAACTCGATGCCGCCGTCCACATTAACCGCGGCAACAAAATTGCCTTTCTCAAGAACCAGGGTACACCAAGACCGCACCGGCAACCATGACCGTTCTCCAAGCTGTACCAGAGATGGAGAAAGAGATCCGGGATGTGCTGGAGACACGTTCTGGGCGAGAGGCAAGTATACTCAGTTCTTGGCAGAGCGACTGTTTACACAAACGCCCAAGGAACAGACTATAAGCATCTCGCTGGCGCTCTACTCCAATAGTAGCAAGGTCTATGTCGTGCCAGTGGGTCCTTTCGATCCCGAGGAAGACACCACCGGACAGCAACCAGTCCACCCCGGGGTAGGCGGGGTAGGAATCATGCCCTCAAACACTGATAACCTCATCATGCGCTTCACTGATCCGGGAGCTGCATTAAACGATTCCGTTGCAGTCCAGAGTGAGATAGCTAGCTTGTCTCTCGCCTGTGATGCACTGACGTCACTAGACACACAAATTGTGCCGTGCGTGTACGGCTGGAAGGCCGCCACCACCGATGCGCCAGGATGGATACTACTGGAGTTCCTGCAGGCGAGGTCGTCTCTCCTCAGGCATGGGAGAAGATGAATGCCGCTACCAAGATGGATATTCTCGCCCAAATTTCCCAAACCTTTAAGCTCATCCAGGATTGTAAACTTCCCGTCTCCGTTAAAGGCTATGGAGGCTTGGGGTTTGCCAATGACGGCAGCATTGTGGTCAGTCCCACGCCCATTAATGGCGCTACTGGCGCCTGCGATGCGTATCATGAATTATATACACAGCGCGTCGACCTGCCAATCTCCTCCGCTCGATCAGAGTGCTCACAACACGCAGATATCTCCAGACGCAACTTGCCTTCATGGACATATGGTGATATTGTGGCTGGATGGGAGAATACAAACTTACGCTCGCGGAGGGATGCTTTCGTGGCCAAGGGCTTTGAACCATTGCTAAAGGAAGCCTCTAGGCCCAACGCTCCACAGACATTGGTCCATGGTGACTTCGGTAGGACTTCATAGACTCGACAGCCTATTACTTTGGTCGTCTACTAACTTTCGTTGCATCAAGACGTCCAGAATTTTCTCTTTGACCCAGGAACGCGCCGCCTTGTTGGACTGCTAGACTTCATCTTTAGCCATGTCGCCTCAGCTGCCGACGAGTACTTATACTCATTCCCGTCGTTAGGCGGTCTCTTGATTCCACCGAGGCTTGATGACGGCCTCCGAAGATATCTCTTGCACGGATTCGAAGCTAAGGCCCTGAGAGCGCAAGCGCGATACACAGTCGAGCGGCGAAGGAACAACGAGAAGCTCTGGATCGTTGGGAATATTGAAGAAACATGACAAGGCGTGTGACTACGGGGTTGGGCTGTTAACTTGCAAAGCTCTACCTGGCATGTACCATTTCTTATTATCGAGCAACGGGACATTCAGTGTAGTCGAATTAGTAGCGAAACACCTAACGGGAGCTATAGCGTATAACGGAACAGGGGACTGCGGTCGCCCAACTTCTCCAGCTGATCGTCGGAATACCTCTGTCGCACCTCTTCCTCCGTCTGCTGGCTTCTCCTCTTGTTGATTGTATAGTAGCCAGCCTCAAGAATGCTCGCAGACATCATGCCCGCCACGACAAAACCTAGGCATGTTCCCCATCCAGTCTGGTACCTTGGGCTTTCTTCCTCGCGGAAGATGAAGCTACCGACGATGCCCCCGATGTTTCCCACTCCGATCATGAACGCAATGCCCATAGCCCGCTTCGCGGAGCCGGCGAGGTTGTTGACCGTCCACGTGTTCGCGCCCGGAACGATGGGGTAGCAGCCAATGGTGGCGAGGTGGACCGCCGTATAGCAGAGCGCGACATTGCTAGAGATCTGGCTGCTGAACGAGAAGAGGATGGCGTACGCGATCACGACCAAGGTTTGTGGGGCCAAGATGAAAGGCAGGCGCCAGGTATAGCGATCGGCAAAATACGAGGACACCACTGCCGAGAAGGCGCCGACGAGATATGGTGGTGCTGTAAGAAGCTGTGCCTGAGAACTCGTGAATCCCATATTGAGGATGATCTGCGGCATTGAGAATTTGAACGCATAGACGGGGACCGACTGCACGTTGAGTTAGCACTAGATTGTAACTTGGAATAACAGGCGACTGCCGGGAGCGGAGTGCTGAGACTTACGCTAGACATGAAGATCATGGCTTGGAGATAGAGCTGCCAGTCCGTCAGGACCGAGAATAGGATCGACCACTTGAACTTCTTCTCTGTCTCCTCAGCCGCCTGCTCGGAGCTCTGCCGCACGCCGCGGTATTTGATGTAGGTGAGGTTGAGGAAGCGCATCTCGGAGTCGGACAGCCATCGGCCGGAGAGAGAGGGCGAGTCGGGCAAGATGAAGAAGGCCAGGGCCCCGAGTCCCACGGTCACGACGCCCTCAATGATGAAAATCCAGCGCCAGCCCTCGTAGCCACCGGTACCGTCCATACGTGCGATCCCGGCCGCGAGGAGGCCAGAGAACGCGCCTGACACAGCCGCAGCGGCGTACATGATACTCATGCGGACTTGAGTCATGTGGGGAGGATACCACTGGCTAATCAGGAAGACTGCTCCGGGAAAGAAGCCGGCTCTGGCCTATGTGTTAGAACGCCACCGCCTCTTAGCGTGGAGGTCGACTTGAGAGCGCCGAACTCACTCAAAAACTCCAAGAAGGAAGCGCGTGGCTACCAAGCCGCCAAAACTTTTGACCACGCCGCTGCATGTCATGATAATGCCCCATGCGGTCACGAGGATCCCAATGTATACGGACGGCCGAGTGAATTTGACGAGAATGGCGTTGCTGGGAACCTCGCAGATGATGTAGGAGACGAAGAACACCATGGATGCGACGTTGTAGTCGGTGCCGGACATGTTCAGGCTCTTCTCGAGGCCTTGAATCTTGGCGTTCCCGATGTTGGCACTATGTGAGACTTTTGGTCAGTGTCCTGTCGAATCTTTTGGCGTTGTAGTTGTAGATGTGTTGGGAACAAGGGAAAAATCTTACCGGTCGAGATTCGAGATCAGATACAGCAGAATGAGCATCGGGGTGAGTCGAAAATCGACCTTGCGGTAAATCCGGGCCTTCTCCTTGTCGGAGGTATTGTGGAGGAAAAGCGAATCTTCATATGAGAGACCGGCACGCAGAGAGTGCTCGAGATGGACAGCCTCGAGGCCAGGCTTCTCTCCCTCGGGGGGGACATCTGCCCCTGAATTGGGGTTTGCAGCAGCCATTGTAGGGGGATGAGAGAGCGTGAAGGACTGGATTGAATCGCACGGAACAACCTGAGACAGACTCGGTATGTGGAAAAGTCTGTCCAGTGGATGTTGTTGATGATCCAGCTCAGCCTTGAGAGTCCAGGGCCTCGTGAGGATAAATAAACCCTTCAAGCGGGTTGCCAACGTTGCGCGTTCATCCAAGTCTAAACCCTCGGACATGAATCTCCAGGCCCCACTCTCATCCCCGGACCCCGAACTCCACGAGCTCCAAGCTTGCACACCCCCCGCAACCAGCCACTATCCCCGCACTTCACACCATCCCCAAGACCATTGCCCGGCTGCCCGCTCCCCCGCAGTTCAGGGGGTTGGCGGACTTGCACACGTTCCTAGTGGGCTCCCACAGCTGCGCTCTCGGTAGTCTTGTTGGCTGTTTACCGTAACACTCGGAAACCGGCAGCTGTACTAAAGCCGGCGAGATGTCGGACGTGAGGAAACGTGCATGGTATTCTACGGTAAATGCACCCTGGCTAGCCAACCGGTACACCCCCTGATGGTACCAGAAGGAAGCCGGCATTCTTGATGGATCAAGCGGTAATTCGAGCTCGGCTTGGTTTGCTGGGGAACTGTGTCTTCTTTTGGCGACCTACGTGAAGCAAAATGCCGGCATGCAGTTCTCCATAAATCTGAATATGCTACCCAGAACATGCAGAAAGTGGCTAGAGACGTATGATGCAAGACTCCCGTCGAGGACGCAGCACTACTTCATGAAGACGCAAGATGATGTATCAAGGCTATCAATATATTCTTCTCAGGAACCATCTAAAGAATTGCGGTCATCTATCGTATAAAACTGCTTCTAGTTGTGTATCTCGGGTAAATGGAATAGGTTCCAGTATTCGTCAAAATCGAGAGTCTGTGTAGCCCCGACCGACCCCTTCTTAGTCTCGCGAATCGTGAATCCGTTGCCCAAGTAAGCAAACCTATTAACCGATGCCTCCGGGCTTCGCTTCAGATGGAAGTCTTCCCAGCGCGGGCTCGTGATAGCCTCCATAAAGTGGAAGCTGGTGCCCCCGTAGATGGCCACCACCGGCCCGTCCACCGTCCCTCTCTTGTACCAGCTCCTGCAGCCGCGCGTCCACACAGTCCGCTCGAGATACTGCTGCATATGCTCGTTGTATTCCTCGTTGACATCATCGCGCACTTCAAAAGATTGGTACCCCTCCGTCTGGAGCTTGTTGATCCACTTGTACACGTACATGGCCGTGGCCTGGATTCCCAGGATGAGTGACCCGTTGGAGATGGGCGAGTTGGGACCCACAAAGCCTGGAAACACCCTGTTAGTAATCTGCGAGAAATATAGCTCCGAGACTGGCTTGACACGTACAAAAGTAGTTGGGCATATCGGGGACGCAGAAGCCGAAGTACGCTTTGGGGCGGTCCTCCGTCCACTTCTGTGCGAGGTTCACTCCGTTTCTGCCGATGATAGGGAAAGCCGGCTTGAACGTGGTATCGAATCCTGTGGCGCAAACAATGGCGTCATATTCCGCCTCCTCTCCGTTCTTGAACTGGATACCCCGAGGCGTGATGGCCTCGATGCTGTCCCAGTGCGTCTCGATGTTGTCCTGCAGCAGTGCCTCCAAGAATCCCGGGCCGGGGGTCTGGCGCCTGCACCCCACCGGGAAGCTAGGTAGGAGGTATTCTGCGATCCTCTTGGCTTTGGGGCTATCGCCTAGCCGGGTGAGCATGGACTTGCGGAACAGTTCTTGGGCCTGCTTCTGAATATCCGAGTCCGCCATGGCCCGGTTGAAGTTCTCGATCCGCCGGTCCATGATCGCGGCGCGGTACTGGCGCAGCGTTTCTGGATCCTTGAACTCGTTCAGGGATTTCTCCGTGAAGTTGTAGTCCGCGTCCATCTCCGGGTCGTTGGCAGTGGGCTCGTTGATTCCTGGCGCCGGGCTGATCCATGTCTGTGTGCGAATGTGCACATCCATACTCTTTACAACTACAAGGTGTCAGTATATTCGTGCCCTCAGAGGTGCGCAGGGGCCGTCTAACCTTTGGAAAGCTGGGGAATGATTTGAATTCCAGACGACCCAATACCGATTACGGCAATGCGCTTGTCGGTGAAGTCATACGAATCATCCCACCGCGCCGAATGGAGGAGCTTGCCGCCAAATGTGTCAAGGCCCTTGATGGAAGGCCACGTCCAGTTGCTATAGCTCGTTAGCTTCGCCTGGGAGTAAGGGCCTAGGATGAATCAAACTTTAGAACTCCACCGGCGTTAATGAAAACATCGCATTCGTCTATGAACACGACACCGTCGAGATCTTTGACCTTGAGGTCCCACTTGCCCTTCTGCTCGTTCCAGATGGCTGACTGGATCGCATGTCTGCATTTGATGTACTTGGAGCAGTCGTACTTGCGCTCGACGTCCTTCATGTATCCGTGAATCTGTTCAGCGGTGGCATAGTAGCCCGGCCAGTTGGGGTTCGGGCAGAAGCTGTAGCTGTAATTGTGCCTAGTGGGTGTTAGACTCAGTTTGACACCATGATATCAGCATGGCGGCTCACGCAGGAATGTCGCATCGGCATCCTGGGTACCGATTCTCGAGCCATGTGCCGCCAATATCGTCGTTCCTCTCGTACACCGTCAGAGTCGCGTTAGAATCTCTCAATCGCTCGTTGAACACGATGGCCATCATCAAGCCGCTATAGCCAGCGCCCATGCACACCACGCGTAGGGCCCGGCGCGTGCCAATAGGCTGTTCGATGATGCGGTAGGCGGACTCGACAGCATCATTGAAGCTGGTAGCAACCTTGGCCTTGACTGTCTCAACATGAGACACCTCGGGCTCTAAAGGGATTGCTGAAGGGGCCATGGTCGTCGTACACGCGTATCGTGCGTCTAAATCAGGTAAAGTGCCGGTCGTAGGGATGACTGGGCTTGTGATGGTAGAGACGTAGCAAGCTCGGCCAGACAGAAAGGTATCCGTAAAGTCTGTATTAAATGACTATGAACTACCCCTTCGGGGGTGTCCCCAAGGAAGCGTGTGGTCGCACATCGGACACAGCATCTCCGAGGTTGGTAAGTGTGCCGGACATCGAAGTCCGGCTACGATTTTGAGGGTTGGAGGGGCCACCTCCACCACGACGCCACCTTGCCTCGCCTATGGTCACCTGGACGAGAAAGCTAGCAGAGCCGAGGGTGAGCCAAGCCCCCGACCTCGACTAGTGTGGACCGGTGCCATGGCTCTTGTGGGGGGCCCAGTCTTTGCTGCCCCGACGGATCCACAGCAGCGATGCGGAGAATCTGGGGGGTGAAGCGGCGGGGAGAGAGAGCCACAATCTCTGAAGTTTGGAGGTGACGGAGCCTTGACTCAGCGCTGCACGATTCGCATTCATACTATACAATCCGGACGTGCTGTAAGTGTCTGATTGGCGATATGTCGAGGACAGCGGAGCGATGAGCGTTCCGTGCACACCTTCCTCGCCCATGGAAGACGTCAGTCGAGGCAGTGAAGTCGGCTCTCCCGGGCAGAGCGAGGGTTCCAGAGGCGGCCGGCGGGCTGCAAAACTACCCCGTAATAAGAGACCGCGAGATCCGACCTTGGGAACCACCTGCAAGACATGCGTTCATTGTCGCAAGAAGAAGGTACGCGGCGCGCTCTCTTAAGATGCTGGCATCTGCTTCTCGGCCAAAAGCAAAGCTTGAGATCCCCGACTAACCCATCTGTAGGTTAAATGCGACGGTACGCGACCGAATTGTCGAGCCTGCACGGCGAGCGACGTCGATTGCGTGTATCCGCAAGACACCCGTCGTCTGCTGCGTCGCCCAAACAGCCGCGTCCTCGACCTCGAACAGCAGATCGTGGACCTCTGGGAACAAATCAATGCGTCTCGCCAGGAGGGTGAAGAAAGGCAGACTGGCCAACCTTCGCCATTTCCAGACATCTTCTCCGGTAAAACACCTGGGCAGCAGTTAGAACACAACGGCGGCCACTCCGAGCAGCTACCTGATACTCCTGTGATGGCGGAAAGAACACCATACCGCCCCCCTCCATGGCAGTCTCCAGGGCCTACGGAGAGCCGAATCGCGGTACCTAAAGCCCCAAGTATAGGAGATTCGACGTATAGCGCCTTGAGGGACCACGTCAATGAGAACGCGGCATCACCTCTATCAAAGAGGCCGCCCACCAATGCCGCCCTGCGACCGCAGGATCAGGGGGCGGGCTCGCCGCAGTCTAATCTCTCCCCATGCGAGGCACAAATTGCTGGGCTCGACGTGGGGCATGATGGGAAAGTATCTGTCCACGGTGCTACTAGCATGATGCACCGTAGAGTCGGGAACAGGACCGCGAACAGAGACTCGAGCTTTGACGAGTCCAGCCAGGCAGCCATCCAAGCCCAGCTAGTCGGCTATGCTGCTATCCAGCGACAGCGGGAGGCATACGCCTACCGACACCCACCCAGCACCATGGACCTCGACGGCGTGGACCTTGAGCTGGCAAGACACTTGCTCGATCTACACTGGAACCGTCAGCACTTTGCCTACCTCTTGACGTACCGACCCGCCGTCATGGACTCACTTATCAACGGAGGGCGCTGGTGTAACAAGCTACTGCTCAACGCCATGTACTACACGAGCAGCCTCTACAGTGACCGCACCTGCCTTCGCACATCGCCGGAGGACACGCAAAGCGCGGGCGACAAATTCTATCAAAGAATACGCGTCCTGCTTGTGGAGGAGATGGAGAGACCTAGTATTCCGACCGCCGCCGGCCTGCTGCTAGCTGGTGCGGCATTAGTGTCGCAGGGGCGGTCCAGTGCCGGCTGGATCATGTGCGGAATCGCGTATAGAATGGTGATCGATCTGGGGCTACATCTTACCAACGACTCACACCACCCCGCTCCCAGTACTGCCTACGACATCAATATAGACATTGAGAAGGAATGGAGGCGGCGGCTGTACTGGGGGGCGTTGATTACAGACGCTACGCAGAGCCTTTACCTGGGGAGACAAATGACTCTGCGGCCGACGGATGGCCGCGTACCGCAGCTGTTCTTGGATAGCTACGAAGAACTGGAGGAATGGTCACCTTACATCGATACCGTTCAGCGTTCGAGCTCCCATGACACGCTCGTGAACTATGTGTCACAGCCTGCCTACGCCACCTCCACCTTCAACGCCTTGATCGGCCTCGCCCAGCTTTCGGCGCGCATCACCGGAACTTTTTACAACATTAACTATATTAAGAGCAGTAGATTGGATCTAAAAGCAGAGAAGATAGACATCGAAGCGCAGCTCCGGACTTGGCGATCAAGTTTGCCGGACCATCTGCGGTATGAGCCCGGGGTGGATCCTGTTCCGCCGCCGCACCAGATTACGCCGCAGTGAGCATCTCCCCACGATTGCACGAGTCTGAGCGATGGCTGACGGAATATAGCACGACCTCTCACTCATTGAATATCCTTCTCCAACGCCCTTTCTTAGACGGTGGCTACCTCCAAGCCACTATCGATGAGGCGGAGCGCAAGGCGAGCGAGCAGAGCTGCATAGAGAGCGCGCTTGCTATCTGGAAGCTGGTCAGCGCGTACCGAGACGGCCTTACACTACGAAGGACGCCATTTCTTCTCTCCTTTGCCGTGTATTCCGCCGTGGTAGTTATACTCCGCCAGAGCAAGAGCGACCCTGAGAGATTCCGGGAGCCCATCAGCTTCTTCTGGACAGCACTCTCGGAGCTGCAGCGAGGATGCAACTTCGGGCTACGGAAACCTGTCGCCATTCTTCGGGAGATGGTGAATGAATTGGGAAGCAGCATTCCGCAGCCGCAGGACCACCCCGAAAACGAGCTGGCCTTCTCTCGCATGATGGAGATCTGTGCGTTTGGCAACGGAGCGCCTGGTACCGCCTCGGCTGGAGGGCTTGAGTCCGATACGTATCATCCGCACGCCTTCTTCGACCCTTTGCCGCTAGGCGAGCTAGACTTTCCCAACGATCAAGAGCTGACCATCACGAACGATACCTTGTACGGGCTTTTCGCCCATCAGTCTACGTTCTTCTGAGGCGCATCTTGTCACATAAGTGTATTGGCTTGCCCTGGCCCAGGCCACGGCGTAATAAGTCCTAATCTCATCATGCTGCTTGCACCAAGGACAGCTTCCAGACCCGCCTGATGTTCGGCTTAGCGGCCTGCTGCCGGATGCGCAGCGTCCAATCTGTCACACCGGCCTTCCACTCCGGCCCCCCCAGTCCGTTCTGCTCGTCGTAGAAGTTGAGCCCGTAGAAGTTCGCGGTGGGCACATCGCCGTATGACTTCTCCAACTTGTAGCGGCGGCTAAGTTGCCATCCCGGAACGTGGGCTAGCTTCGCACCGTGCTCCTCGTCGTACCAAGCGTGGTAGTCATATTCCTTCTCCGGAACTGGCGTGGAGCCATTGGCGACTAGCACGGAACCAACGGTTGGGGGCGACGCCGGGACATGGGTTTCTGACGACGCGACAGCGTCCCCATTGCCCCTGCCGTTGATGAAGGATGCAATGACCCAAGAGAGAGCGCTGAAATCTTGTTCGTGACCCTTCTGGTCTTCGGTGTAAAATGTGTCCCTCTCTAGGATGGGTTCGATGTCGGATAGGAAGTATATGGTATTATATTCCGGGGAGCCGTTGTCGTCGCATCGAAATGTGTAGGTGGCTTCGATGTGTGGAGCGACTGTTGGAGGCAACAGAGCTGACTGACTGGGTACTTCTTCATCTTTCTGCGAGGCAAGCCGCATCAAGATTCCTCGGGTGGGCATTTTAGCGAACGGGACTTGGTAGGAGTACTGTTTGGGATTGTCTGATACGATGAGGCGACGTGAGCTACGATTCGGGATCCGTGTACCTGACTTAGACTGGGACAAACCCGCTACATCATGGAAATTTAAACAAAGCAGCTGTGATGGAGCAGGGCGCTAACTATAGCTCTTCTACATGCATGCGCTTGTCCGAGACTCCACCTAGCTTCTCCGTTGCGGAGAGCGGGGGAAACCCCTGTGGAAATCGATATCCGATTAGCCCCGTCTTCTTTTCAGGGCATCCAGAGAGCACTCAGGGGGTGCTAAAAGACCAGAGAAAGAAGAGCATACAGCACAACCAATACTACTACCGGCTGGATATCGCGTTCAACATCCCTGGTTTGGTTAGGAACACCCGGCCCCTCCACCCCTCTCGTGTACGCACCATGGCGCCTCAACAACCGCTTCCAAAGCTTGATGACTTGCCCCTCCGCCCAGGCGACCCTCCAAACTCAGCTTGGGGCCTTTGGGGGGCCAACAGCTCGCTAGGGGCGCTGAACTATCTTACTGAAGAAGCGGCACTGAAGGCTATTCAAGAAGAGGTCAAGACAGGGGAGCGCATTAGCCTCGAGTAAGCACTCATGATCTTCCGGTGATTAGACCATCACTAACACCATTTCTTCAGTTTGCCTCTGGATTTGTTCAACCCGCCTCTTCTCGGTCGGGCGGGCTTTTCTCAAAAAGTCATTGACAAGAGCCCGCTCGTAGTGAATGATGACCTAGTTAGTGGCAATTCACGGTCTAGCTCTCCAATAACTCTCGCCAATTTGACTAACTCGCCGTGTAGATCACGTTCAACACCCAAGGCAGCTCCCAGTGGGATAGCTTCCGCCATTTTGCTTACCAGAAGGAGAAGATGTTTTACAACGGGTGAGCGTCGACCTTGAGGGTTTCCGGGGGTGTCAGGAACAGGGGCTTGGCGAAGTATAAGCTAATATTGAGCGCTAAGCGCTACCCAGGAAGACATTCACAAGAGCTCGAGCACCGAGGTGAATAGCCTCCAGCGTACGTCCACATATCAATCTAATAACGCCTCAAAAGGCCATTTTTGCTGACCAGATATGGGCATAGCCTGGACCGAGCGAGGAATTGCGGGCCGCGGCATTCTCATCGATTACGTCTCGTGGGCTACGAGAAAGGGAATCGACTACAAGACCTTCGAGAAGTGGGGCATTGGTATCGAGGACGTGAAGGCGATTGTCGAAGAAGAAGGCCTCGTCCTCCGGCCCGGCGACATCCTCTTTCTCCGGACGGGTTACGTCGCTGCGTACCGAGCTCTTACAGAAGAGGGAAAGAAGGACGTCGCCAGTCGGAGAGAGTGGACAGGACTTCGGCAGGGACGTGATACCACGAAGTGGCTGTGGAACAACCAGTTCGCTGCCGTCGCCTCGGACTCGCCTGGATTTGAATGTCGCCGTAAGTCGTGTTCACTTCGCTCCGCATTCGCGTTGTACTCACAGCAGACAGCACCTGAGGACCCCAAGTGGCATTTACATCCGATCTTGCTGGCAGGATGGGGTACGCCAATCGGGGAGTTGTTCGATCTGGACCGGTTGGCCGAGCTATGCGAAAAGCACAAGAGGTGGTCCTTCTTCGTAACGAGTGCGCCACTCAATTATACCGGGGCGGTAGCCTCGCCGCCGAACGCGCTCGCCATGTTCTGACGGCAGCGTAATATTTATTTACAATGTACAGAGTAGTATTTAAGAGTCAATGTAGGCTTGTCCTTCCCAACAATAAGCTGGAAAGCGGGTTCCAGTCTCGTGAAACTTCGGATACCTACTTGAGTTCATATCCCTAGACTACCCTAGCCATGGTGTTCAATAATACCATATTCCCCAAGTTTCTATATGACTAAGTCCTTCCAATAAACCCTATGCTCCCATCACGCCACGTTGTGCGCTGCTGCCACTCTACAAGGCCATTGATGGGCTCCCTAGTAAATAAGCATGTTGATCGAGAGGCAGTAAGTGGTGGGTAAACATACATAGCATCTTTTACTTTGGGAAGCGTAAGATATTGACTTTCGTATAGCTCTTTGGAGCCAAAGCGCTGAAATACGAGCACGGCTGAGTCGTTGTCCTCGACACGATAACCCAGCACCCAGAAGCTAGTCACCGTGCCCTTGAGGGCCTCTACAACTGAGGCCAATTCACGGAGGCATGATATGAGCTGGTCTCTACACTCAGACTTGGGGCGTAACACCTCCATTACAACATAGCCAGCGGCGCTATTCCCAGGTTGTCGACCCTGCAATGTTATGGGCTCGTTCTTGCGGGATAGGAACCCAATGTCCAAAGGCTCCAAGTACCGCAGATCACTTGGGCGATCGAGGAGCGCTTCGCTGCCACAGGCACTTCGGAAATTCCGGTAGGCCTCGCTCTCCCGGTGGGTCTTGGAGCTTGCTTCTAGGTGTGTATACCTGAGGATCCAGAGACAAAATGAGCGCCGCCGCGGGGAGGCAGAGGTTTCTAGTTGACTTACACTTCGAAGCCACGGACCCAATGATGAGGCACTTCATCGTTATCTTCAGCGCTCCTAAACCAGGCATACGCCGCAACATCGGGCTCGTTTGCCGCTGTTGTCTCAGCAACTGCAGTCAACAACTGCAGAAACTTGTGTGCTGTCAGAGTTGCGTGAGGCCTTAAAACAGCAGGTGCCTTACACGATCCCGTTTCTGTGGCGAGCCACAATTGCTCATTGGCGAAATGATGTACATGGCCACTTGTGAAGACCTTGCTTGCGCTGCAAACCGTCACGCGAGCCTGGAGGATCCTACATTGGTATTGGTACTCCACCGACTTCCTGGTTCTTCGCCCCACGGAGATCGATTGTCAGCCGATGCCGATTCCCCGGACATTGGTGTCCGGTGGGGTCGATGCTTGCAAGCCTCATGACTCGAGCATCAGTTCACTAGCGTGACCCCTCAAAGACCCCGCGGAATGGAGCCGGGTGTAATTGATCTTCGGACAATACGCGGCAGGCATCCGGCGACAGAAAGCAGTCCAGGTCACCAGGCTTCGACTATACCAGGCAGCGGAACACTCCCATTTGCCTCCACCCAAGATAGTGAGAATCAAGTAACAAGAAGGAAAACAATACGCCCTTTACAATGAGCTCTCCACAACTACCGCCAGATTTCTTAAGCCAAGTCGAGGCGCTTGAGACAACATCTGCCAAGGTCCGGTGGTACTACTGCGTGATTGTGAATCTTGCCGCGCTGAACTACCCCGAGCTCATCCCCAACGTGTGGAAACATATCTCGAGTCATCTCTTCTCATCCTTTAGCCACGACGAACAGTTTCAGGCTGCTAGGAAATTTCGAGAGGCTCTCATCAAAGCCACAGGCATCATTGGAGCAGCCAAGGTAGGACATTGCCCGGAGTGCTTCAAAGTGGTACAGTTAGATGGGAGCTGACGTGAATTGGTAGGCCGGTACTGCCATCCGAGGGCTGAGCAAGTGCATTCCAAAGGAGCTCAAGGACACAGCAGCCCCACGGTATGTTACCGCTGCACCCGCCCCATGTATCGCATTATCTAACTGGATCGACCGGGATAAGAGCCGCAGAGGACCAAGCTGCTGCCGCTGAACGTGGCCGCGCGTTCCATAAGAGAATCTATGGACGAAATCCGGAATTCGATCCTAACGCTTCTATCGAGGCTAGCCCTGATTATGCCTTTGTGATTAGAGGTATGCCTCTCGCCTACCGCAAGGAAATGAGGTCGAGGGAGCCTCTCAATGCTGACGGGTTGACTAGATCTTCTATACGGCAGGGTGTTCTCGTTTGATGGCATCTTGGATGACCTTGAAACAGGATACGTCATCGTTTCGGCCCTGATTGGAAACGACTGTCACATCCAGCTTCGCCACCATATGAAAGGGATGCTTTACAACGGAGCGACTAGGCAAGACTTAGAAGAGTTGAGTAGTCTTCTACTAGGATTGGCTAAAAGCCTTGACGTTCGTTTCAAGAGCCCGTCTATTGTAATTCCGGAGATATAGTTAAGCAATGTTGTAAATATCAAGATACAATACTCTGTTACGTTTAAAGACGATTCAAGGTCATCTCTCTATCATCGATCTCTATAGGTAAGGTAGTCTACACTTAGTTGCCCTTCTCTATTTGCCAGCGCGAAGCTCCCCCACTCTCCCATGTCTGCTCGGACAAAGCCCATGCGACACTCTCGATCAGTCGCCGGTTAAAGGATGCCGCAGACGAAAGGACGTCAATACTACGGAACGTATGAGGCATGGCCGGGAAGATGCGTACTGTCGTAGGTACTCTGCAGTGTATATCAGTTATGTCTTTGTGGTCTCAACTGAAGAGAGCAGAGCTTACCGGGCCTCGTCCAAATCTTTCGCGTATAGCAACCCTTGATCACGAAGTGGATCACCTCCAGCAACCAAGAATGCAGCTTTGGGCAAGCCGTATAGCTCACTCCCTTGTTGAAATCCGGGGTTGAGAATCGGGTCGCTCGGGTCACTCACGCGGAGCAAGCTTGCAAACCAGTCGAGTTTGGCCGATGAGAGGCCTATAGCGCCGGCGCATTGTACCGGGGAGGACAATTTATTGTCCGCAAATCGATGGTACGGAAACACAGCAGGGTGCATCAGCCAGGGGATAGTGAGTACTTGTCCCCTGATGCGGCATGCCCGCCCCTCCTGCTTCGCTAGTTTGGCGTCCTGCTGTGCTGTCGACGCAGCCAACCCGCTCCCGGCAGACTGGCCACCAACAACCACGCTGCCGGGATCAAACCCCAGGACCTCTGCATTGGCAAGGGCCCACTCGAATGCGTCCCACACGTCATGGTGCTGCGTGGGATGGCTGTGCGAGTTGGTGTGTCGGTACTCTGGGTGCAAGACGATCATGTTCAGATTCACGGCTATAGCAGCGCAGACCGACGTTTCTGTGTCAAGAGACCCATTGAGATAGCCTCCTCCGTGGACATGAAAGAAAGCTGGACGTTTCGTCTCATCTTTCTCGGTAGACCCAGAAGGCGCGTAGAATCTCAGCGGGATGGCAGAACCATCACGGGTAGAGACTTGGTAGTCTTTTATAGTAAATTTCCCCTCCAAGCCTTGGCTCTTCACATGCTTCTCAGACCATTGCGCTCTCTGAGCATTGGCAGCTTGCCGAATATTGTCTAGTGATTGGACGTTCGGTGACCCCTGTTGTTTAAGCAGGTTAGGATGAGCTGCTAGATACTCCTTCCACTCCACCGTCTCTTTGGCATATTGTGAGAAGTCCATTGTGCGGACGGCTTGGTATCTGATTACGTCGTTCCGGGGGGAAGAGAGGCTCCCTTTTAGAAGTCCAATATTACAGAGATACGATAACTCGTGAACTGAAGTGTACCGAACAAAATGCGTGACTAAGATTACTAGTACTGCGGCATTCTTTGCGTTAGCTACGAGGATCTACATATGTACGGGCTGCATGGACGTAGGCCGCGCAGCGCTAATGCTTTCGTTTGCCGGGAACAAAGCAACCGGCAATTGATATCCGAGCTACCGGAGACCACAGTAAAGTAGGTGAGGATCGTCTCATGGAGGACTTACGACGACTTGCAGCGATTTACCAATCATTTTGGTATTCTTCTATATTGAATGACAAGGGAGCTCTGTGATTAATAGTATTGATCTTCGCATAGGAGTGCGTCCGAGCACCAATGCTTCAACCCACCAAGGAATCTCCACCCCTGGCGTCAGGGTATCACTGCACTTTCTCGGGCATTGGCCAGTCGATCTCTCCATCCATCCAATATCCATAGAGCTTGCTTTTAATTGGCAGCGTTTTCTTGTGTGCTCGCATTTAACGCTTATAGGGCAATAGGTGGGACAGACGTGCGTTGGAGCTAGTCAGGTGCACTAAGCATATGTGAGCGGCAAGGTACTGGTCCAGATGACGGGCACTTGTCCTGGTACCTGCCGACTATCTAGATCTTAGAAGAATAGAACGACAATCTGCCTAAAAGAGCCAGAGCGGGCGATGGTTTTTGCTCCCGACCTCTTCGTACCAAGATCACCTGGAGAACATATGAAGCGATAGCAGTTGGATCAGTAGGTCCAATGGAAATGGCCAGAATCTGGCGCAGTGGTATTGATACGGAAGTACAGCCGTCTAAGAACCCAATTGCTCCAGACTAAAAAGGGACTGGGGAGTTCTCTCTCCCGAAACCAGCCGGCGGTCAGACGGTCTCTCGCCGTGACCACAGTCCTTCGACTTCCCCGCTACGCGGGCATGCAGCCATGCGTACTATAGACAACAAAGGAGAGCCCAGTGGAGGCTCAATTCCCTTCGCTGTCACATGTGTCCACTCATTCGCGCCAGCACTTAGCTAGGGTACACAATCCACCCTACAGACTCGAGCCTACAGCATCCTCGTCTCAACAACGGTGGCATTCACAGTGCCGAGGTAACTATGGCCCAGATAGCTGCGATGCCAAGCATCGAGACAAACGTGGCGGGGCCACCGAGTCCTGACGGAGCGATGCCCGGAGCCTCCAGGATGGTGAACTCGCCGATAATGCCCTTGGTGAAGTTGTTCTCGGCCTCTACAAGCGCAATCTCGCTTGCGTTTCCGCACTGCTGGTTCAAGGCGACATTGAACTTGAGCGCTGGTAGCGCGGCCTGGGCGTTGTTGAGCATGGTCACAGACTTGTAGGTGCCGTCGGTCGAGGATCGCATGAAGGCGGCGCGGTAGGTGGAATTGGCACTGATGGTCGACAAGTTCGCGATGGTCGAGTAGGCATTGCAGTTAAGCATCGCGCTGTTGTCGACTCCGCTGGTGGTGCCGGTGCTGGTGGTTTGCCGGATCTTGATCAACTCGGCCGATGCAGCGTGGAAGACAGAGAACAGCAGCAAGACGCGCACAATGGACGCGAAGAACTTTGAGTCGTACATGGTGGGGGGGATCTTGGGACGAAAGCACGCGTGTATGCTGTCGGGATGACGGAAGGAGAAAGGAACTGTGGCCGGCCACTCGATTACAAGGTTTTTGGGGCAAAAAGAAAGACGAGAACGAACGGAGCGAAAAGGGAAACCAAGAGAACGGGCGACAAGAATAAGACGCGGATTGGTGTTACTATTATCATCCTGTGTGCTCACCTACAGTTACATGTCGGCGCTGTCACCCCTCCTCCAGCCCAGCCTCCAGGCCGTCACCTCCCAATAGCGATCAGGAGGGAGGATTCGACTGATGATGGCACGATATTTTGGCTTGGTCGTTCCACTCGCGCGCACATGAAACTAATTGGCGGCTAAAGCGACTGTGTACCGGGGGGCGGCCCACGCCCGCTCTAAGCCGTTCCGAGACAAGGCGCGGCGGGGCACCGAAGCGCCCCTGACCGGAAGCGGCGAGCGGCCCGTGGGCTACACTCCATTCGGGTGTGATATTGGTGAGGATGCAGACAGTCAGCAGCTAAATCAACCGTCACGCAGCGAAGCGCCCTTCTTCGGACTGTGCGATAACGGTAGCTGCTATTTCGTACATAACATACAGAGTCCCCAAGTACATATGTTATGCTGATGCGGTGGCTCGTCACCGTTTTCCAGCTCCAGGCCCGGGCCAGAGAGTGTAAAGCCAGCTCGCGAACTTTCCTGTAGCTCGCTTACGATTACCCGAGCAGCAAGAGGCCCAATTCGCGCCCACCTCGACGAGCCCCCGTACGACTAGGCTGCAAAGCTTAGACACCGAGTTCCGGCCTCCAGCGGGCTGCATGCTAGAATCTGACGATGGCCCGTCTCATGATTGGCTCCCCCGACGGATAGGAGCCGTTCCGCACAGACGCACGCCGTAGCGGACACCTAGGAGACCCCTTCGGACCATCAGGCCTTGCAAATATAGAGAGAGCCTAAGATGGGGTCGGTAACCACCTACCGACTTCGATATCCTCATGCATTATGGCGGAGCCGATGAGCTTAAACGGCACACTGGCACCACCTGTCACCTTTAAAGTTAGCCCATGCTAGCTCGATATTCTTGGTAGTAGAAGCTGCACCCCTGTTAGGGGGGGCGGCGTTTTTATTGTCTTCTCCAGAATTACTATGTCTTATTTCTTACATGATTTCAGATGTATCTGAGGCACGTAGTATTGCTTTTATGCTCGGTCTAGGCGCGGTACTGTGCCGCGGCCACGAGATTAGCACCAGAGGTTTGTGACCTTAGAGCTGTAACTTGGACAGCCTGCCATCAATCTTGGCCATGATTTCTTCATCAAATCCCTCGACATGACCACATAGCATTTGCAGCGTGTATGGACGAGCCTTGTCCAACCGTGTGCTCTGCAACAGATGCGGAATCTCTTCCTCAAGCACAGCGCGGGTGGCTGCGTTGTCGAGCAGCTCCCCGACCGAGCTAACTGATGCTGAGAAGGCCTTTGGGGAATTCGCTCCGAGTTCAAGCGACTCTAGCTCTTTCCCGGTGACGAGAATACTTGCCCACACGGTCGGCCGCCGCGTGCTAAAGCTGTTCACGTTGACGCTCCGGTCCATGCTGGCGGCGGTGAAGTCGTTGACAAAAGCCACGACGATCGTGTCGCGCCATGCTGTCTCGTGGAACTGTATCGTCATCTCGAACTGGTCTTCCTTGGTCCAACGGCCCCCCGCCATGACTCGCAGCTGGGAGTGCTCGTAGCCATGATGAAGTTTGGCGCCCGAGAGACTGGTCTCGCTTTCTAACCAGTCCTGCAGACCGATTTGGACGCGGTGGAAGCCCCGCCCGTCCTGTACGTGCAAGATGCATCTGTCGGCTTGGAAGTCCAAGGCGAAGGAGACAATGCCGTCTTCGTTTGCTTTAGCTACAAACCGTTCCCTCGACACATCCGCCACCCGCGCCGAAGCCTCCGTTTTCTGGAACTCCGGAAGGAGTCTCAAGCTCCGGAGCTGCGATCCGAGCTTGATATTAGCATCCGAATCATATGCGAGTGGCTCTGAGCTTGCGAATATGGCAGGGAAGTGTCGCCCGATGAGCGCCTCAAGGACCGCGGACCTGGGCACTGCTGCTGTGGTGACGAGAACAGCATCGTGCCCGGGAAAGACTGTGGCTGTCTGCCCGAACAGCCCACCTGCGAAGAAATACCCGGCTGGGTTTGTCCACCATTGGTAGCCGTACTTGTTCCCTCGCTGCGAAGTCGTTGCTTTCTCCACCCAGGCCTTGGGCAAGATCTGCTGCCCATTCCACATGCCTTCCTTTAGATGCAGGATCCCGAGCTTCAAGAAGTCGGAGGACAGACAGCTAACCCCATTGCCACCAGGATTAATCTGCTCCGGACCTATGTCCCATGCAAGCATCTTGATGCCCAGGGGCCGAAACAGTCTGGTCTCGAGATAGTCTCGAACGGGTTGTCCAACCGCCTTGGAGACGATGGCGGAGAGCATGAAGCTTGTCGCGCTGCTATACACAAACGTGGTGCCCGGTTTGTGCTCCACCTGAGTCGAGAAGAACTTATCGATCCAGCTCCCCTCGATGCTTCTCCACTCCCCGCCAGACTGGCCCGAGCCGTGGCCAGAGGTCTGGGTCAGTAGATCCTCGACCGTCATAGCGAGGAGGTACTCGGACGCGTCACTGGGGACTCTATCTGGGAAGAATGAGACGACGCGGTCCTCCAGATTGAAGTGGCCGTCATGGATGGCGAGTCCGACGGCCACAGAGAGGAAGCTTTTGGTCGCTGAGTGGAGCATGTGTGGGAGGTCCGCACGATACGGCCACCACCAGCCCTCGGCGACTACCTTGCCGGAGCGGTAGAGCATAAAGCTGTTGAGCTCGACGCCGGAACGGACGGCGTCGTCCAGAAAGCCTTGGATAGCCCCGGGCTGGACACCCACGCTTTCGGGCGAGGCCCTCGGCAGACCGTCGTGCGACATCGGGATCCGAGAGGGACGAGTAAGCCAATCCAGCAGTAAAAGCTCGACGTGAGGAATTGATGTTGTTGCTTTCTTGTCAGTCTACTCTCTTATTTCAATGATTTATTGGGTGTCATGAGTTTATAGGCGGCGCGGTCTGGTTTTGGGCGCCACTCGCGTCCGTGTCCGTGTCCGTGTCCGCGTTGTATCGTAGCGGCACCTGTCCGTCCCCGTCTACCCGACCAATCGGGGTCCTTTTTGGTGGCACCCTAGAAGACCGAGGTAGGTAACTCGCGGTTCATCTCTGACAAACTTCGGTACCTAGACACACCGCAATATCGGACACGTTGCACGCGCTTGCCCGCCGTACGGTCGTGTTCTTACCGCTGCGTCTACTAAACTTGACGATCCCCGGTTCTTGACCGTCCTTCTTCGTCGTCAAATATTTAGCAGAGTTTGGAACAGAGCAGACAGATCATCATAGATTTAGCCAGTAGTTAGCTATTGCCCTAGTCTCATGAGTTACCATCATAGGTATCCGCCCCTTATTGTACAAGACGAAAGACCGGCAGCATCGTGGCAGCAGTCAGTTAGATCCTAGGCCGCTCAAAACTGACCAGCCATCAAGAGAACGACCACTGCTGCGCCCAAGGCGAGCTTCAAATCCCCCCAGCTATTCATCAGTCGATTTCCGGCGCTCGGCTTGGTGGTAGTAGGAGCGGGGCTCCCCGTGTTAGATGCTGGGCTACCCGAATCACCTTTAGAAGGTCCAGCTGTAAACCCATCAAGGTTGGGGGCCAGCGTGGTCTGAATCTTTGTTCCGCTGGCTTCCATGCTCGCTTGCGCAGAACTTATCTCGTCGCTGTAGTTACTGTCGGTTACGGCAATGACAGTTGCGCAAGAGATTGGCGAAGTTGTGGTTACGGTCACCTTTCGAAAACTGCAATGAGTATTGCTCTAGACCAGGCGAGATACCGGGCAAACGAGGTTTTCCAGAACCCTAAAATGAACAGAGTAGACGAGAGGTGGACGTACTGGACCGGTGCAAATAGGCCACCCTGCACAACTAGACAACTCTAGATCTAGTGACCCGCCAACGCAGCAGCCGGTGAAGGTCTCTCTGGCAATGAGCACGCCAGGGCAGGAAGTTCCTCCGGAATTGGCGTTGGCTCCGAGCAACCCCAAGCCCGGGATAGTCGCCGTGATGATGTCTGCCATTATGTTGTGACTTGCGGAGAGTGACGAGAAGATGCGGTGCAAATTGAATGTGCCAAGAGTAAGCACGAGATAGCGAGACAGGTTTCTAGATATATGGCAGCATGAGCAAGCAACGCCCCCGGTCTTTTACATAAAACATGTACTTATCTCCTGATGTCGGAGCCGCCATCTACTCTAGGACCCAATCCCGCACTTACATAAACATGCCGAAGGCCGCCTCATGCGGCGTCCATGTTCCAGGTAATAATCCTACCTCGAATTAGGGGTCAGCAAGTCCCGGAAATTGGACCCCACAGAGCCTAGTGATTCGCTGAAGACAGCTCGGGGCTATGGTACGGACTTGTTGGGACTTGGGCTGCCGGCCGCTGGCCCCACTGGCTCCTTCAAGCGGCCGTCAGCCTCAGTCTCTCCTAACAGCCGCTCAGAAAGAGAAGGAGGGGAATGTAGGGCTGATCCGCAGACAATCGTAAGCTGCATTCAACAGAGTCCGGGCATAATAAAAGAATAGAGCCGTCCACTAACCTGGATGGGGTGGTCAGCTCCATCGAGAAAGCTGGCGAAGTGTTTGCACATTGACGGAAGCACAATTCTGCTAAGGTCTCGTTGGCATTCTTCATGCAGCAACCGGATAATTTTTGCAGCTGTGGCTCTGGACACAAATCGGTATGCGTTTCCTACCGCTTGGTTGACATCCGAATCAAACATTCCGAGGATAGCACTGGCTTCAAATTGAGCTGTCGAGGGGTAGCTCTCGGTCTTGATAGGTACCTACAGTATGCCTTCTTCCGTTTGGCTTGCAGACTTGGTGACCTAACTACAGCAGGGAGGCATCAATTGAGATTGCCTCTTTTTGGAGAGGCCGTGGCAGATAATGCACTTTGAGACCCAGCTAACTGCCTTACTTAAATTGAAGCTGAGGCTTATAACTGCAGCCAGAAACGATAGCTTCCTTGCTACGCACGCATTGATTTTGGGAGCTGTGAGAACAGTTTGTATACGGGAGGGACATGTGTGAGTGGGGAGAGGATGGTTGATGTTGCCTAGAATACTGGAACAATTGCACACAGAATCCTGCTCCAGCCTGGTTTCAGAGATTGCAAGGTTTTTTTCAGTGGCCTATCTTAGAACTATCAAAGTTCAAAACGCAATAGAATCGGCTGTGTTGAGGGGAGGGACAACAGCAATCTAGCACGTGGAGAGTCGCGGGAGCGACGGAAGGCGCCGTGTCGGTATAAAAATTATTTTCTCTGTTAAACCTTCTCAACAAAGAATTTAGCCCTTTTAATATCATATCTATAGCCTCTGTTCCGACCTGGAATAATCACAGCTCTCTACAGAAAGTTTCTGGAAGCTGATTTTAAGTTGGCAGGGACACATGGCTGCATCTTCGAAGGGCTGGCTTGATTGGATGCGCAAGTTTAACAAAGCCGAGTGGAGAGACAAAGAGAACCGGTTCTCCCAATGGAGAAGGCTGGAGCAACTATCGGCTAAAGGCGCTTGCCAAAGTGCAATACAGAATTATACAACGCTTATCGTTCTCCACTCCAACTGTGGCTCGTCTGGGCCAAAATTCAGGGCTTCTCCATCCATAACACCGTGAACGTATGCCTCGCCCACCAGCGAAAAGGTGTTTTGGCCGTCAACCGATCTGAAGATGAACGGCGTACTCGCTCCTGCCACAAGCATGACGGCATCCCCGTCCTGTAGCCTGCTATTGCCGATGCCTAGATAGCCCTCTGCCGTACGGAACACTCGGCGCCCAGCGTACATGTCTGCAAAAGCCTTGGCGACTCTGCCGCGCATAAATGTGTCGGGATGCTTGTTGCTCTGTTCCAGCCTGCTAACGCTCTCTGGGTTTAAGGCCAGGAACTCTTCCAACACCTTCTGAGCCGAGGGAGTACTGTTCACGAACCTCTCGTCTCCCAACCAAGGGTTCTTTCCCTTGCCGTACGGGTACTGCTCTATCGCACATACCAGACTCGTCATCCACCTCTCCGTCACCGGCATCATCGTTTTAGACTGACACACCGCCGCCGCGGCGAGAATGCCGACAATAAAGCCGAAAAACTCTTGCTGGAGGTCTGCGAGGGCAGCCGTGGTGGAGCTAAAAATATCCGCAGTGAGCGTGCGGAAAAATGCCGTCAAGGTGGCTTCCTCGGTCGGCTTGTAGGTCTTGCCCAGCTGCGTTACTAAGGCGACAAACTGACCGCAGAGCCCGCGCAGTTCTACCTGGCTAGTGAAGCTAATACCCTTGGAGCTTTCGCCGCAGACAGTTATAATATCTAGGACTGCTGTCTGGAGGTTTAGAATTTTCTTGTCCTCGATGATGGTAAAGGGGCAGTCCGAATGAGTCCACGCAGCGAATCGACGAGGCCCTAGTGACCAGAAAGGTCTCGGGCGAAGAGGGACACTGTAGTCCGGGATCCACGATGGCAAGTTCTCAATGCCCTCCTGGGTCTTTCCAACAATAGAGAGAACATAGGGTAAGTTGTTCGACCGTAAAAGACACTTGGTGCACTCTAAAAACACATCGACCGTGCTCTTTGCGTAGTCTGCCCTAAGCACCCTGGAGGCATTTTTCAGGCTATTGCTAGCAGCTGCAGAGCCCAACGCCGCGTCGTCTAAAGACAATGACGACTTTTCTGCGATGCTGAGGAGAGAGAAGACCTTGTCCCGAGGCTCAGTCACCATACGGTCGCGGATGAGCCAGATGTAGTCTTCAAGCGGCCACTGGGCTGCAGTTAGGTGTCGGTCTCTTGCCTGCAGCACATAAGGCATCGTCTGTAAGCCTGGGTAGAGGTCTAGCCCCTTCACGGAGTGATATTCAGCGCGGATCATCATTGCATCGAGCACGGTGATACACCGTTCAAGGATATCTAGAGGCACCTCCAGATCTCCTGTATAGATTTGTAATCGTTTGGCAAGTACGAGCTCCTGGACGACCCAGCTCCTGTTGAAGTAGTCGATCTCCTGGAAGAATGTCATGCCGACCATAAAGCTAGTGACAGCAGCGAGGTTGTCGACGCGGTCATTTTCCAAGCCCAGCTTCTGAAGAAGGTCTTCCGAATTTGATTCTTCGAAAATGTAGTGCCTCTCACGGAACGGCGCTGGCTTATACGCAGCCAAGGTGGGCAGGTTCTGCGCAAACTTCAACGCACTGGAGACAAACACGCTCGCCTCTCCCAGCCACACAATGACAGTATGCGCCTGGCCATATATACGATCCATCAAGGAGACCTGGCGAGTGCGTTCCGTGACGTCGCTCTGATTGATACAAAAGGCGTCGATCCAGATCGGCCGCCGCCGTCGCCAATGGCGCAGCCGCAGGAGGAATTCGTACAGATTCAGGGCGATCGACAGCACCGCTCCATCGCATACAATCGTCCTGGTCGGCCCCGCCTGCGCAGCGTCGTACGAGGGCGACGTAATAGCCCTTCCTCCTTTCTTCTTTGGCCGCCGAGGTACGGCCTTCTGCCAGGCGTATGACAGCGCATCGAAATCGGGATTGGTGGCGATATCGACGTGCTTCAAGCGGCATCGAATGGCGTCGGTGTCTCCGGTATCCTCGAGCTCGACCAGTCGAATGAACCTCTCGCTATCAGGCAGAGGGGAATAAGTGAACGATGCCGCCGATTTCTTCTGTCTCCCGAGTCAGCGACGCGTAAACAATGGCTTGGCAACGCCCCGCGATGACCGCAAACTGGGCCCACTCACAAGGATCGCCTCTTTCGCGGCACGTATCAGCGCAATTCCGGGTGACATCTTGCACAATGCACATGCAGATCTCACCAAGCGGCGCCGTTATATATCGGTCAGCGTTGTTGTCTGCCTGACATGAGTTGAAGACCGGAGGCCGCTCGTGGCGATGCAGCCAGACCCCTCCCACAGAGCTCAGCTTCGGCCTAATTTTCTCGGCTCGGATAAGTTCATAATTCTGCTGCCATGCAACGAGAAGCGAATACACTACCCCTTTAAAACGAAACCCCCCACAACCCGACATTCATGTTCACTTTTAAGATTATGAACGAGGGACCTGCCTTCATGTTGAGAAGCAGTCTGCCAACTAACGCAATCTCTGCGGGAGGTGTCAGGAGATGCGATTCGGTGATTCGAGTTTAGAATACAAGGACAGCAGGCATACTCAGCAGTTCTGAGGATTGATGTTGGCTCAGCTTGGCAATCTCCCCCCTTCCACTTTCATCCCTTTGGCAGATTCCAGCCAAGTGATCGTATCGGCATCCTCGTAGCGGCTATTTTATATATAAGATATCCCCGATACGCCCGCTATAATTAGAATACAACTTATCATTTTTAGTCTTACCACAGGTCATCAAACCCTGATTGTGGTTATTTAGTTGGCTCCCTTCTCCCTTCATCTGCCGGAGGGTGCACTTTGACGGTCAACTGTAAGTATCTAGACATCCACTGCGCCGAATTGTTTGCTCGTAGAGGCTTTTTATTAAAAAAAAGACAGCGCGGTGGTATGGCGCCGAGGTTTCCATGACGAATGGTTCATATATGTATCCTAAAGTAACCATCGTCGATGCCGTTCGCGCATAAGATAGTAAAGACTAGCACCTGGTTGGCATTGATATTACCTACAAGAAGACCAGATATACTTGTTTCATACGCTACCAAATTGAAAAGTCCAGAATTCCCATCTGTGAGCACCAGTCATATGCCATCAGACTAAAACTATCCCCTCCAGAGGTATCCCAGACACCCAATCCTGGTCAAGCGGTCCCATCAAACCATGGACATAGGCGTGACCAATGAAGCTGTTTACTTTGACACTGGATCCCGCATTCTCTGCGACGTGATTCCTGAATACGTAAGGTACCCTCGTTCCTGGTATAACCCAGACTTCGTCCCCCACAGCAACGGACTTTCCGACCTTTCCGATATATCCGCCCTTGGTGAGAAACAGGCGCCTGCATTCGAGGGCGCGTAGACCGAAAGCTGAAGCCAGGAGCCCTATGAAATTTTCGCTTGCGTCATGCGAGAGGGGCGATACAGCTTCGCCGCGTCTTACTGCTGCTATCCTTTGATCGAAAAATTCGGCAGACCTCACAGAATACTCGGATGCTTCTTCCACAGTGGGGATTGCCCGTTGAAGGTCTTCTGTGGCAGTTATACTGTTCAAGGCGCTGAATACGCGCCTCAGGGGCTCGTATATGAAGGCGGTATTGCTGTTGTAGGCGACACTCGATAACCCCGTTGAGCGAACTAGGGTTGGAAATGCCCATTTCCACGTAAGCCTTCTCTTCCGCATCACTCCATGTGCGATGACGCCTTTGAGCCAGTCTTTGCACATTTTAGAGGTATCTTGTCTGATCGGCCAATCCCCGTCCTTGTATGTCTCGACCTGAACAGCCATAGTCTTGTAAAAAGCTTCGACTTGCTCTCGAACCGAGTGATATGGAGATTCGGCGGAATTCAAGCTTCGCTCCAAGAGACTGAGGAGATCATCAATTGTTGAATTCTTCGTCAAATCGTCGTCTGTCTCACTGATGGCAATAATAGTGTCGACGTGATACCCTTCAACTAAGAGGCGACCCTTGGCTAAGCCGTCAACTGAGATGGGTTGACCTAACCCGTCAACAAGAGCCTGGAACAAGGCTTCACCATAATGCTGAGGAAGTGAGGTGGGATTAAGAGGCGTGTGTAAATCCGGAACCCAAGACGGCAGTGAACGAAGTCCCAAGTCCATCCAGTTTCCACCCACTTTCTCCTTCCACATTTCTTTCTTCCCGCGTAATGAACTCTGGGATTGATCCTCAACACACTCTAGGAGATTTAGGCAGCCTCTAAAGTTAGGACGACCGAGAATTTCGGCCCAGAATTCGGTGTATACTTGAGACACAGGCTTCTCATAGGCCACTGGGACGTCTTTGTGTCTGTTGCACACTCCAATTAGAGCATAAATCCTGTCCCGTGGGTCTTTGCAGTAGAACATGTTCCGGTTTAGCGAGAGTACCATTGATCCGAACCATCCTCTGAGCCTATTTTCCGGATCGTCTTGGAACCTCCTTCTCCAGGTGTCAAATAGATCTGGCATCCCGAGATCAGAGGCCCCTGTGCGACCGTGGCGCGTGGATGCGACCAGCATCATTCTGCCAAAGGACGTCATAATCTCTGAGAGCCCGCAGATATCACACCATGCCATCGTGTGCTCTCCGCAGGCGACAATGATGTTTGCTGCTGAGACGACCTCCTGAAATATCCACAGGCGCTTCCAGTAAGATCGATGGAGAATTTTTTGGACCTCCCATAATGTCTCAAAGTCGTACATCGCCATGACGTCTCGGCGGTGTTCATCATTGATCAGGGCCTGTTCCAAACTCTGGTATCGACTTTCCACTAGACGCAAATTTTCGATTCCCCTGCGGACGTGTTCCATCTCCCCTCGGTTCGCTGCACCAAGCCAGAGGACTACGCTCTGGGCGTGGCTGTAGATCTCTTGCATAGAAGGCACTTGTGAACTCTTTTCTGCGTTGGACCTTTGGTTGATCGAAATAGCATCAATCCATATAGCATTCAGCTCCGGTCGCCCGCTCCGAGAGAGGCACATCAATGCGTCCCACAAATTTGGCGACACACGTAGCAACATCCCGTTGCAGATGACAGTGTAAGCTCTGGGCACAAGGAGTCGCCGTGTTTGTTGCCAGATTCCCCGCAATGTCTCTCGCATGCCGAGCACTTCCAGTATGTTCTGCCAGATGCTTCTTGTTTGGTCATACCAAAGATCAGGCCCGTTAGGATCGCTCCAGGCGTAGGAGAGGCAGTAATAAGGCGTGTCAACATTTGTAAACTCGGCCACGGTAGTCAGCTCACAGCGAACTCCGATGCGCGAATCCGAAGTAAGAACTCTCAGAACCCTGATCTGTTGGCATCGGTGGCTCCCCTGGGCCTCCTCCGACTTGGCGAAAGCGCGACAACACGCCAACTCCTCGTACTGCAAACCCGAAGACCATGTGAGAATGCCAGCGATGATCTCCGTGATTGGATTTATTCCAAAGAGCCATCTTGATGCGATGACAATGTGCGCGCACCAGGAATCGTGTCTTGCCATTTGGAAGAAGTTAGTTGTGTTGACGAACGGGATTCTCAGCCGCACTCGATTCTTGACACTAGATAGTTATGCCAAGACCCGGCTACCGCGAGGTTGAACGTGACAGTAATTGTGGGGCTGAAGCTGAACCCGAATCCTTGTCCGGCGCCGTCGACCACTCTTCGCGCGAGATACAAGCGACGAACGCTCTGATGCAGGTGTACCATAACCTGTGCCAAGCGAGTCGGCCTGCGGTGCTAGTGGACATCACGTACTGAACGATTCAGCCGCGGATGATACATCCGTCATATGGGAGTAATAAGCTCGATCGCATGAGGTTTCGTATCTATCTAGATAAAGCTAGCTCCAGACTGCGGTCAAGGAGCGAACCAGCCGGCTACCTCCAGATATGCCCAGGTTGCCATGATCCTGGCTATGGCAGATTGCGGGGTTTGATGCCAAAACGTGACCACAAAAGAGAGGAAGGAGAACAAAAAAGGGAATACGGAGTGAGTGGCACTATATTTATTTCTCGGCCTCATCGGCGGTCCGGACGGATGAGAAAGATGTGAGGATTACCTGCGCTTGGCCTATGATTTCCAGGCATGGGTCTGCTTGGTGTATGGCTCCATGAGTGCGGGCGAAGACCTCCGATGATTTCCTAGCGATTCTTTTCGTGAAATTCCTTCCAGGCGTCTCTCTTCGGCCTCATAGAACCCAAGAATATCTTCGTTCTCATCCATTCTGGCAAGGCCACTAGGATCAATACATTCAGGTTATACCTAAAACTACTACTAACCGATCTACAGTAGAGATACAACTGGATAACTAGAGCGGGTTGTTTGATTGTATTTATAGCAATCTAGCATCCATCCACTCTCCCAAAAAAAAACTCCACGGTGGCAGCACGCACTATTGTCTGAGGGGTGGCTGATTAAGCCGGGACAATCATGAAATCACTCTTGAAACTCTTAGACAGAGCAATTGTTGCCTCTATTCTGTTTAAATTCCTCCTTCAAGACGTCGTCGCTCGGCCAAGCCCTGAGCCCGATCCAAGGTCGTCATGGGTTGGGAAAGCTCACGGGAGAAAGATAATTGAACAACATCTGTTAGGCCTCGGCGCTGATGCGGTACGTTGAAAAGGGCGACACGACGTACTGATTATGGTTGTAAAGTCAGAAGGTGCAATGCCACTTCGAGGTTGGAGTGGCCAAAACCCTTGGCCATTGTGCTAGCACTGCCGCCCGGAATCTGCCCTGCGTGCCCGACGAGACGTGAACTTGCTACTAATAATGGGTGAAATTTTAGTTAATTTCCTTCGAAAACAATCTCACGATCCATTAAGTATGACCGTCAAGGTGCAACAACGACTAGCCCCTTGTAGCTGTTGGTGGTAGGGGATATAGAGTGTACTGCCTCGTAAGGAGCGACTTGGCAAGATGCCCCTGTTATAGGCATTTATCGGCTTCAGCTCCCTTGAGAGCCTCTGTAACTAACTCTATTGCTCATTCAGTCTACCCTAGGCATTTGTGTCAGCCCATTTTCTGCCCCCACTGCGGCTGAGGATGCACAGGGCTGAAGAGGCACCCAACGTCACGTGAAGCGCTGAAGGCAGCCGACAAAGCTGTCCAGCCATAAAATGCCCCGTCTACAAACATCACTGGCATTTACCTCTTCCTCTCAGCATGGCTCCGTCGCTTCTGGAGCTCTTCAAGGCGATAAATCTCAACTATGCGCCTTCTAAACCTCTGGACTGGTGCGTTCGAGCAATTTACGGATATCAAAAAAGTAAAATATGCTATACTCTCGCACACATGGACAGATCACGAGGTCACATTTGAGGACTTCCAGCGACACCCTGAGGAAGCACGTCAATCACCCAAGATCCACTGGTTCTGTGTTACTGCATTCAACTTGGGCTACAAGTACGTATGGATAGATACATGCTGCATAGACAAGAGCAGCAGTGCGGAGCTCTCGGAAGCTATCAACTCGATGTTTTACTGGTATCAAGAGTCCGGCTTGTGCTGTGTCTACTTGTCCGATGTCCCGGATATAGATGATCCGGTGGAGCAGGAGCTAGCGGTCCGGAAAAGTAGATGGTTCACAAGAGGGTGGACACTACAGGAGCTGCTCGCACCAGAATCGGTCAGGTTCTACAATGCGTCGTGGCGTGCAATTGGCGAACGAAATTCTCCGTTCTCTATTGGACCCCCTCCTAGCAATCAACTACCCTCATGGACAAAATTAATCTCGGAAATCACCAAGATAAGGGACCACTGCCTTAAAGGGAGAGCCGTGTACCTTACTGCGAGTGTGGCCGAGAGGATGAGCTGGGCAGCCGGGAGACGAACTACGAGAATTGAGGATCGAGCCTATAGCTTGCTCGGCTTGTTTCAGATCAACATGGCCTTACTCTATGGCGAAGGCGCAAACGCCTTTCGGAGGTTACAACAAGAAATCATCAACAACACCGAGGATCAAACAATTTTCGCCTGGGGCTATGGTCTCGGCTCTCATTCGCGATCTGACTCTACATGTTTTTGTCTAGCAGACACGCCCGAAGATTTCCAGTATGGTGGTCAAATCCGTTCCGACCTCCATGCTACAGACACACACTACTCGATGACAAATCGGGGCCTGTATGTCGACTTAGCGTTGACACAGTTGCCCCAATATGAAAACATATTCATGGCTCGCCTTTCATGCGACGCACGAAACTCGAGCAGACGCAAGACGGCGCTGGCTCTTCCGCTCCTGAAATTCTCCGACCAATCCTACTTTCGTCACGAACATTCCTCCCCCGTGGTCTTGCCCAGTTCGGTATTCGACCAACAAAGCAAAGAAAGGATATATATAGTCAAATCCCCACCCTACAAAGAGGAGGAGTCTAGGCGCCTTAGCGTCAGCATTCTGTTTGATGCCGAGATCATCGAGGTTTATCCGCCAACTTGGGCTTGTGTTTTTGATATGCATAGCTCGACATCGAAGTTTGAATTCCCTAACGGGACGGCGGATGATCACGCCGGTCGGACGACCATCCTGGCTCGAATCCGCTCCTCTCGCTGCTCGCAGGACAAGCTCGATTTTGTGCTTCGCATTGATTACAAATTCTATTTCGCCGATGACAACAATGTCGACGCTATAACGCCGCGCTACCAGTACGGCAAATTGGGCTGGCAATTGGTGTCCATGCCTCGAGGATTTGCGTCGATCGCAGAGATCCTGTTCCACGACGCCAATAGGTCTGGCTCACCGCTGCTGGTAGGTGAAGAGAAGTTGGAGCAAGCATCGGATGTGGTTTCTGCAAAACTGGAGCCTCCCGAATGGACTGATACGGTGTACGATGTAATCAAGGAGGGGAGATTATATATCCTAAAAGAGCCCGTGACGAGCCTCAGCCAGAAGTGAGGGAAATAGCCAAGGCGAGGTTATTCGGCCAGTCTTCAATTTGTGACTATATGAGAACTATTCGTGATGCTTTACTCCGTATTCTTTGCTGAGATACGGTAGAAGGAATGAAACCCGTCCAGGATGGTCTTATTTGCCTTGAGCATGAGAAGGCTATCTATAAATCACGACAATAAGACTTGCGCCAAACAAGTGGTGCATAACTTCGACTGGAGCGTCCGCCAGCATAAAACGCCAGGAATTGTCCTGGTAGACGACTAATACTCGCCCTTTCGATTACCCCAGAGGCCTTATGCACTAACATTCCAGTCCTTTCAAATGAACGCCCCACCTTCCTTTCTCTTTTTATCGGGAAACAAGAAACGATCTCTCAAAGAAGGGACAACGGTCGCTAGAGTCTTCCACTTCAGATAAGAAGTGAACTACGGGGCTGTGTTTCTAAGCACGTACCCGACCAACCTTCGTTGCTGGGAGTACGCAGCTCGCGTCGATGCTGTCTCACGATCGGCATGCATTGCTGTGGAGACACTGCCACCGGCCGATCTAGACCCTTGAGGGGGCGATGCACCAATGAAATCAAAGCTATTTGGAAGAATCGAGTCAGGTGACAGCTAAAGAGTGGGACTGGCCCCCTTGTTCATGCGAAGCTTAATATTGGGAGTACGTACATCTACCTTATCCGTACCAGACCCAGGGAGGGGCCGACGTCATAATGAGTGCAGGTCGTCAGAGCGCTACGCCACGCTCTGCTCTTATCCAGGCAAGCCAGGCAAAGGCGACTCTCTCCTCTCCTTCCACCATTCTTCTATGCACTAAAACTTCCACACACAATCTCCAGCGCACTCCTTCCTGACTCGTATAGCGATCAACAAAGACAACCGCTACTTGCAAGTACAAGATGGCCACCGCGAAGCCCCAAGTTTGCCCCGTCGTCGGCACGACCAACAGCACGCTGCCGCCGTCGCACCCCGAAATTGACCTCTCCAAGCCCGGGCAGACGTGCCCCGTGGTCGGCGCCTCGACCGACCACCACCACGACATGCACAAGCACCCGGCTGTGCCCATTCCCGACGACAGGAAACCGAGCGACGCGTCGGCCTGCCCGGCCCTGAAGAATCTGGTAGACGAGCCCCAAAGCCGGGCCATGGACGACGCCGTCTGCCCTGTAGCCGGTACCGCCACGACGGTGCTCCCGCCCGACCACCCAGCCACCGACGACAAGGGCGACGATGCCGTGTGCCCCGTCACAAAGGCAAAAGTGGGACATCATAAAGGGAAGGTGATGGGACATCCCGATGTCAGTGCCGCCGGTATAGGGGCCGTTTGCCCGGTTGTTGGGCATGCCTAAGCTGTAGACCAGTCCATGTCTATGGGTGCTCCAGGCCCAAGAGCCTAGACAGAAGAGTAGCTCGTCTGCTTTGCACGCCAAATAGAACTGATAATGAACAAGAGGCTCAGTACAGCGTAACTTGCGCCTTGGATGGTGACTAAGATTGGGACAGGTAATGCATATATGTAACCCCCTGCTTGAATCGAGCGGGGCCACTGAGACCACGCACAGTCTACTGGTTAGTTCTAATTACCGGCCTCGGAATAGCAAGCTGATGGACGAAAAGAAGAGATGAGCCGCCGGTCAATCCGCCCCATTTTGCATGCTAATGTGACATTTGTTGCTCATTGTATATGCCTAGAATAACCGAATCCCAACTACAACAAGCCATATTTTGAGAACTAAAACGAAATCTTTGTGACGATATTCGTAAAGCGTGAATAAAGTATAGCATCGAGCAGGCTATCATAGTGCGGCTAATTTGCAAGCCGATGCTATTCTAAGAAATGGATCCTCTCAACAGCTTAGATTGCGGCCGGTAGTACGAGTGGGACATCACTCCACGAGTTATACTTGCTAATGACGGTGCCTTCTGGTCCGGCAGCAACAATATCGTATGGATGCGCCCCGTTGAAACGGAGGCTCCCCGTCGTATGAACTGCCGTGTAGAGTGTGTAATTCGTCCCAGCCACGGCTTGAGAGCGCACCATGGGAGTCACAGTGGGGGACCACGCTGCGAGCTTCGAGTTGGGATCATCCGCCTCCGGAACAACGAGCGAGATGTTCGTAAAGCGCTCGTCATTGAGAACCTGGGGAGGACGCATTCATCAGCAAGACTCCTGTGTCAATATCCGCAGCAACGTACCGCCACAGTCAAATTCAACGTCCTCCCATTGTTCGACGAAAACGACACTCCCGACTTTGAGAGCTGCGGCGGGATTGCGTCGGAGAGGGGAAATCCATGGCCGCCGTTATCGTACGTAGTCGATGTTCCCGAGGGGTCAGAAATCTCCACGAGGAAGGAGGAGATGCCGTGTTCGATGGGAACTGTGGCATGGAAGTCATAGTACTTCCAAAGCGGGCCGCAGTTTGTAAACCCACAGCCAAGCTCAGAATTGTACGAGGCAACCGCCGTGGGACAAGGCTCGGTAGCTGAGCACGCCTCTCCGGATCGCGGGACGAAATGGAGGATAAGCTGGGAGTCCTGGCTAGCAATAAGGGTTTCGGAAACCTAGCACGGAGATCGCCACTTGTTAGTTCTTAGGACTCCACTGGAGATGGAGCGGTAGTAGTGGCTATACCCTAATTTTCCCTGATACGATCATGTTGCCATCGGTGCCAATCTCGATACTCAGCTTCATTGGCTTGATGAGGACTGGGGCAATCGGCTCGCCGAGCACTACACCTCTTGGGACGGTATTCAGCATGCGTTCGAGTAGGTTCGAGCAGGTCGAGAGGAAATAATCGATTGAGTCTGCCATCTTGTTGATCACCTCGCCGCCGTCCGCGTTAAAGATTCGAAAGTCTGACCGCGTCGTAACATTGGGACCGAATGCGAGCGGGTTTTGCGACACGTTTGCGACGAATTCCTTGGCGCTTTTCGCCCGAGAGAAGGTTTGATGAGAAGTAGTTCAGCGGAGGAGGGACGGTGTTGCTTACATGGTATTCTCCAGATTCTTGGACGTCGTATCAAAGGTCTGAGTATGGTCGGCGTTCTGACGGCGCGGGGACCTGGTAAGCAACGCCCGCAATATATGAAGGGATTCTTGGAGGAAGTGACTCTCTTCTCGCGTCTCTTCAATGAACCGAAGGAGGCGCGGCTTGGAGGAAAGGGGTGACTAACAGTGCTGTTTCCGGTGCTGTTATTGTTCACCGAGACAATCTCCGGAAAGTCGATGCCATGGACACCACCAATGCTATGACCACAAGCTACAAGCCCGATCATCTCTTGGACATTGAATCCCTGCCTCTGGAAGCTGGCCGTGTGCGAAGCAAGGTCTTGCTGGGGCTCAGGAACGCCCAAAGGACCGGCACCGGCAGCACTGACACGCCCCGGTCGCAGCGGGATGATAATATTGCCCTTCGAACACGCCCCCACAGCCAGAACGGCCAGCATGGCAAGCAAATCCGGCATCGAGCTCCGCATGGTCTGCTGGCTCATCACGGTAAAAACTGTCGCGGGCAAGCCATCGCCAGTATTCTCGGCGCGGTCAGTTTCTAGCGCAAGGGAGCCATCCATGCCTCCGGTGCCCGCGAGAACGTCGGCCGTCGCCATATCGTGATAAGCGGTCCGCAGCCACTCTGCCCCGATGTTTCTTCCGAATTCTGTAAAGTTGGCATCGCAACCATCCACTAGAGAAGCGAAGGCCCCTTCGTAAAGATGCGACTCGAGCTCATCGGTTTGCTCGTTTGGCCACACATACTCGCCGACGGCCAGACGCACGAGGCCAGCGAGCGCGAATGCGCGCGCGATGCTGCGGATAGGTGCCATAAGGATGCTTTATTGTTTGTGTAGTGATGGGAGATATAGGATTGATAGCTTTCGACATGTTCTGGTCTGCACTCTTATATACATTCACGATCGATGTAGCGACAGACTATTTGGGTCGAGGTGGTGCCAATGAAGCATTGTGAGTATGGTGTTCATCTAACCTGCGCAAAAGTCCTTTCCAAGGCTAGATGCTCTATGTCCTGAAAGTTGCTACGCAGGTATTCTCCCCAAATCAACCATTGTCTAGGGTATGTAGGTACCTACCATGGTATTGTGTGCATCCTGTTACGGTAGCTGATCTAGCCTATAAGGGTTGGACAATGTCATCCTTCCATGCGTGGGACCCTGGCTGGATGTTGGAATACGAGACCGTGCCCCAAATCGGAAGGCTGTACCTCGACCAGGCCTCGCAAAAGTTGATAGCACTATGGTGCCAAGGCGGAATTATTCCCAGTTGGGAGGTTGTTACGGCCAACCTGCCAGGGGAATTTTACTTACCCTTGGCCTAATACTATGACGCCGCCTATACCGTGGTATTTCGTAAACCTGCGCCAACCTAGGACGCGCGTCTTGAGCCCTAGCAACTCCTTGTAGTCTAACCAAACTCATTGAGTAGCCGAGCTCTAAGCCCCATATCTAGTGCGGGTTGCCCGTAAGCCGGACTGCCTTTGGTAATCCGGGTTCAAGGGGTCTTTGAAACATGAAACAAAGACCGGGCTAGCGAGCTGAAGCAATTGTGTTGCCTAAAGGTGCAATACGAGACATGTATACACTCACATCATGCACCTAGGCAAGAAGGATTTTGACCTGAGAAAGCTGGCCTGGCCACTATGCTGTGGCAGAGCTCGGCTCTTATCCGAGGAGCCAACAAGGGAACCGGGTGGGAATTGTCTCGGCGATATTTTTATACGAAGTTTAGGAAGTTATGGTTGGACTTTTGGAGACGAGAGGTTAGACCTCTCGGATAGATCTCATGATTATCGCCTAAAGGCTGACGACGCATTGTGTGCATGGTACGGAAACTCTGACCCGGTTCACAGAGGTGACGTGGCGTCCAATCCTTCTTCCTGGATTTGCACTTTCGCTAGTTTGACCAAGCCTCTCATCATCGTTGCCGTGATAGTGATCAAGAAGGAGGGCCCATCTAGTGCAGCAGAGATGAAGCGAGGCAAGAAGAAGGGGAAAAAAAAACGCCAGCTCTTCCTATTAATACATCCTTTTCGGCCCATCTGTAGTAGCAGTACCCAGCCGTGCGCCCCTGATTGCGCTTTGCCTGACCCTCATGGGGTGCTGCAGGTGAGATGAACCGAGGATAGGATGAATATCATGAAGGTCGCTAGGATGGTGAAGTGAGGTACGTAGCCGCGTTCCCGCTATTTCTACAACAAAAACTACAAGCCTACAAGATCCGCTTACAGGTGGCAGAGATGATAATTGGAAAACTAGCACACGGAAATAAACAACCTTGTTGGCTAGCGTGTCTCTTGTCCTCTTGAGGCTATGATGGCTCGCGGCGGGGCTCTATTGTAGGGAAGTTTAAGGTAGAAGCGGTTCAGTTGTAGGGTTCTGGTTAGCTGTCAGACCCGCCAGACTCGGCCCTGACAGGTGGTCCTATGTGAGGGAAGTTACAGCACCTACAGTACTGGACTGCCCCTGGCATCAGAGGTAGATAGGGGGGGCTTATCCACGACGGCCTCTTGGTGGCTGACTCGCTGGCTGAGCGCTAATTTAGCGCTAAATCTAGTCCGTGCCCTCAGCGCCGGCCATCGGGGTCAAATAGTCTCTCATATCCACTGCAAGGGTTAGGGTTGGGGTTAGGGTCCCCACCACCATATTCCATGCCCACCCACCACCATGGGACCACATACCAGCTATATAGCTTGTGGGTGCGCCCTCATATAGTAAATATATTAATACGGCATCGTGGCGAAGCGGTATGTGGTCGTAAAGATCGTATATTTACTAGATCCAAAAGAGTAAAAATATAAA